>JBAMBK010000310.1:0-383608 GCA_037043435.1 Drosophila suboccidentalis | reverse complement strand
GTTGGTTAGAATGTCTGCACAGTGTAATTGTAAAATAAGAACACACGATGAACGATGTATTCACGACGAACGTTTTATTCAGAGTGAAGTATATAGGTGAAAGAAACAATGCAATTAGAGATGGAACTCTTCAAACATAGTGATGTAAAACTAATAACATAATATATCGAAATTTGACTTGCATAATTTCAACACTTCTTCTCAAGTTAAATTTCCAAATAATAAAGTTACATTTCAAGTTAATTTTAAACTTCAGGGTATTTTCAAAACATTAGTGTGCTTTGCTAATGATACATTCCAAGATTCTTAACAAAATAATTGTGCTTTTCTTTTTGCAAATTTTTTGTAAATATGTCAGATACATTTTCATTAGTTGGCACATAGTTGATTGAAATTACATTTTTTGCCACAACTTCTCTGATATGATGGTGCTTAATGTCTATATGTTTGGTTCTTTTATGGTGCACTGGATTTGCTGCTATCTGCTGTGCACTTAAGTTATCGCCATTAATTTTGACTGGGGCTGTTACAGGATGACAGCGAATCTCCTCCAGCAGTCGGCGTAGATAAGTAGCTTCCTTTGCTGCTGTTGAAAGGGCGACGTATTCAGCCTCCGTACTGCTGAGTGCGACCAAACCCTGCTTCTTTGATTCCCATGAAAATGCTGCGCCTCCAAAATAGAAAGTATATCCAGTGTACGACTTTCTATCCAGGCTATCGTTTGCCCAGTCCGCATCAACAAATCCATACAGTAGCTTTCCAGTCTTGCGGTAGTGCATTTTTAAATCAATCGTCTTGGCTAGGTACCGCAGGATATGTTTTGCAGCAGACTCATGCTCGACATGCGGATCGTTGTTTCGTTGCGCAAGTTTGCTGACTGAGTGGGCAATGTCAGGACGTGTCGAAATAGCCAGGTACATTAACGATCCGATCAGCGATTGGTAATCAGTTACGTTCACCTTGGAGCATTTGTCATCGTTGCAGCTAATCTGAAAACCAGGATCCAATGGCGTAGAAACTGATCGACATAAAGTCATTTTATACTTTTCTAACAAAGATTTAATGTATTGTTTCTGATAAATTGAAATTGGACCAACTTCTCCTTGGCGATGTATTTCTATCCCTAGGAAATTATTTAATTCAGAACAATCATTTATGTTAAAAGAATCCTTCAGTTTCGCTATTATATTGTCAATGTCTTTTTTCTTTGAACAGGCTATTATTAGGTCATCTACATATACAGCTATTAGACTATACGAATTCTGATCAATTCTTTTATACAAACATGGCTCATTCTTTGTAGCTTTAAATCCAATCTTTTGTAATTGCTCATCTAGAGTACTATTCCAAGCCCTACCAGATTGCTTGAGCCCGTATAAAGCTTTTTCTAATTTTAGGACACGTTCGGGGTGCTTTTTATCAACAAAATGTTCTGGTTGCCTCATGTATACTGTTTCATCTAACTTACTATTCAAATATGCATTCGAAACATCTACTTGATGAAGATACAACTCTTTCTCGGCAGCAACGGCTAACAAAAGTCTAATATTCTCATATCGTATGACTGGCGAGAAAGTCTCAACGTAATTTATACCATATTGCTGGCTACAACCTTTAGCCACTAATCTCGACTTAAACTTTTTTATGCTGCCATCATTGTCCCTTTTAACTCGAAACACCCACATTGACCCGATCGCCTTCTCTCCAGGTGGAAGGTCAACCAAAGACCAGGTTTTGTTAGCGATGAGGGCATCGTATTCTCGTTTCATTGACATCTCCCAGTCAAACGAATGTTTGCTACTCAAGGCATGCTTGACAGTATTTGGAGTTTCGACATCATGATAGGCGACCATGTTGTGTAGCATATTGTACTGCTTTCTCGGTCTACCTGGTTGCCCAGTGCGGACAACTTTTGGTCTACCAGGCCCACGACGATCATTCATCTCTCCTTCAGATCCGCTGGATGTTGTATTCTCGTCAAAGCTCTCGAACTCATCGTCTTCGCCAACGCCTGCCTCAGCTATATCTGCTACCTCTTCGTTTCGGTTGTTTATATCTTCATCTTCGTTTTGGTGATCTTCTTCTTGCGACAAATCTGGTGCTGCTTCTTCTTCATCTGACATCATATTTTGATTATGATCGTCTACGAAAAAAGAACCAAAGTCGTTAATATTTGAAGAATTGCATATACTTTTGGGAATTTCTTGTTCAACAAATTTAACGTCACGCCGCTCGATGATTTGCCTTGCCTCTCTGTCGTAAAGTCGATAGGCCTTAGCAGTGAGCGAATATCCAACGAAGACATATTCCTTTCCCTTAGCACGAAATTTGTGATGGTGCATTTTGTCGAGCGCGTAGACTGGGGACCCAAATATACGTAGGTGTGTGACTGAAGGCTTACGTCCACTCCAGACCTCAAGGGGAGTAGTTCCATTTAGCGCGTGCGATGGAGACCTGTTTCGTAAGTATGCAGCCGTCGCAATAGCCTCCGCCCACAAAGGTTCCTCAACATTAGCATGAACCATCATTGACCGCGCCATTTCCACAAGAGTGCGATTTGCTCTTTCAGCCACACCGTTTTGTTGTGGCGTATACGGAACGGTTAGCTGTCTTTTTATGCCATTTTCTTTAAGGAAAGTATCAAACCGGTTATTAATGTACTCTTTCCCATTGTCACTTCGGATTGCTTTAATCTTCTTTTCCGTTTGACACTCGACTAAATTCTTGAATATTTGAAACTTTTCAAACGCTTGGTCTTTTGATTTCATAAAATAAACAAACACTCGCTTAGACCGTGAATAAGTTGGCTGAAGTTAGCATTGATTTAAGTGACGAATTAAAAGTTATAATTCTATTGTCAAGCTTAAGTTCTGAGTACGAACATTTCGTGGTCGCAATGGAGACACGAGATTCGCTGCCGTCATTGGAATTGCTCAAGGTCAAGCTGCTAGCAGAAGCAAATAGAATGGAAGAAAATAGTGACAAAGCAGACAAGCAGCAAGCCTTTTATGCAGGCACGAATAAGAGACAAAGTGACAAGCGCGAAAAGAACGGCGAGCAGCAAGAAGAATCAAGCGTAAAGAAGAACAACAAATTCACTGGAAATTGCTTTAACTGTGGAAAGCGTGGACACAGATCAGTGCAGTGCAAATCAAAACGGCAAGAACAGAAGGAAAAGAAGTACGAAAATGAGCAAGTTTCCTACGCGGTATATTCGGCAATACACAAAGAAGAAATAGCAAAAGGCAGTTGGTGTATTGACAGTGGTGCCACCTCGCACATGTGTTACCAGAAAGATTTATTTGTGTCCTACACAGAGAAAAATGATAAAATTTTGTTGGCTGCAGATAAACAAATTGAAAGCCCTGGAAGAGGTACAGTGAAAATAAAAACAAATGAATGTGAAATATTACTGCAAGATGTTCTATATGTGCCAGACCTTCAATTAAATTTCTATTCAGTGAGCAAAGCACTAAAATTTGGCCACTCGGTTATATTTACAAAAAATTGTGCTATGGTGAAATCGAAGAACGGATTAATGTTGATTACGGCTATGTTAAAAGACAATTTATTTCTTTTTAATAACATTAACAAAAACAAATTATTTTCGGTGCAAGAAAAAGAAATTATGTGGCACTACAGATATGGTCACCTTAACTTTCGCAGTCTGAATGACTTAATATGTAACCAGCTCGTGAACGGTATCAACTTAAAAAATGTTTCGGTTAATACAAACTGCAATGCGTGTAATAAATCTAAGATTTGCTCACAGCCATTTCCTAAAAACAGTTCGAATAGTGCATCGCAGTTGCTAGAGTTGATTCATACAGACGTTTGCGGTCCCATAAATGTACAATCCGTCGGTGGCGCTAAATATTTCATAACCTTTATAGACGATATGTCTAAGCGAGTGTTTGTTTATTTTATGAAATCAAAAGACCAAGCGTTTGAAAAGTTTCAAATATTCAAGAATTTAGTCGAGTGTCAAACGGAAAAGAAGATTAAAGCAATCCGAAGTGACAATGGGAAAGAGTACATTAATAACCGGTTTGATACTTTCCTTAAAGAAAATGGCATAAAAAGACAGCTAACCGTTCCGTATACGCCACAACAAAACGGTGTGGCTGAAAGAGCAAATCGCACTCTTGTGGAAATGGCGCGGTCAATGATGGTTCATGCTAATGTTGAGGAACCTTTGTGGGCGGAGGCTATTGCGACGGCTGCATACTTACGAAACAGGTCTCCATCGCACGCGCTAAATGGAACTACTCCCCTTGAGGTCTGGAGTGGACGTAAGCCTTCAGTCACACACCTACGTATATTTGGGTCCCCAGTCTACGCGCTCGACAAAATGCACCATCACAAATTTCGTGCTAAGGGAAAGGAATATGTCTTCGTTGGATATTCGCTCACTGCTAAGGCCTATCGACTTTACGACAGAGAGGCAAGGCAAATCATCGAGCGGCGTGACGTTAAATTTGTTGAACAAGAAATTCCCAAAAGTATATGCAATTCTCCAAATATTAACGACTTTGGTTCTTTTTTCGTAGACGATCATAATCAAAATATGATGTCAGATGAAGAAGAAGCAGCACCAGATTTGTCGCAAGAAGAAGATCACCAAAACGAAGATGAAGATATAAACAACCGAAACGAAGAGGTAGCAGATATAGCTGAGGCAGGCGTTGGCGAAGACGATGAGTTCGAGAGCTTTGACGAGAATACAACATCCAGCGGATCTGAAGGAGAGATGAATGATCGTCGTGGGCCTGGTAGACCAAAAGTTGTCCGCACTGGGCAACCAGGTAGACCGAGAAAGCAGTACAATATGCTACACAACATGGTCGCCTATCATGATGTCGAAACTCCAAATACTGTCAAGCATGCCTTGAGTAGCAAACATTCGTTTGACTGGGAGATGTCAATGAAACGAGAATACGATGCCCTCATCGCTAACAAAACCTGGTCTTTGGTTGACCTTCCACCTGGAGAGAAGGCGATCGGGTCAATGTGGGTGTTTCGAGTTAAAAGGGACAATGATGGCAGCATAAAAAAGTTTAAGTCGAGATTAGTGGCTAAAGGTTGTAGCCAGCAATATGGTATAAATTACGTTGAGACTTTCTCGCCAGTCATACGATATGAGAATATTAGACTTTTGTTAGCCGTTGCTGCCGAGAAAGAGTTGTATCTTCATCAAGTAGATGTTTCGAATGCATATTTGAATAGTAAGTTAGATGAAACAGTATACATGAGGCAACCAGAACATTTTGTTGATAAAAAGCACCCCGAACGTGTCCTAAAATTAGAAAAAGCTTTATACGGGCTCAAGCAATCTGGTAGGGCTTGGAATAGTACTCTAGATGAGCAATTACAAAAGATTGGATTTAAAGCTACAAAGAATGAGCCATGTTTGTATAAAAGAATTGATCAGAATTCGTATAGTCTAATAGCTGTATATGTAGATGACCTAATAATAGCCTGTTCAAAGAAAAAAGACATTGACAATATAATAGCGAAACTGAAGGATTCTTTTAACATAAATGATTGTTCTGAATTAAATAATTTCCTAGGGATAGAAATACATCGCCAAGGAGAAGTTGGTCCAATTTCAATTTATCAGAAACAATACATTAAATCTTTGTTAGAAAAGTATAAAATGACTTTATGTCGATCAGTTTCTACGCCATTGGATCCTGGTTTTCAGATTAGCTGCAACGATGACAAATGCTCCAAGGTGAACGTAACTGATTACCAATCGCTGATCGGATCGTTAATGTACCTGGCTATTTCGACACGTCCTGACATTGCCCACTCAGTCAGCAAACTTGCGCAACGAAACAACGATCCGCATGTCGAGCATGAGTCTGCTGCAAAACATATCCTGCGGTACCTAGCCAAGACGATTGATTTAAAAATGCACTACCGCAAGACTGGAAAGCTACTGTATGGATTTGTTGATGCGGACTGGGCAAACGATAGCCTGGATAGAAAGTCGTACACTGGATATACTTTCTATTTTGGAGGCGCAGCATTTTCATGGGAGTCAAAGAAGCAGGGTTTGGTCGCACTCAGCAGTACGGAGGCTGAATACGTCGCCCTTTCAACAGCAGCAAAGGAAGCTACTTATCTACGCCGACTGCTGGAGGAGATTCGCTGTCATCCTGTAACAGCCCCAATCAAAATTAATGGCGATAACTTAAGTGCACAGCAGATAGCAGCAAATCCAGTGCACCATAAAAGAACTAAACATATAGACATTAAGCACCATCATATCAGAGAAGTTGTGGCAAAAAATGTAATCTCAATTAACTATGTGCCAACTAATGAAAATGTATCTGATATATTTACAAAAAACTTGCAAAAAGAAAAGCACAATTATTTTGTTAAGAATCTTGGAATGTATCATTAGCAAAGCACACTAAGTTTTGAAAATACCCTGAAGTTTAAAATTAACTTGAAATGTAACTTTATTATTTGGAAATTTAACTTGAGAAGAAGTGTTGAAATTATGCAAGTCAAATTTCGATATATTATGTTATTAGTTTTACATCACTAAGTTTGCAGAGTTCCATCTCTAATTGCATTGTTTCCATCTCCTATATAACTCACTCTGAATAAAACGTTCGTCGTGAATACATCGTTCATCGTGTGTTCTTATTTTACAATTACACTGTGCAGACATTCTAACCAACATGGTGTCTAAATTATAAATATATTTTCACATACACAATTTTCTAACTCAACAAAAAGCAGGTCAGTAATTCAATTATTGGAAAAACGGGGGAAAAAATTCTTTAAGAGAAAATATAAATTAAAAAAATATGAATTCTAAATGAACAGTAAAAATTTATTCTCAAATTTAAAATTTTTAATTGTGTACAATTTTGAATGCTGGAAATATGCGTCAGCTTATAGTACTTTATCGGATCTTTAAAAGGAAATTCAGCTAGTTCTGTGCATCCATCAAAATTTGCATAAGATTTTATTATATATATATATTTGAACAGCAACCATTAATAGTATAAAATGAAAAACTTCGTCTTAACATTTTTAAAATATTTTCAGATACACTGTTTTTCAACTATTACACCAGCAGGTTAGTAATTGAACTATTGTGATAACGGGGGAATTTAGATTTATTAAGAGATACGAATGTTTCAGATAAATAATATTAACATGAAGTAAAAATAAACAGTAAAATTTAAAATTCTCATGAAAAAGCTTTTTTAATATACAATAGTACTTTATCTCAGTGAGTTTTCAGTTCAAAATGATAACTTAATTTAAACTTCTCATAAGTTCTGCGCCTCCATCATTGTCTCACTGCTAATCCCCATTCACGCAAGTTGTTTCAATTAATTTGCGCTAATTTAATTATCAGTGCAATTGTTGTGCAAGAACAAAGACAACAACAACAATACAATAAAGGAAGCTCAATTAAGCCTAATAGTTCTCAGAGCTTCACGGCTGGAGAGGGATAGTTGGAAAGAAGGGGGGCGGCATAAAACCACAAACGGCTTAAAAGCCCATTAAACTTAATGACGTGAGGCGCCTAGAGGAAACCGGAAGGTGAGTGCTGGCAAATGTGAAAAGGAAACATTTTGTAATACAATGCAAACACGGGGAAATGTATGTGAGTGCTACAGTGTTAACTGGCTACAACGACAGTTGAAGTTATTTAGCAGGTCAGCTTGATGATGACCTATTTGAAAATACAATTTCAATGCACTCGTATCACGTATACGTCGCGTAATCTGTGCTAGCAGAGACAAAAGCCGAAAACTACAATGAAACCGAAAACAGGAAGTAAGAACTTTTACAAAGTATTGTTATACGTTCCGTGTACTGTCTGGCCCGCCTAATGTGCACCACATACACATTTGCATAGAAAGGCGAGCGACGAACGGCCGACATTGTAGTTGCTCCATTGAACCTAATGAACACTTGGAAATGGAACTGAAACTTCTACTCTACTACCCCTGTCAGCAATCCTTGCTCACTAAAACACTTTGTTGCGTTCGTCGCTCTAAGCATGAAAATGATAGTGAAACTGTTTTTTGTGCCACCATCAACGGAGGCACTCAGACAAAGCATGAAGACAGACTGACAGACAGACAGACAGTTAGGCAGTCCAACAAACAAATGAGCGACAGACTGAGCACGGAACAAACACACACACACACTATGACACCTTGCCCACACTTGCAAGGCACTACGGCTAATAGTTGCCGCACGCGCACACACACATTTTCACTCTCATGTATGTGCCACAGACTCGACACGGTCACAAAACTGAGATTGCAGGTAAGCGAATGGAAAAACACAGTCGGTGGGCAATGGGGTTGCTTTAAGAGCGCTTAAGTGGCACACTCATTTCGAATTGCTACGGTTTTTTTTTGACTTGGCTGAAGAGCTCTTGTGCAACAGACATTGAATGCGGCTTCATTAATTTTCACAACACAATTTATCATAGAATACTTTTCGGCTGGCATACATAATAAATACATACTAAATTTCATTGCATACTTTTAGGGATGCGAAAAAGCAAAGAATGTTCTTCAACTGAAGGGCAGTTGGGAATATGTAGATGCTCTGGAATATATGTTTCCATGATTGTGCTTTGTTTATCAGTAAACTAGCCAGCAACAACGCATTTTGATTAAAGTTAATCGATTTTAAATATTTTAAGCAGTCCAAATTAAACATTTAAAGAATGTTCAGTGTAAGACACATACTTACGTAAATAAGTACATAAATAGAAGATAGAAAAATCTATATTTACTTTTAAATTCAACAATGCCCAGTACAAATATTAACAGCACTCGCAGACTAAGGGAGGAAGACAGGGCCAGTATAATAAATGGAGGGCAGGGTAAACACTGTTCCACTTTGACCACTTCTCCTAACAGCTCACGCCCCGCACTCGTATATAATCAGAGCCACAACCTGACAGCCTAAAGGGAAGTGTTTGAGGGGAAGATAGAGCAGCACTGATGCAGGCTGTGATTCAACCGGTGGTAAGTTGCAAGCGGATTTCTGGCCGGGATTGGGGACGCACGGAAAGCAATTAAATTCAAATAAATGAACTTAATTGAAGCAGATTAACCCAACAGCCAACATCAGACGATGCACAACACCACAACCAGGTTAGTGTGCGTGTGTGTGTGTGTGTGTGTGTTTGTGTGTTTGTGTGTGTTTGAGTGCATTCAATGCCCTTGTCAGCTGGGACACGGCGACGTGCCCTGCTTTCACTTCCGCTGCCTTATCCGCACCCTTTCATCGTTATTTAACTGTCAAGTGCTGTTCGTTTGTGCTTCGAGTTTAGTTGGTTTTTATTATTATTCTTTATTATATATAAAAGTTATTTAATAAACTTGTATTTCCTACCTGTGCAGCAGAGTATGCCGTGCGTGTACAAATTAAGGTTAGTCGCATGCTGTCCCAAATATTTTAAACGTGCTCAACTTCCTTTAGTTAACGTTCTACGATTAAAAAATTAATGGGATAACATCAGCTGCAGCCACCAACATAATTATTCTGCAAAGTAATTTTTGTCAAAGTCAGAAAACTGTAAATGATGAAGCGCTTTTACAATTCAATAACTTTTTTGATATCTGTAGAATTCGAGCACAAATTCTCACCAATTCTCACTTCCTATACATTTCCTTAAATAATTGATTTGCGAAATTTTAAAGAATTTGTATATCAGAACATACTATTTAATACATAGGCCATGGCATATCAATAGGATTAAATTTAAAACTTTGTTAGCACATCTGCTAAAATGTATAGAGTGTAATGTATTTCAATATATATGTACTATATGAAGGAAGATTGATGCAAATTTACTGAAATTGTTACAGTATACTTGATTATTGAATATAACATAAAAGCTTCACATTATTTTGTGATATAAATCTTATGTGTGGTACACATTTTATTACGATTGATAAAAGCCCGATTAATGCTGGATTTAAGGCTTAGGTTTTAATTAATGTCTATATAAGTCAAATTATTAAATTTTTAGTGTCATGAATAAAATCAAGACTACAGGGAATTAACAAGTCGAGTTGACGTTTAAATTGCACAATTTTTATAAAGAAGAATTGTGCATGTGTTAATTAAATATTTCTGCTGTAGTACACAAATCGAGCATAAATTTGCATACACTTGGTTACTCCAAGCACACACAAATACCTGCACAGCACACACTCACACACACGCACATATATACAAGAATATGTATACACACTCAGGCATCAACGGCAACATGCACTCATGATGGATTAATTGCTGGCATGCAAATAAATTAAATTACCCAGTTTTTCAACTTTATGGAAATAAGTGAAACTTTTTAAAGTTATTTAATGTTAAGTTCAAGTTCAATTTAGGTCGTTTATAGGCTACAAAGCTACATCATGTGGAAGATACAATTGAAATAAAACAATGCAATTTATTACAAGTAGTATTGTACAAGTATTTATTTATTTTTATCTTATATTTTTTTTATCTGAAAAATGAAATTAAAATCCTAAAAAAATCACTTTCCCAAAGCTATTTGTTATTCATTGATTTTGTTGCAGCTAGTTCAATATGTTTTGAAGTCTGATTGTAATCAGTAATTACAGGATATCTGTAAGTCAACCACTAGCAAGTTATCGACTCGAGCAATTTAACTGTCCTCTTTCATTTTAGCATTCACTTGAATTCTCAAAAGTTTGTTTGAAAGTAGGTTTTGAAACCCTAAAAGCGTGAAAGCCTTTAATAAAGCTGCACATTTCTAAAAGCTTTATATTTTGGGACTTTTAATATCCTTTTAGTCAATACACTGAATCCGATACATTGTTAAAGTTAATAAAAGCTCAGTCGTGACTTCAACTTTTACCTAGTTCAATTTAGCTTTTAATTAAATGGATGTTTAAAGAATATTGCATACAAATATTGTAAATCTCCGTTAAAGATTAAAAAAGTCTTCTTAACTTTAATAAGAATTCTGTAATTAAAATTTGAGAATAACTTGAGTGTACAAATTTGGACTGTCTTTATGAATTATAATGTAGTAAATATTTATAGTAAAAAGCAAATCTCTTTAGTTAAATCTAAAGCCATTTATAGATTTCATTTACTTTTATCTTTTAATCAACCTATTGTGATCTTACCGAAACAGTTTAGTAAACATAAACTACAACGCAGGATATGTGTCTTTCATCGCATTATTTTCTATGATTGCAGGTCATGCAAATCTAAAGGACGTCAAATCAAACTTCAATGCTCATCTATGAAAAATTATTTAGTGAAAGCTGCATTTCCCTGCCCTTTTGGTGAGCAATAAAAACAACGACGACGGCAACAAAAACGATCGAGTGAAATAAAAAAAGTTTCTGTTGCTGTAACTCCAAATTATTGGGTCAAGTCAAAAATGTAGCACTTTCGGTTGAATTGAATTGAAGTGAAAACAGATTCATGGAAAAAGCTCTCACAACACGAAAAGTGAAACTGACAATAGCAAAAAAGTTTTATGGAGTTGTTGTTCTGGCTGCTCTGGCTGTTCTGGTTGTTGTTTTTGCTGTTTTTGCTGTTGTCGACATTTATGCGCGACGCAGTGGCGACATCAAGTCGAGTTCAAGGTCGACTCGAATTGAAGGGTTACATGTAGCTGTAAATTGTTGTATTGAGCGACCCTTAATTAGCTCCGGCTCAACCCTTACGGCTGAATGTCAGTGACCTTGCCGATATGCCTTTAATCTCAAGCGCGGGTTATAAATGTGATTAGCATCCGTCAAATAAGTGCCAGCTTCAGCAGCTACTCCAAGGAATCCAGTGATTAAAAGTTCAGACAACAGGCCACATCTTGCCTCCCTGTTAACCATTGACGTCACTCCCCCGACCCGTTCTCAAATTCACATTCGCCACTTTTAATGAGAGCTGACAGGTGTTGTCGTCAGAAGGCATAAAGCTCAAGGCTGAAGGATTTCAACTAACCGCAAAACTCCCTTTGTCGACTCAATCTTGTCTTGCCAATGTCGAGTCTGTCCGTTCGACCTGCATATGTTTGGGATTGGATTGAGGTTTAACCTTTCTGATGAGAACGACTCAAAATACTTAATCTATTTTATTCTATTTTGGTTACTATTTATACTATTTTTATACTTACAAATATGTGCTAGATGATTGTCTATGAGTACTTTATTAAACTCATCAGACTAACTGAAAGAAAGGACTGAATAAAACATTTGATGTATACATTTTTATTGTAAATATAAATTCAAGACAAGACTTTTTATAGTTTAATAGGTATATTATAATATCGACTAAAAGCAGTCATTTAAAAATTATTTTAAGTTAATAGCACAATATTATATATGTATATGTAAATAAGAAAAAAGAAATTAAAAACTGTTATATTGATATTAAAAGTTATTTCTTAAATAATCGATCCCTGCATCGATACTAAGTCAATTACGCCAAATACTTTCAGATTTTTATTTAAAATTGTATAAATTTATACATTTCTATTGACATTTCTTTTTAATAATTTTGATATTTTATATGATATATTAATGATGCTTCAGATGATGAAGCCTGCCAATATTTTATAACAGGTTTTGAAAGCTATACAAACTTGGTCTTACTTGGTCTTCTCGAGAACTTCTCATTTGGCCACTAAGAGTTTCTTGGCAAAGCAATGCTTGTGCATAATATTTAGCCGGTTTTTTCTATACGCTCAAGGACTGAAGTGAAATGTAATGCAGCCACTTGACTTGTCTCAATTGCCTTTCAATCATCATAAACTAAGACAGATGGCCTCCAGTTCTCTCCGCAGTGTCACTTTGAAAGGAGCTCATCATGATGCTGATTATACATGAGCTGAGATCCGAGAGAGAGGTGCGGGGATGTCGGAGTTGAGGGGTCTGGGGAGCATCCCGTGGTTCCTTTATGTCCATATTATTAACCCGAAATGTATGCATTATGTTATTGTATGTGCATGTGCGTGTCTGTGTATGTGTGTGTGTGTGTGTGTGTGTGTATTTTCATTATCACCACACGTGCAATTATTAATATTTTATGCACTCTTCCCACAAAGATGGTGACGAGAGGGACGATAAACAAGGACAGGCAACAACATTGACTCGACATCAGGCACAATGGAGCACAGACAGACGAAGGATGTGGGCCTAAACGCGTTTCTCTCTCTTTTTCTTCAGAACAGACGTTAAATGCGGGAAAATAAAACAAAAAGCCGGTGTGGAAATTGCGAGAGACGTGCAAGAAATTATTACAAGTAACATTTATTTTTATTAAAGCACCGTGCAGGACACCGTACAGACAAAGATACAGGCAGAGGTAGATATACAGGTATGCGAGCAGAGGTACAGGTATATATTTACAGTTAGAGGCACAGCTTGGCTTCCTCCCGTCAGCCAGACACGTCATACAAACTGATCTCATAATCATGCTCTGTACGTTTGGCTTCGGCTTCGACGCCAAACAAGGAGCATAATTTTTACAACGACTCCTCAGCCCATACCATCAGTTGGTCCTTCTTCCTTCGTCCTGTGTCCTGCCACCTGCAAGTTTCCATGGAGAGAGGAGAAGGAAAATTGTTGCTGTTAACTTTAAGCGCGTCTCTGTGTGCAGATTAAATGTTTGTCGTATACCTTGGGAAGCAGCACTGTCAGTCGACTGAGGGGTGGGAGGAAATAGAGGAAGAAGGTAGAAGGTGGAAATATGAAAACAAACGCCAAAACGTAACAGACAGCGAGAGGATGCCAGTTTATTACGGTTTATTAGCGAATGTAGCGGCATTTCTTTTCATGTACTAGTTGGCCTTGCCTTGATAGACACTCTCTCTCTTTCTCTCACTTCATATCTGCCTCTTTCTCTTTTCCTTTCGCTGTCTGCTTAATCTTTTGCTCTGAGTCCTGTGCGACATGTTCAGGCAGGTGTAAGAAAATGTCATTGAGTAAGCCTGGCAGTCTGCCAATATGAGAAGTTCTCCAACTCTCATATAGCCCATAGGGTAGTCCTTTTAGATATTCTGATATGCTTAACAGGCAATTTTATTATATACTTAAAATTATATTGTAATTATTATCTATACATTTAGTCATGTATTTACTTGTTTACTTTTTAACTTATAATAACTATACTAACGAAGAATGATATTAATCACTAAATATCAAGGCTGCATAACACCAAAGTTTTTGTAAAGGTTCATGATTTAGCCGGATTTAGGTTCGGTTCGTGAACCGGCTAATACATACACCCATTGAACCTAAGGATTCGGATTTGGGTCAATTTAGTACAAGAAATAAATTTTAATTTGTTTTTCTTATCTTGTTGAATTTTTTTATGAAAAAATGTTGTTTCACAACCTTAACTTTTTTTATTAGTCAGCTAATCAGCATAATTTGATGTTATAGAATGTCTTATTATATTGAAAAATTTAAAATATGTTCGTTTTTTTCGAACCGAACCTCTTATTTAAGAGAGGGGCTCGGTTTAGGTTCGGGTTCATAGATTAGGTAATTTCCTAGGTTCGGTTCATAGTCCGGTCCCAAAACCGACTTGCAGCCTTGTTAACCCTTGATCGGGCAAGCGGAAAAGTAACGTAAACGGGCAAGCAGGGTCAATTGGATCCTTTAGAATTTAGATGCTATTGTGAATTAAAAAGAAAGTAGATATATTTAGTTTTCTTTTTATTTGATAATGAATTGTTCCATGTATACACTTTTGAGACAGATTGTGCAAACTAGCCGTACTTTCCGGCCCTTCGAAAGTGTTGTCGACCATTTTTAAGGTTGCGCAGACTCTTGCAATGATTTTAAAGGTTCATGTAGAACCAAATCAATGCCCAGTCGATGATCTATTCCACTAAGCTGCGCTGTAGTCGCCATTTGAAACTATTTTCAGTGTACAGGGTCCGTGGCAGGGTCCACTGGACACCGCTTTAGTTTAAACACAAGTTTAAACACCCAAGTAGCATTATTTACAATTGGAATATGAAAACTGTAATAATATTCGGTTGCAAAACCATTACATTTCCCAAGCATTTCAAATCATTCTTAAATATTATACCAAACACTTGAAATACTTAAAATGACAGTAAAATTTAAGTCAAAAATGAACATTTAATTTACATTTGGCGTTTGTTCAGTTGTTTCGAATTTGCTTCGGGTTTAATAATTGCAACATTGAAAGCCCCGTTTAGGCTATTATGCTGCTTGGTAGAAGCTTAAGTAATTAGAAGTCGATTAAAGGCCAAGGAGGCGTCGCCTACGCGGCTGGCGAAAAGTAGACGTGGAGAGGGACGAGAGAGCGGGGGGGGGGGGGGGAGAAAGGCAAGTTGCCAACAAGTCCAAAAACATTTCATGGGCATTCAAATGCAAAGGGCCAAAAATAAAACTCGGGCGTCTCTTCAGTTCAGTTCTTGGGTAAAACGAACACTGAACTGCACTGCACTGTTTACACTGTACAGTGCCTGCTGCCTAGCAGTCGACAGACTGTTTCAAGTTAAGTTCATGCAAAATGCAAAATCCAGAATGCGAAAATCCTGGCAATTACAAAAAACAAGCTGTAAAAAAAGCGGCGGTTGGCGACGCCAAGTAAAATGGAATATGGCAAATGGAAAACCCCGCTGACAGCTGGCAGCAGGAAGGTGCACACACAATGACCGCAATGTTGCCGCGGGCGTTGCAACAATTAGCCAACTATCCCCCTCCTCCCCCTTTCCCGCTTCCCTCTCTCCCCTTTCAGTTAACCAACCATCAAACGAGCGAACCTAGCTGCACACATGTGTGTTGAAGTATGTGTGTTTCGTTTAGGCCACGACAAATTGCACACAATTTGTGCCTAATTTTAAGCCAACAATTGTGTCGTTCTTTTTAACCAGTTTTATTTTTCATTTTTTTTTATTTTCACATTTTTAGCTTTAACTTTGATGCAAAGTTCAACAAATTTCCCAAAATGCCCAAAGGTTACGAGTTTACTTTGCTTAATTCAACGTTCATCTTCTCCGCAAAATAATAATAATAATAACAATAATAAAAGAGAAGGTTTCCAGTTGGACACGTTTCATATATTTATATCCAACACGACAAGCATGAAAATATTTATTAATTTTTCTTTTGTCTCTCGACCTTTTTCTTTAAAACAAATGAAAGAAAACACATAATTTTAAATGCAATTAAGTTAGTGAATTTTGATTTGCCTTTTCCAAAAAAAAAGTATATCAAGACAATTCTACAATTATTTTTAAATATCAATTTTGATAAAAAAAAATGTTTGATCAGATTAAAACAAAACGAACGAAAACCAAAAATAATAATAAATTAAATGCATTCAATTTGCGGTCATATTAAAAAACGCCTTTGGAGCAACTCGAATATCAATCAGAAATATGCTACAAAATTTTAGGAAAATGGCTCAAGGCGAGTTTTCCACAAAATGGAATTGGTCCCATGCAAAAGCTTTTATCAAAAGCGCTAGCCAATCAAGTAAATAGACAAACAAAGCTGTACACCAAATAAATTTAACTTTTGGTAACACAAAAAAAAATGTCTAAAAACAACAAGAAATACAAGGAAACTAAATCGAGAAAATAGCTTAAATACCCCAAGGCAGTTGCCAATAGAGAAAAGGTCGAAATGTTGTTGATTCAAGGCAAATAAATAGTATAAAGAACAACGCCAATGAAACGAGAATATTTGAAAGGCTTTTAGACGTCACTGACCTTTGACCGCTGCTGAACAAGTTTTTCAATTAAATTTATTAAAACTACGAGTCGATAATAATGTAAATATAGTGACTATTGGAAATTAGTAAGTGCAACGTGTTCTCTTGTGTTGACATGAGAATAGTGTTGAAAATTCAATTGCAACTTCATTACCGCAAATATAAAACTGTCTGTCAGGTCTGTCGGTTTGTCGATCTGACACTCCTGTCAAGTCTCTTATCCTCCATGTAGCTGTCATTGGCAGCTACTTTCTTTAAATTGACAAATGTCATTCACTCTGAGGACACAAACTTTCTGAACTGTGACTGTGACTCTGCCTTCTACCTGTGGCAGACAGACAGACAGACAGACAGACGACAGACAGGCAGACAGACAGACAATCAGAGTGTCGGTAACACACACGCGACATTTTCATGAAAATGCAAAACACAAATTGCATGAGATTTACAAGCAAAATACATACATAAAATATGTAACAAATACAATGCTTTACAATTCTTAAAGTGTTTTGGTTTCGCAATAGATTTAATAGGATTTTTAACCTATACTTGAAGATGTTACCAGACTTCGTTTATAATCGATAATTGTCTGTACAACTAGATAAGCATATATTTTTTTTTTATTTATATTATTATATTTAACTTTGCCTAAGAGCAGTTCACAAAAATCAATTAAATTTAAAAATATAAATTCAGAATATATTTTAATATTAATAGTTAGAATAAATTAAAAGATTATATAAAATGAATATATTATAGAACTATTAACTAGTAAGTCGGGGGGAAACCCAGAAAAACACAATCAGATCAATAAATATTAGATACAGATTCTACGTACATGCGATTAAATTGAGTGGGTCACAGAGTGGTTAAAATGTTTCACAATAACTCAGAGGAATAATTAGTTTAATTATAAAAACCACATCCAACACATTGAGAAATGGAAGGCTGTATAGTAAAAGTCTAATGGTGTTAGAAGGTAAATAAGCAGCAGAAACCGAGTTAATGCGATTAAATATATAATATTCTGTAATAACATATAGTCTATGCTCATAAGCCTATAGTCTATGCCATGGGCGGTTGTTATAAAAAAGTTTAAATAAATTTACAGCTTAGCTATATTCAGCTAGTTCGATCAGGTCAATAGATTCGACCAATAAATAATTAAGATCTCATCTTAATCTACTGACAGGTGAATACCACATTTTTGATGCATTGAAAACTTAAGCAGAAGTTATAAATGATAGGATAAATGCTTGAATTAAATGAATTTATAATTACAAAGCAAACATTTACAAAATGTACATAAAATATATCTGAAAGTCGCTGAGAAATACACTCTCGCAATAAAGCGTTTATCCATCCAATGACATGAGATTAACGTGGTCAATAAACAACAACAGACAATTGGTAAGCAAAAACGCACAAAACCAGAAGTTGACGCCCTTTTAAGTGGCCACAACAACACCCCAGTGGTGGGGAGAGGGGAAGGGAGGGGAGGAAATGAGGCTAACCTACCGCGGCGTTCGCTCTTTGACCCGTTTAATTTATGCGGGCTAGCTTGGCTAGAACCGAGTGGCTTAGAGGCGGCGACAACGACAACGACGGCGACTCGATAATACATAATACCAAAGACGATTACACTAATGGTGATTGGCTTTGTGCCTTACGAGTAGAACCTGCTCCACACACACACACTTAACGGTGGCAACTTTGCTAACTGTTGATCATCAGCCAAGCCAAGTTTGTCTGGGCATCTCCTCTGTCTCCTCCTGTCTGTCTGTCACCAAATTACGTTCCCGCCATCCGCGCACAAATCTTTTTGGCTACTTTTAAGGCAAACTACTTATAAAGTCGTGACAAAGTCATTGACTGTTTGCGGCTCGCTTGGCATTTGCATAGAAATGCAATTTTCGGCCAACTCACGAGTGGGCCACAACATTTCCCCCTTCCTCAAATCTTTCGAGCAACTGAATCTGGAACTAAACTGAATCTAGAGACAGTCGCCAAGTTTCCTCACTGCTTACTGCACATAATTTTCGGCTTAGAAAGTTGTAGAACACACAAATTGCTCATCCCCCCGCCACTCCCCCTGCACCCTGCCTCTAAGTTAAGGTCCAAGCCGAAATCGATTTTGGCTTCTTAAGCCAAAAACGGGAAACGCGAGACCATTTAACAGTTTATCCTCAGCTGACAACTGGGTATTGGTATCAGTATCAGTATCAGTATCGCCATCTCTGTCCAATCGTAATAGTCGTAATACTTAGCGACAACTTGCTTAATCATAAATTCCATAATACGCATACACATCCCATAATCCATGCCACATTTTGTGGCACTTAGAAGCAAAAGAAGATTCAAAAAACGGAAACATATTTTGACAAATTTAAGCTCACTTTAACAGTTTAATTTGTATACTGTTTTGGTGAAAAGTTAGAAAATTTATAAGCTATATTATTTTTAAAAGAAACATTTTAACCGAAAAAAATATATATGCAAAGCTACTAAAAATTGGAGTGAGAGAAATTATAATTAATTGAAATTAGTCTTTCTAACGCTACAAGTAGATGGACATTTATTTTTGTTGTGTTGAATTAAAATTTGACTAAGTATATACAATTTTCATTTATTGTATTATATTGTATTGTTTTTTTTTTTTAACATAATAATTTTATGACCTATATAAAACAACTTTAAATAAACCTAAAAGTTTGACTATTCCTCATTATTGTCTTGCTTTCATTTTTCTTCACTTTAACAAAACTTCAAGTTAAACATTTTATAATCATTTATTATGCGATTTTAAAAGATTTTTAATTTGTACCAACTTAAAAGTATTTGTAGCAACAATGAAGTAAGCCAAGTGAACTGGTCAGTAATATAATTTATGTTATTGTAGTTTGTATCCTGTGAGCAAGTGGAAACTCCACAAGCATTATTAATTGTATAATACATTTCATAATACAAACTCACAACAGAATATTAAAAGAAAATTCTTATAGTATGAAATATTTATTATAGGGAAATATTGCAACAAGCAGCCAACAAGCGTAACGACCAAAATAAAAACTTTTAACATAAAAATTTCAATGACAAAACTGCAGTCTCACAAAATTTGCGCGTCATTTCGGAAACACTTAAAAGTTTTAGTTTTTAGTGCAATCGTCGGCGACTCGTTGACTCGACGGGAAAACGACAGACGACTCCGAGGAGAATATTTTCAATGGCGCCGCAATTCGAATGTAATAAAATTATTGAAATATACAATATTATTGAAAATGAATGAAAATATATATTAAAGAAATTACAGCCATACTCTTTTATTGCTTTGCTGTTGACGTGAAAATGAGTAAAATTGGGTATAGAATATATTTGGGAATGATATTGGAATATTCTTAAGATGAACAATCGAATCGTTAGAAAGATTAGCTCAAAGACTGTAAATGATTGAGGCTCAAATTTGGAATATTTTCTTTTCTCTCAAATTGAAAAAAAATATTTTATAATTAAAATTTAATTAATTACAAAATGATAATAATTATTAAACAAGACTTAATCAAGCTCTTCATGCAATATGTATAATAAACACAGATTCTAAGGAAATGTTAAAGTAAATAAGTAAGTAATTAAAAATAATAATAGCTTCTCCGCTTACGATTAAAGCCTCTCTTGTCTGATTGCGGTTTTCTAAGTTTTACCTAAATCCTACCAACAAATGTTGAGCCAATCTTTTCCAATTTCATATTAAATGCCCCAAGAACCTTTACATTTAAATATAATTTTGTTTCTTTTAGCTCGAACATATTTTGTTTGTGTCCGTTAAATAAATAAATTTCCAATAGCTTTCAGTTCATCACAGGCGCCATCTGGCATATGAGAATGTATCATTCAGATTCACTCCAACTGTGTGTGTTATGAACAACATTTACATTGTCAACTATCCATCGATAGATAGATCATCTATTATCAATAGTGTTTCCTGTGGCCTCGATTCCAGTGGGGAAATTGTGGAATATCGCTGCAACTTGACAGTTGTTAAATGTTCAGCTATAAATGTCTCTATTTTATTGTTATCTCATTGTTCCTACTGATGCTGCTGATGTTGTTGCGGTCAGTTACAGTTGCAGTTGCAATACTGGAGACTGTGATACGGTTACAGCCATTAGCTGGAACACGAGAGTTGAATCCGTCTGGTAATTTGTTAAATGTGAGTGTGTGTGTGTGCGGCGTCCGACGTAATCTCATAGCGACAATGTGACAGACACGGTAAGAGACTCGACTGTTGCTGTCTCTGAAAAAGACACAGAGTCACGTTACATATTTTGGTCGATTGAATGAGACGGACGGACATGGGGATGGTGGTGGTGGTGGTGGTGGTGGTGGAATGATTCCGGCAAACATTCATTATTTCCACAACGTTACGCGCCATGTGCCCCGGCGGAGGCAGCCGACCACAGATCGTTGCCGTTGTTGTTGCCGTTGTCGACCTGGGGACCGAACGAACACCAGCCAAACAATTTGGTTTTTAAATTTTACAGGCTGAAAACTTTACCCAATGGACGCGAACTGCACTCGACATTTGACTTTTCAAATGGTGGGTAGGAAGGCTGCCCTACGGCACTAAAAACTTGGCCAACTCCAGCCAGAGTTAACCCCATCAAAATTCCACTTTGACACAATGAGGGCAGCTGGAGAAAAGAGCAGAGTGAACACGGAATTGAGAGATGCAAGTGAGCACAGGTTTTGCCAGCCAGTTTTGAACAATTGAATTTTTAATAGTTTTAAAAAGTGCAATGTTTACCCGCTTTTCTATTTCCATCTCGTTCCTCGGCGCTTTCCCCTTTACTTGATTGCTTAACTAAACTATCGATTGGATTTCCCATTTTTTGACATTTTTATACAATTTTATTTGCTTTTCAAATGGAGCTGTCTATTAATAAAATATGCAAATCATCTCGGCTGCAATGTTTAAGCCATAGTGAAAATCAAGTTAAAAAGACAGCATTCGAAAATGTTCGACTATGATAGCATTTATGTATTCCTATACAAAACACCATAAGAGTGTTGTGATTTTGCCGAGTATATACATATGTATAAGTAATACCCTTTTGAATGGGGATAGGGTATAAAGACACCGACAAGAGAAACTACATAAAATGGAGTAATATTTAGATGCGAATGCTAATTTTAATGCCTCGCATGCTGTCAGCTTTTTGACATTTGCTTAATTTGTTGATATGTTGTTTAATTGAAAAAAATATGGCTCAATTATTTATTCTTTTAAATAATTAAATTTTAATTAAATTGCAATTTAATTTAAAATAGTTACTCATTATTACAAGTAAAAGATGACCGAATATTCAACTAAATGACGATTAAATAAATGATTAAAGTAATAAAACCCTTGATTAACATCGTAAATCTAAGTAGAGAAACAATACTGTTAAAATCGATATGCCTTCTGCTATTTTAGCCAAGTATTTACTTTACAATTTTTAAACATTTTCATATTATACAACAATTACAAAGTATCATAAATGACTATACTTAATTCTTCGTTTGTAAAGTTTTCTGATAAATAGAGAAAAAAGACATGGATAGTCAATTGGAGAGGTCGATGAACACCTTAAGATGTAAGTTATTTATCAAGATTAATATAATCTATCAAGATTAATACAATCTATCACTGCGGACGGCAGTCCGCGCTAGTGACGAAAGCAGCAC
Source organism: Drosophila suboccidentalis (assembly GCA_037043435.1). Classification (NCBI taxonomy): domain Eukaryota; kingdom Metazoa; phylum Arthropoda; class Insecta; order Diptera; family Drosophilidae; genus Drosophila; species Drosophila suboccidentalis. Next base: position 361,150 of record JBAMBK010000310.1, on the reverse strand, counting down.
GAAGGGTGCGAAGGCGACTAGCATATATACACAGGAAGAATGGAAAATTTGCTATGACTGTCCGATCAGGTCGAGTTATATACCGATCGAAAGGTATTAACTTAACTTACAAATGTGCATACTAAGACTTTTGAAAACTCACCTGGTTCGTGAGATAAACAGGTGTAAGTGGGAGGGGCAAAATTTAAATGATTGGAGCTAATGGGGCCGTTGGAGCCTTTTTGAATTGTTTTTTAATTTTGTAATATTCTACTCAAAAATACGCGTCGAATAACACCTCATTCGTTAAAATCCGACTACTCGTTCAAAAGATAATTAATTTTGAAATTTTTGGTGGCCTTCCAAAAATGAGATGAAAAGTCAGTCTGTTTGTTTGTTTGTTTGTTTGTTTGTTTGTTTGTTTGTTTGGATCAAATCGTTAATTTAGCTTAAATGTTTGAATGAGGACTTGTTCCTGCTAAAAAATCTAGAAACGTTTGTTCTACGACTTTTTCGAAAAATCGCTAGTTTAGCGGGAAATCGCTAAAAACCGCCAAACTTAAAACCGCCATAGCATCCAAACGATAGAAGCTACAGATGTGATCTATATTACGTTGAAAAGGTATTTCGAAGGACTCTTAGGCATACCTTCAAAGTTTTTTTTTTAGGTAAATAGGTAAACAGCTACAGGTGAAATAAGGTATTTTTCTCCACTTTTGAGAAAACGCCGCTAACGATTTTTTTTAATTTTCAATATGCTATAGTTTGTACAATTTCGCGTTTTTTGATGTATCATGCATAAATTGTAGTCGATTGGTTTGGAAGATATAACCAATAACTAAATATATACATTTTACTTTGAATTGCAATAGGACGGCAGCAGCAATTACATTTGACTAACAGTCCAGTTACAATGAAATCTATAATTTGACAGTCGTTCTTAAAGATGGCCAGTGGCGCATAGTGTAGAGCGTCCGATTTTTGCGTGAATTCTCAGCTCGGGATCCGGGTTCGAATTCTGGCACGGACTAAATTTTTTTTTTTATTTCTTAAATGCAATTCATTTGTTAGTAGATGATTATCATGCATAAATTTTTGTTGATTGGTTTGGAAGATATAACCAATTAACTAAATATATATTTTACTTTGAATTGCAATAGGACGGCAGCAGCAATTACATTTGACTAACAGTCCAGTAACAATGAAATCTATAATTTGACAGCCGTTCTTAGAGATCGCCAGTGGCGCATGGTGTAGAGCGTCCGATTTTTGCATGCGTCCGATTCAGCTTGGGGTCGGGGTTCGAATTCTGGCACGGACAAAACATTTTTTTTAAATGCAATTATATTATATTTGCGTAAACTGATTTTGATATAAATATTATTTGTTTTTAAAAATTTTGGGTGCGCATATTGAAAATTTCCCAGCAAAGTAACAATGCCAGAAGCATATGTTATATTTATGTGATGCAAAAATAACCAGTGCTGCCAGACAGTTTAGTTTTGTTATGTGACAACGCGACTTTAATTTATTCAAATGAGTTAAGCATTAGAGTCTCTCTGTAAATTAATTTTATTTATACATTTTACTTTGAATTGGAATAGGACGGCAGCAGCAATTACATTTGACTAACAGTCCAGTAACAATGAAATCTATAATTAGACGGTCGTTCTTAAAGATCGCCAGTGGCGCATAGTGTAGTGCGTCCGATTTTTGCATAAATTCTCAGTTCGGGTCTCCGGGTTCGAGTTCTGACACGACCAAAACTTTTTTTTTTTTTTAATTTTTAAATGCAATTAATTTGTTAGTAGATGATCCGAATAGGTTTTTTTTAATGTTTTTTAATTTTAAAAGGGTGTTGGCAGAAATCTAAGCTGCAAAATAAAGAATCGCTGTAGTCAGATCTGTCTAAGGTGCTAAGTTTCCGTCAAGTTTGATATGTTCGGGAGACGCGGGTTCAACTCCCAGCGTGAGCAATTTTTCTAAAAATTGTTTTTTATTAGCAGACTGTATTCTATTTTCTATAAACACTAAATTCCTTTTGACAAAGTAGTTTTGTCAAAAGCAGAGGCGATTGCAAAAATTTCTGATATCCCCCAAAAAAACCTCTTTACGCGGTAAAAGTCTAGTGACGAAAACATTTCCATGCCACAAAATTTCTGATATCCAATTTTGTGACGAAATATAATTAATTTTTTATATATGTTAATTTATTATATACTAGGGGGCTCCGCCCCCTGCTCACTTCGCTCGCCAACCCCCGCTCGTTTATTATTTATGAAAAAAAAAAAATTAATATACATACAAAGTAAAAAAAAAATTGGCATTCGGCACTTTGCGCAAAAAGCTTCAGCTTCCTTGCACCTAAAAAATAACTTTTTGCGCAGTGCCGAATGCCAATTTTTTTTTTACTTTGTATGTATATTAATTTTTTTTTTTCATAAATAATAAACGAGCGGGGGTTGGCGAGCGAAGTGAGCAGGGGGCGGAGCCCCCTAGTATATAATAAATTAACATATATAAAAAATTAATTATATTTCGTCACAAAATTGGATATCAGAAATTTTGTGGCATGGAAATGTTTTCGTCACTAGACTTTTACCTCGTAAAGAGGTTTTTTTGGGGGATATATAAAACTCTTTGCCCTGACTGACTGACTGACTGACTGACTCACTGATTGACTGACTGACTGACTGACTGACTGACTGACTCACTGACTGACGGGCTGACTCACTGACACATCAACGTGTAGCCGAAACGGTAAAAGATAGAAAGCTGAAATTTTCACACAACATAGATGAGATAATATATGTATATAATGTATATAAATATACATATATATTCTTTAATTTTTAAATTTCATTTAACTGTTTCATAGTAACTATTGCATTCCTTACACGGCTTTAATAGTTTCCCTTCGAAAATCCACACGCAAAAGAAATTGTTTTGGTTTCAACACACCCTTTGCCTCCTCGGCAGCACCTTTAAATCCCGGTCATACACCCACCGCAAACTCGACATAACTTAATGATGTCGTTTTGTGTTTCACTTTGGCGGTGAAAGCAATAAATTCACTTGGTTCAAGCGCCTCCTGCTGTGGCATGCAACGCAACTCAACTCAACGCAGCGCAACGCAACGCAACTCTTTTCCATTTTCCTTTTATTTGTTTTTTGCCCTTGTCTGCCCAGGAGTAATGCGAGTGTCTGGAATGCAATGCAGTCGAAGGAGCTGAACTCAGCTCTTGATGTTCCTGGAAAGGGGAAAGTGAAATTTGTGGGCCACAAAAGCACGTGCCTGGGCAAATATTTCATGTGGTTGCGTAGAACGTAGAGGGAATTTCCATGGGGCCTGATTCTACTGACGATTGTTGTTCGTCTGATTTGCACGGAAGTCACTTGAATTATTGTTGTCATATTTGCGCAAACGATTTAGCTTTTGACTTTGAATTGAATGTAGCCCATAAGACATTTAAGCTATAGGCTGAGCCTTAATCAGAATTATATATAAAAGAATTATCTCTTCCAAATTTATTTATCTTTTCAATACTTATATTTTTGTTTATGAATTTCAAATAATTAAATATATTTAAACAAAAAATTCTTTCAAATCTGATTTCATACTAAAAATAATTTTAGATTTTATATTTAATGACAAATTAAATTCCAAAAAAAAAATTACACAGAATCTTTCTTTCATAAGTATAAGCTTCTTACAAGTGCTTAATAAATATCTATCGGTGTTGGTGTGTTGCTTCACACACAAAGCGTAAATTTTGTTTCAAAATAAAAAATATAGCACATAAATTTATGCAGAAAGTCTTAAGGTAAAGCGACTGACATATATGTAGAATGTTCAAGGATACCGCCGAATGTGTCATTCGACGCCTACAAGCAAATCTGCCAAAATTATCCTGACAACTTTTTACGTGTGTCTAAAGGACGCAATCAATATGACTGCGGTGAGGTGTAGGACGAAGCTTTGATTTATAAGCTTTATTGGGAGCCATCAGCGACTTTGTTGTCATCCTCGCCTACAACTCATTAAAGTTGATTGTACGCATAGAAGAAGACACCTTTCATTTATCCGGATACTGAGAATGTGACACCAATATACAAAACTGGAGCGTATCTGAATTGTTGGTATTAAACATAATTACATGGAAATAGAAGTTAAGGAAATCCAAACATTTATGCAGGAATTTGTATAAAGTACAGATAGAAATAATGTTTAGCTCAGTTTAATTTCTTAAGTTTCACCACTCTTTAAATACTACAATAAATTAATTGTTGTATTTTTGTTTGAATAATAACATTAAAAATTATATATGTATAATAGTGCTTAATTTAAACTATTTATTTCTGCCAGAAGATTTAGAATTTGCGAAGTGTGGAATGCAACCAAAAAGTGTATAATAGTTCCAATATCTGAACTACTTCCTATCAAGTTGAACTGATAAACTTTTGTTTGTGTCAAAAAGGAAACGAAAAATATAAACTTAAAAGGAAAATTATTAAATTGAAATGAGCAGATTCTTGTCGAGGCAACAACCAGCTGGTTGCCATCAACTCATCTCTTCACATTCCATTCACATGAACCTGCTCAAAGTCGTTGCTGTCAGTTGCATTAACAAAAATTATGAAAATTTTCTTTTAAAATGCCGTTGACACTTTTACTGAAATGCAAAATTCGCCTGTGGCCGTGTCTCTGAAATGCAGGCCGACAGATGCACAGAAAAATAGATACACAGACTGAGGAAAATGCAGATGCACAGGCTGAAAATTGCACACCTTTATACGTATGAGTTTAGTTGTAGTAGTTCATCAGGTAACAGACAAACGTGTGTGTAATTCATTTTTTGATATACTCGTACTTTCCAGCTTAGCTTTGAGTTCTCGAATTTGCGATGAGTTTTCCAGAGAGCTAATGTCTAAGTGGAATGATTACCATTGATAAGCTACATACTTAACTAAAGCAAAGCATTTGTTATGGCATTTTACTCAGAAAGCTTTGTCATTTATGTAGTGTATAGTTTACACATACATTTTTCAAATAGACAATTCTCAGACATTCATTTATAAAGAAATATCTGACAGATACTTTTCTTTATTCTTTATATTCAATCGATGCCATCAAATTAAATTAAAACCAGTTTCTTACTTTTCCTTTCTTGCATCTACAATATCATATGTGTGTATTTGTTTTATTTCTAATATACTCCCGTTTTGACTTTCCGTTGAAACATTTTCAAACTTCAAATCAAATTAAAGAAACAAATCAATTTGTGTTTAGTTTTCTCAAAAAAGAAAATTAATTTTTTGTTAATTGTTTTAATTTAATAACTTGATTTCTTATGTTTTTAAAAATTTAATAATTTATCCTGTCAATGCGATGAAAAACAAAACAAAACCAACAAAATTATATTAAACATTTATGCGCCTTAAACGCATTAAGTGAAATGACGAGAAACATATGGAAAAAGGAGCTGGAAATTTTAACAAACCAAACTGAATTGTTTTGTATCTAATTCTTTTATTCTTATGGTTTAGGGGGCAATTAGCGGAATTGTAAAGTTGTAGCTTCGGATTTTGACCCAAATGGCATGGCTTAAAAGCAAACTTTATGTGGGCTAATGACAAATAGATGTGATTGTGGCTTCTCTGAAGCGAACAAGTTGCGGTTAAATATATATAAGTATAATTGAAATGCGATTCTACAATTAGTCTGTGAAAGGTCAATGATCGAAGTGACAAAGTAAGAAAGGCTTTTAGACTGGTTAGACTTATCATCAAACGATTAAAAGTGCACAATTCATACAAGTAATAATATCATTGAATGCTCTAGCCTCTCTTACTCTTACAGAATTTCTATTGGTTCTTATATGTTAACAGCTTGTCCTAAAGGAAATCAAGAAATTTGCTGTAATTCACTCACAAACTAATACGAAGGCAGTCGGCCATAAATATTCGTATGTCTTCTGGTCGTGTGCTCAACTAGCCATAAACGTTTCGGCCTGTCGCATTCAGGTAATTGATAATTTCTTTTGTTATTAACATATTGTTTCAGTCATTCGGCAAGTCATTGCCGTTGTTGTTGCCGTTTTCCCCCATTTTTTCCGAGTCACATTCCACATCTAAGTAGCTTATTTTACGCCTAAAAGGCAACGCATTTAGAAACTTCTGTTTGCTTAAGCAGTCAGGACACGTACGAGGATGGCAAGTAACGAGACAAAAAACAAGCAAAAATAATCGACTGCTTTTCTTTTTCTCCTTTTTGTTTTTCTTTTCTATATATTCTCTCTCTGATTTTTTATATTATTTTTTTGGTTCACGAAGGTCGCTGCTCCTGTCATTTTATGTGATGACGCAGTGTAAACAAGACTGTTTTGTGAATGAGCCTGAGCTTGGGGGTGGTTAAGCAGGGAGACTGCTTGAAAAACTATGCCTCCAACGGCATTCAGTGCGCTTCTTCGTCCTGGGCACATCATTATGACTGAACAAAGGACTTGAAACTAAATTGCACTTTAAGCAGCCATTAAACATGGAGCATGGAGCATATGTGGCGTATGTGTAATGTCGCCTGCACTATGTGCTAATTACTTATTTATGTTGCTCACAAAAACAAACACACACACACACACACACACACACACATACACTCTCAGACACATGAAGGCATCAAATGCATTGCATACTTTGCGGCGACCCAGCGGCAAATTTCTCAAGTATTTCTCGTCTCTCGCCTCTCGTCGGTTGACGGTCTTTGCCAGTTGCCAAATTGCAGATGCCAGCTTTCAGTTTATGGTTAGACGCTCACAGTTTTCGGTTCTCGGTTTTCCGTATTCTGTATTCAGTTTTAAATTTTCAATTTTTCGGCTGTATTCTTATTGAATTTTTACCTGCACTGACAGCCATCGATCTGCATTTGGTCACGACTCTGTCGCATTTACCCAAAAGCACAAACTCAATCAGTTTCCAATTGACCGTGTAATGCGGTCTGCTTTTCACATTTTTATGTGATTTTCCATACAGTTTGAGTGTAAAGTTTTCGACAGTTACGTGAGCTCTTCAATCGAGTGCTGCCATCAATTTAATGAAATTGCAGTATTTTAGAGACCGATTGTCAATTAAAATTACTTAAGATTGAGGGAATTCACATATTTATTTTTATTTAGAAAAGGAGGAGGAGGAGGACTCAAGCATTTTAGTAAAATAAAATATAAAATATTGTTGAGAAGCTTAAAATATTTAAATTAGTATCATCAATAGAATTCTAACAAAAAGAGTAGTCTAATATAATAATATAATAATAAATAAATAATAATTCAAGAAACCCCTAATATACTTTGAATTAATTTATCTAGCAAGTATCTTAAACATACAAACGAAGGTACTGCGAAGTTTGCAGCTGTTCCACATCGACTGATACTCATTTATAGCATCGAGGTTAAGTCGTTCGCTTGGCGTTAATTAATGTGCTTAAATGTCTGTTAATTAAAGCCCATTGAATCTCCGCAATCCCTCAGTTTTAATAAGCGACATTTTTCTACTGAAGCGCAAAGCCCGTGGAGATACTCATACTCGATATTCGACTCTCGAAAGCATCGCTGAAATGTGCCCCAAAATGCATACGAAAATCAGACAAGGACATCAGCAACTGAATCGATGCGAATGCACAAAAGAGTGTAAGTGTGAGTGTGAGTGTGAATGTGAATGGTTGGCAGATGTTCGGATATATGCAAGAGTGGCTCATCGATGAAATGTGATGTGAAAAAGAGAACCGGATGTACGGCATCGACGACGAAACAACCTTTCACGACTACTCAATCATGCAATTAACATTAACGATAATTTTTCTGGCCGCTCAATTTCAGCTTCTTCTTCTTCTTCTTCATCGGCCACATGGCGTATACTTCATTTACCAATGTAAAGTATATTAAAAGCCTTTCATGGCGAATCTACCGAAAAATATATATGTGCAATGTATCGCCGCTGATTTCCCCAAAGGCTTTCGCTGAGTAATTAATGTGACTGTCACAGAGTATATATGAATGTGAATATGAATATGAATATCAATATGAATCTGAATGTGATTAAAAGTATAAATGCCATTGCCATGGAACCATTGATGTCGATGAATGTACCACGAAAAGACGCATTCGGAACAAAAACATTCCCATATCTGTTCTATGTTTTTTAGTAAGTACATTATGTCCCAAGGGAAATAAAGCACAAATTCAGTCAAAAGTGACTTTTTGTGAATTTAGATTTACAGATAATTAGACATTCATCCTATTCTTGTTTTTACGATTACAGTCGATGTTGTGCCGACTGTAAAAAGAATACTTAAAACATAGATACAATAAAGTTAGAAAAAATTTTAGCGAAGAAATACAAAAGCTTAATTTCTGATGCATACGTACAAGTTTTTGCCATATTAAACTCCTTTTCATCTGCTAAAAAGAACACAGTTAGACACATAAACTAAAATAAGCTGTCATTTGAAACGAGATTTTAAGATGCTTTAAAGTTAAAAAAAATATAACTTGATTTGTTAATGGAAATGAATTTTCAATTCAGTTCCATATTTAGCTGCATTCATAGATATGTTTAATATTACCAAATATTTTAGAGCATATTCAACACAGAAAAAGTATATGAAAAATAAAAATTGCAAAAACATTTCTAAAAAAATTTTTAGATTTGTGTGTGTCGCGTTTTTGGTTTGTTAGCTGCAAAGTCAATTAGTATAATTAATTTGATTTCACGCGACTCTCGGCACACAAAGAGCCCATTTATCAGCCAGTGTAAAAAGTGTGGACACAAAAAATAGAAGTGAGTGGAATGCCAATCCTTTACGTTTTTATATTTTTTTTTTGGTGTGTGTTTTCCCTGTGTGTGGGACAAACTTCAAAAGCCACTAAAATGTTGGCGTTCCCCTTCTGCTGATTGCATAGTCCTTGTGGATGATTTGTTAGGTGGGTTTTTTATTTTTTTTTAGATATATGTATGTGCAAACTGTGTGTGCCTGTGATTTCAATCAAACGTATGTAGATAAATGTTGAATTCAGTTACTTCAATTCTTTGGGCAATTTAATTCATTTATTGCGCATACGCCCCGTGTACAGGGAACTCTTTAAGATGCTGCCTGGCATTTACAGCTTTTCAGTTGATTCAGTTGCTCTTCAGGTGCTGGCACTATTTTGAGCTACTGTCAACCAAGCACCAATAAGTGGATTAGCTTTTAAGTTGAATGGCTTATGGACGGGTTGCAAAGAGAGAGAGAAAGAGAGGAAGAGAGTGGAAGTGGGAGGGAGAGGTACGAACATTCAACACGCCGCATGCGGTAAATAAGCCAAAGACGAACCCGATGCCAGCGGCAAACAACACGCATTGTGTGGCAGCCAACGGAAGTTGTCCACATTGTGGCACGACGGGGCAACGGCGGGTTGGAGGGGAGGGTAACGGGGACAGGGGATTCGCATTCGCAGTCGTTTAAGCCCTGTTAAGCGTCAAATGTGTCGCGGCTAATGTGTGTTTATTGGATTTATTGTTTCACGCCAACTTTGCGCAGAGAAAGTCGAAAGCAAAACAGCCGCCGTTTAACCAGAAAATTCCACTTAGTAAAGTGTTTTTGCTCTGACTGTAGTTGCTTTTTTTTATTTTAATTTCCTTATTAAATCGAGGCAGACAGACAGAATCCAGGCAGACAGACACAGTTGTCGGGCAGTTGAAAGAAGTTGTGTCTCGTCTGTAGTTAAATTGCTTCCCGTTTCTTGGTTTTTGTGATTTGTTTGCTGTTCTTTTGTTTTGTTTGATATGCTCAATAAATTATGCAAATTTGTTGAAGTCCGCCTCATTTATTGCTTTATAAGGCTGAAATATTCAAAACTGACTGACGAATCCAACAAGTCCACAATTGGAGTGCCCATTTGTAGCAATTAAAGCGAACAATATTGAAGACTTTAATAAGGAAATTCAATTTTAGAGTTGAAATATGAAAATTGCATTTGATTTGTGGCAGTTACTACAGAGAAGTACTTCTTTCCATAACTTCCTGATTCCTGATTAGCTGATTAGTTACTCCGACACTGATTTAAAAATCAAAGCAGCTTTTAGAATTCATGCAATGAATATTGTATCTTACAATTCATTCATTAGGTCTGTTCTGTAAAAGTGTCATAATTATTATAGAAATGTTGAAGAAATGTTCTTATGAAAAGGAAATCCTATCTTTTATAAGAAAGTTCTGCCTGCAAATTACTATTTAGCTAATTTATAAGGTGGTTTTCTATTGCGATTACCTCAAGTCTAACATACTATTCATGCAGCTTCCATTCAAATTTCATTATGTGAGCTCTATTTAGATCTTCCACTGATGTATTGTTCTGCACTTATTTTAAAGTCAGTATTTTCAATTATTTAACCCTTCAATAGCCTCAGATATTCTTTGTACATGCCATTTCAATACGCATTGCCGCAGTCTAATTGCATCGGAGAATAAAATCCGAATTTGGCACAAACATAAATACTTAAAGCCAAAAGCAAGCCAACCATTTTGTAAGCCTCTAGCTCCCCTTGCCCCCTTGCTCTAAAATGACTCGACTGAAGTTGAATGTCTGCCAAACGAGGCGAAGCCCAACAAAAAAATTAAGCATCTTAAAAATTTCATAATTTGTCTTGTCATTAAGCGAACTGAACTGAGAGTTGGCAGCTCCCGAATTTGGGGGGTGGGAGATCCAAATTCGAATCGGGGGCAACTGGAAATGGATATGGAAATGGAAATGGAAACTGCATTCTGCAGACACAATTTCTGTCACTCGTAAATTTTCATGGCGGCAACGAGCCGCCGTCGCATCCTTATTCCTTGATATGTTGCCAAGTGGCAGTCATTGGCTTCAGACTTCAGAATTCGGAGTTGGCCTTTGAATTTAGCTTAACAATTCGCAGATTTACTGCGAATAACCCAAAACCGAAAACCAGAAACCAGAAACCGCGTCTCACAATTTATGCATGTCGCCGATTTGAACTTTTTCCTTCTTCTACTTATTGTCTGTCCTCGTCCGAGTGGCGCCACCAAAATGACACCAATGACGCAATGTCTCTGTGCCGCCATTGACAGAGCAAATTAATAAATAATAAGAGGAAACAATTTGATAGCTGATATCACATTTATTTGAATAATAGGTTGATTCCTTCTCTCTTTAAGCATTACCATTACTTTTTAATTGTCATTAGAAAAAGTAGTACTAATGAAATTTTTTTAATTATAATAAAAAATATAAAGTTATTAAAATTTTTCCTTTGGCATTGAAATCTCGACTTAATTAGCATATTACTTAAATTTTTGGAAGAAGTTAATTTTGGAAATTTGTTAATTTGAAAGAAATTAGTTTGTAAATGTTAATTAAAAATAAAATATTTGAAAATGTTAAAGTGTTAGAAAATGTTAAAAATTGTGAAAAATGTAAGAAAAACGTTAAGCGTTTTGAAAAATGTTAAAAAAATCGGAATATTCAGATTTTAGAAAATGTTAAAAACTTGGAAAAATGTTAAAAATTTTGGAGACAAATTTAAAATTTAAGTACAATGCTAATTAAATTGAAGATTTCATTATATATTCAATGCCACACAGAAGCGCTGCTCTTTTCAATGCTAGTCAAATGTCAATTTCATTGGCAATCCTTTTTTCAATACTAGTGAAGTGACAAATGCATTAAAAAATGTAGTTAATTGGGCCCATCTATGCTATTTTACAGCAATACCGATAGTCGGTTGACAAATGTGACTATTGATGATATAAGAGAATCTTAAGAATTTTAAAAATATGTCAAATAATAAATTGTTATTGAAAACAGTCATTTGAGTTGATTTTGATGATTTTGTTATAAATATAACTATTTCAAATATACATAAAAATCAAATTAATAATGTAAAAGACAAAATAAATGACAGATAATTTCCATTAATTTTTTTTGAAATCAATCATAATCTTGAAATTTCTTTATATTGATTGCTAAGAAATTTCTCGATTTTTCTAGCTTTCTAGCTTTAATCGTTTGGCCTTAACGTTGATGTCAATACAAAGAGTTGTATATGTCTACATAGCAAATTAAAATCTTTTTATCAGTAATGTGCTTCAATTTTAAATATCAGTACGTAAAATCTATTCAAATTTACCATTCTACATCCCCCATTATCAAACTAATGCAATAACAATCTGTTTAACATTTTGCAAACAGTTTTTAACACATTTCTATGGATAAATTAATAAATTCAGTTAATAAATGAAGCTTATGTTGGTGAAAATGAGATTGTTTTCTAATTAGGACTCCTGGGCAGCGGTTATTGATTGAGCCCCAGTTGGGCCAGACCAAACCAGAACTAACGGAGAAAGCATCCAGGCGTTGTGTTGTTTTATGGGCAATGGGCTCTCTAATAATTTAGTAGCCAAGGCCAGAGGGTGAAATGTGAAATGAGTGCTTTCATCATGTTTTAAATGCGCCGATGAACAGAGCTCAACATTTTCCGACTTGACTGGCGCTTAAATTATGCAAGTTAATTTGCAGCTGGCTGGAAAATGATGACAAGAAATTCCTGCACACACACACACACACACACACACAAACATACACACAACTCCAACAACTGAGGGCAACTGAGGTTCCTACTCTCCCCATCCCCATCCCTCATCGTGACTTCTGGCCAATGGCAGTTCAACAAGAGTTATTTCCCGCAGACCGGAAGTGAAGTCGACATAAATTGCGGCTAGAACTGACGCCTGCTCTCCTGTCCCATCCCTCTCCCTCATCTCCCGTTACCGACCACAACTACGGCTGTGGGACAAGCTTAGTTGCTTTGGCAGCTGAACCCTAGTTTATTTAATACAAACAGCAGCAGCCTTCGAGCAGAGTGCGGAAGTTGCGGGCAACTTGGAACTGACGGTGGAAAACCTCTTCTGCATTTTCCTACAACGACTCAGATTGTTGGCTGTCGACAACTCAACCTCGTGTTTGTTTTTTTATTCTCCCTCTCTCAATGAGCATTTGAAGGGGGTCGGAGTCGGAACCAACGTTGTCGTTATGGCCTCAATAGATTAACGCATTTATTTACGAGCTACACTGAGTGTCAGGAGTATTTGTACTGTGGAAATCAACTTCGAAGGGTGAATATAAAAATATTATGATTAATATAAACTTTAAATTTGTATGGATAGAATAGTGAAAATTAAAATTTATAAGATTAATTTCCAAATTAATAACATTAAAATTTTAAAAGCAAATTTTAACCTGTTTGTTACATTAAAAATGATATTTCTGACATTACAGGAAGAGTGACATTTCATTTGCTTGTTTTTAAAATAAATTATTTTAAAAAATTTGTGTCACACATCTGAATTTTATTTATTTTATATTCATCATTGTTTCTTTGAGTCTTAATATGATATTTAATCTAAATGCACAGTGAGTTAAGCCATTGTTTTTTTATAAGACTTGTTTTAGTTCTCATTTCTTTTTACTGAAACTGAAATTCATCAGAAAACCCCACAAGAAACAGAGCAGCCACAACAAAGGAAAACCACTGACGTTATCCGGTAAAATTGACCGCCAGTTGAAAGCACACCTGGTGGTGCTTGTATTTCTTGGAAAAGTGGTACAAAAATTTAGTTTAGTAAACAGAAATATTTAAAAAATGTATATATAACTAAGCAAGCAAACTTAAGCTTGTGATTTTTTTTATTAAGTTTCTCCTAGTTATATTTAAATTATTTGCTAAACAGCTGGAAAAGGTCAAAGATTTCAAACGGAGACTACCAATTTAAAAATCGATTCAAGTTAAAAATAAAAATATATTTTATGGAGGATTAATTAACAGTGTCTTGTTGTTTCTAATTGTTTTTTGTGATATGTTTTTGATAATAAAATGGCCAATTCCAAGGATCTCGAGTGGCTTTCGCTTTCTCTGGCAGAGCGAAAACCAAACCGACAGAGATAGAGAAAGAGTGAGAGAGAGAGAGAAACTTGTCATGTTATGTTATTTGTTTGTGGTCGTTTTCGTTTCATTTACTGTTACAGTTGAAGTGGCAAAAACAGAGACCGATGCCGACAAAAGCTACTCTCGTAGCTAACTCAGAATGAGAGGCCTGCATGAGAACTCCTTGATTTCCCCAGGTGCCAAAATGGGTAACCATATAACTGTATAGCTGTATACCCGCCCACAACTCGCCTACGCCCACGCCCACTCATCTAACGCCCACATGAGCCCGTATTTCGTATTTTCATATTTTTGCCTGACCATTTGCCACTGTCTTTTGGGCCTGACAAGTGGTAAAACCGTTGCCAGAGACAGAGTCAGACTTGGAGCTCGGATTCGTATTCGTATTTTTGTTCATAAAATGCATGCGGCTGATTTGGATGGGTCTTGGGCTTATTTGTGGTTGTCCAGATGCATATACAGATACAGATACAGACACACTGTGCCGGTTTCTGTGTTTTTTGATAAACTCATTGTTTGCTTTTCTTGTATGTAGTTATTTGCCACTGCAACTACAGTGCAATTCCTTTTTTAACCACATTTATGACCATCGAGATTTGTTTATTGCACGAACACTTTATGAATAAATTCAACACAGATCTATGTTCACAGAGAGATACAACTATGTCGTTTCCAATAATATTTTGCAAATTGCCAGAAATATTTAAAATTACCCAAAGCATTTTACTATTGTATTTGAAGACTCTTTCATTTAACTCAAAATATTCATTTATTAGTTGAAATATAAATTCAAATTTAAATATCAACTATAGTTTAATTCCCTTTGAAATCCACATCTTGCTTTCTTTAAATTGCCGTCTTCGTTTTTGATTGCCGACGACATCATTGCATTTTTTAATTAAATTGCCTGGCCGAACGAGAGAGGGAGAGAGAGTGTGAAAGAGAGAGCTAGGCGACACAGGAAAATTTGGAAACCTTCGTGGACTTTGTGGTAAAATTTACTATGTAATTTCCGGCATTTTGCGACCAGACCAGAAAAGAGAGAGAAAAGGACGAAAGCGACTTATTTGCGAAGCCGCAACACACTTGAATTTTAATAGAAGATGCAGAGCCCCAAAACTGTCTGTGTGTGTGTGTGTGTGTGTGTTTGTGTGTGTAAATATGTGTGTCTCATTAAGTCGTAACTCATAACTGGTGCTGCTGTTGCAGGTTGCAGCCCTCATTTTAACCAGACTTTAAAAATAATCAACCTGAAAATAGCCAAAAAAAGAGACAAAAAAAATGTAGTAGGAATGGTGAGACTGTGTAAAGTAAATACATAAAACAAATTACGTAAGAAATACAGTAATATCAATAATGCAATTACAAAAACCCTAAGTTTATTTAATATAATTAAATAGTAATCTGAATAGCAATTTTGTTGTATCCTGTTACGCACTTTTGTTTAATCTTAATAGACACTGTGTACTTTTTTTAAGTACAGGATCTAAAAGGAGAGAGAAGCATGTCTAAGAATGTAGCATAAAATCTGGCATGCGCCATGAAACGCTCTCAACAAGTTACAAATCTCACGGCTACGTGCCCAAAAGTCTGGGCCAGACTCAGACTCATTGTTATGTTTGTCGCGTAGATCTGATCAATGACCTACGTGCTGCTCGGAGCGGTTCGTCGTTCTATTGAGCTGTGCCATTAGCTTTCAATAGGGAACTGGGCGACCAGGACAGGCGACAGGAGATGGAGAGCTGTGTTCTTTTTGGCGGAAATTGTGGCAAATTGATTGAACTAAATGGCAAATATCACTCCTCAAATTGGCTGTGACAATGAGCATGGCCTTCTTCAGCAATTGGGGAGGTGGACTAACTGCCTTTCTGGCCGTCTGTCCGTCGGTTTGTCGGTTCGTCTGTCCGTCTGCCACATGCTAACAAGCTGCTGGCAACGAACGCACTTGCAGCTAGACATGTTCTATATGTCAGTCTCAAGTGCCGCAGCCAGACGACAACAGCAACAACAACATCAGCAACACCAACATCAGCAACAACAACAGAGCAACAACAACAACAGAATACGTTGACGGCACTCGAGCTCTTTTACCTTTTGTTGTTGCCCCTCCGTGTTCGGGCTTAAAGCTCTGACATATCCAAAGAAATATCAGCACAGCTTCAATATGCAAAACAATAATAAAAGCAAAGCAAAGCATGAAACACTGCAGGCGACAGCTATTGCCTGCCAATGTCAGCTTCAGTCAAGAACGAAAATCAGGCGCATCAATATGTATAGCCAATATTGCAGAGAAAAAAGTAAGACGAAATTTCCTCATTTCCAACCCTCTATCAGAAAACAAGCGTGATAAGTCGAAAAGTGCTGCGAACGAAGATTGATTCGAGTTGTGGACAGCTT
Organism: Drosophila suboccidentalis; assembly: GCA_037043435.1. Taxonomy (NCBI): domain Eukaryota; kingdom Metazoa; phylum Arthropoda; class Insecta; order Diptera; family Drosophilidae; genus Drosophila; species Drosophila suboccidentalis. The sequence continues at coordinate 344,782 of JBAMBK010000310.1, read as the reverse complement.
TGTCCACTTTTGAATGCATTTGCTCTCTCGGCACTCGGCCAATTAATCAAAGTGCTAAATATACTCGTCGCATTCTGGCCATTGATTAATTGGCTCTAGTGCCAATTGCAATTAGTGCTTAATAAATTAGTTAGCAGAAAGTTAAGTACAGCTGAAAGTCTAAAGAACTCCAAACCACAGTCGAACGATAATGAGATGCTCTGACTGAACGAAGAGCTTTTAGCCAACATCTACTTAAATATTCAATAGAAATCGGCAATTAAGCAAAGTCAATTCTTTTTTTAATTGATCAACTTAAATAACAAGCAACTTCAAAGCAGAGTCTTTGTTGTTTATACTTAAATATTAATACTATTTTGAAAAACAATTTCGCATTAAGTTTTTCTTTGAATTAATTAAGTAATAACAGGGAACAGGGAAATTAACCTTTTCATATTTAGTACCGGAACCGAAGCCGAAAAAAATAGTTTTTTGGTAAATGTTTCAAAAGGTTCTGTGTTGTTTCTGTAGCAATATATTAATATTTGAACAATTAAAAAAACCTCAATTTATATTTTTGTACTGGTACGTTCCGGTACTGACACTAGAACCGAAAGGAATAATCTGAAATAGTAGTACTTTTTACCGGAATAGTTATTTCGGGATTATGATCAGTCAGGAAAAGTACAATGCTATTATTTAATCCCAGGGGTAGACTAAGTTGTGTGAAAATAATCCCGAACTAAGTAAATGTTTTAAAGTTAGCATCTCAATAGAAAGCATTTGATATTCAATTGAATCGAAAATTCTATACATACATAAATATTTATTTCCTACATCCCAATCTCCCGATAGAAAGCTTTATTGCATTATGAATTAATAATTTTTTGTTATTCAGAAGATTTGTTTTTAATTTTCCCATTAGTACCATCTCTAGTTATCATTAACAACTTTCATAAAAATATGAATCTCGAATTTAATATTAAAATATATTTCCTATATTACTTCTATTCTATAATATTCGACTCTTAATCATAGAAATCAAAAGCATAATCATAAGATTCGCAATCGTTATACTAAAATTGTATTACTTTAATATAACTCTAAATTTAAAACGAAATCATACCTTATTAATTAACAAATACTCAAGAGCACTAGTGTATGATCCCAAGAAAGCAAAGACAAGTCAATCAATGGGGGGTCACTTGTCCAGCTTGATGGTGACGGTGCAGGGGGTAATTCCATTTGTTAGTCACCTTGTTTCGGCGATAACTCAGTTGCTTCCCGATTAGAGACCCTCTCCAATCCATCTTATTGAGTTCCCTCGATGGTAATGGCTGACGGCAAACTCTTTTTGATTTTGGCATCTGCCTTTGGGCTTGTCAAGTGTTTCCCCTTTTTGATTCTGGCCCGGTTACTTTGTTGTTTTTTTTTTTGTGCACACTTTTCGTTTCCTTGGGCCTGCCTCAAGTGGATTTATTGTTTCGACTGGCAAATACAAATATCGTATAGTTCGTTTTTCCCTTTTTCCTTTAGCAGTTCACGGGTCACATCAATTCCGACTTTTTGCCACAGCCTGTCATGTACAATATTCGCCGCCTGTTAACAATAGTCGTCAATGTTGCGGGCTCCTCGAACGAGGACGAAGACGCCAAGGACCTTACACACTTCATCACTTCAATTTCGATGGCCCGACATATTTGTTATTGTTGGCATTAATGTTTTGCTGACACGGGGCAACATACATACATACAACAATAAACGAATAGAAAACCGAAACTATGTCAGTTATTTGGCCCTTACTTCTACTATTTTTCATCCCAAGCTGCTGACACAACTTGCGGCACACCAAAGGACAATGCGAGACAATGCTTTTGTCTTTAAGTTGGTCGCCTTCTGGTTTCCTTTTTCATTTATTTACCCGATCCCTGATTTGAAACAATGTTCAATCTCTTGCGGTGAGGTGTTGTTTGCAAATGGAACAACACATAAATAAATAGTAATGAGTATTCAAAATTGTTCATTGGAAGAAAGACTTTGTTATGAAAAGAAATTCTTTTTCTGAGTTCTAAATTTAGTGGAAGTATTAACAGACTTGTCTTGATCCTTGATCTTTTTTAGAAAATATATTTAGTCAGCTAGAAATTTATTTAGGATTCTTCACAATTCGAAATTCTGCGTGCAGTTTTCAAGTTTACAGGTCAAGTTTAAAATATTGTTTTATATTTAAATTTATAAAACCTTTTCACACTCACTTAAAACCGCCTAGAAATCTTATCTAAATCCATTTTAAAATTTTAAATAATTCTCGTTTTGTAATTTAATTGTGATAATAAAGGGAACTACGTGAGTGAACTGAAGTGAAAGGGAAACTTCTTCGTTTCCTAATTGGATGACAGAACAGAATGTTGTGTGGCGTGTCAGAAATGCGCAACGAGCGTGCGAATATGTCGGAAAATCGCGTGACACTTCCGGGAAAGTGGGAAAAATTACAGGGGACGTTGGCACATGGGTTTTATGGGTCTTTGAGTACTAACCCCTACTAAATGACCCAGACGATAGCCAACATGCGATTCATCGTCTGCTGCAAGTAACCGACCGGCAAAACACTTTGGTCATCCACAGACCCGTCCCGTCATCCAGTTTTTAAGTGCTCCATTAAAAATAAAGGTGAGAGAACATGTTCCGACAACGTTGACAACTTCTACATGCGTTCAGTGCGTCCCGTCTTGTTATGTAATTAAGCATGTTTTTTAGTGATTTATAATGAGCATTTGATCACGGGTCGAGCAGGCGCCGCATAATCAATAAACATTATCACCGACTATTTTATGACTGCCCAAACAGGTCGAGTGACTGAAGCGGACCTGTTCTATTTAGTGGCACTTTAATGTGTCAGACGACATGGAAATACTTCGAGATCTATGTATGTCTCTTACTCAATCTTCCCTCTCTTACTAACCGTAGAATTATGCTTGGAGTAATGTTCATCAACAAATTACTGCACGGTCATATACACTCGGCTAATTTGTTGGCAGAAATAATCTTCAACGTACCTTCTAGAGTAACTCGAAACTTTAATCCTTTATATCTCCAACGTTGTTTTACTAACTGGGAATTGCACGAACCTCTTCGTACTCTGTGTGCAGATTATAATAGACTGTACCGTACGATTAGTTTCGAGTGTTCTCCGCTCACTATTAAAGCCTCTATATTATCTTGTTTAACTAGTCTAACCAACTAACTATTTATTAATATCATTTTGGTCTGATTGGGTTTTTCTGGGTTTTCCCCAAACCTAGCAACAAATGTTGGGCCAATCATTTTCTTTTTCATTTTAGATTCCCCAGAGTATTTTAATTTTAAACTTAATTTTAATTAATTTTGTAATTTAAATATATATATTTTATAATTTTAATGTATAATTTGCTGTGTCAGCTGCTTTTAGCCAGACAATAAATAAATAAATAAAAAAATGTAAAAGTCTCTTCACACGGCTAGAAAAATGTCTATGTAGAAAAGAATCAAGTAATGGGAATGACATCATATAATTAGATAATCTGTCGATACATATTTGAATAGGTATGATTTTAATAAAATTTTCAAATATAGTATAAATGTATATAGAAAATAGGGCATCTAAAAGATTTAATTAAATTTATTCACTCTTTTTTAATGAGATATTGGAGGACTCTCAAAAACAAATAATTTTAAAATAAAATGTATAAAACTATTGTAATGAAAAATCATATTTCTTTGAAAATAGAGTTACTAAAAGTTTTAATTAGATTTAAATCTTTTACTGTAAAATTTGGTTTAGTTTAGTTTATTTATTGGAAAATAGGATAACCTCAAAACTTAATTAAATTTATTCAAGCATATTTTCTAATATTGATAGACTCTCAAAAACAACTTATTTTACCATCTACTAAGTAACTACTTTTGAGATCGAATTTATTTGCGATTATTCAAAGTGTTTTCTTACCAAAAATTCTTAATATGCCTAGTTTTTGAGAAAATTAAGTGAATGTTTTCCTTCCTTTAATTTTCAGTCCCAAAACCTTTTTGGATTCATAGCCATTTTGTTTAACAAATTCAGCAAAGTATTTTGATTGTAAAGTTTAAAGATGTGTTTTATACTTCGATAAAACCATAACAACATGTACCCGCTCTTTTGGTACCTCATACGAGATTCACTTTCAATTTAAATAAAATATTTTTATTAAATACATTTAAGCTTGAACCGCCATTTGTTGATGAAATTGTTTAACTGCTCATGATATTCAATATCAATACAATATGTGCAACCATTAAAAACTTTAACTGCGGAAAACCACTTGAAAGAAACTTTTTAACAATTTCCATAAAAATAAAAGCCTTAAAACAAAATGAAGCAAAAATATTCACGCCACTTTGATAAACATTTTCAGGCAATAAATACATAGTTGCATTTTACAACTTTATTATGGACCACACGAACAGCGGAGGGCAGAGCAACAACCACTCAAAAAACAACAGCCACAACAACAAAAACGTTGGTAAAAAATTAAAAATAATAATGAACCAAAAAGGAAAAATTAAATAAAATATGCTGGAAAAAAGAGAACACAGCCAACGCGGCGTATGCGCAATGCTTAACTTTTTATGACTTTACCTTAGCGCGTTGCACTTTTTGGATGCTGTCTGGCTAGACGTTGCTGTTGTGGTGTTTTTGTTGTTGTTGTTCCACTACTTTCACTGAACTTTGTTTTACCTTTTATGGTTTCATTTCAGTCTGTGTAATTTTATTGTTATTGCCATTATCATTCTTATTTTAATGGCTAAGCCAAGCCCTGGCCCAATTAATGTAGGCAATTAAAAAATTTGCAGTCACGTGTTAATAATGTCGCGACGACTACAGGAGACACACCTGACAGTCTAATTGTCTAATTGTCTCTCCTCCCCCCTGGCTACCTTATACATCTGCCTCTTGTTCTGCCACTATTGGCAGCTGTTGTCCTTTTATTTATTCAGTTAGAAGTCGAAGCTTGCAACAACTGTTGTTACTTATTGTTTTACATTGCCCGGCAATTAGACTTGCCCTAACTAATGGTACTTGCTGCTTTGAGGCGTGGCAGCAAGACATTTCAATATGAGTTATTTACTTGCAAATTATCCGACTATAATTTGCACAATCTTAGCCCAACCTCAGTTGACTTGCCCACTTGACACTGAAATCTCAATTTCGGTTTCATTTTCGCAGATTCATCGCGTGTCTCTTGTTGACTTTGTCTCAGCTGTGAGGAGACACATGTGAGGTGACATTAATTACACAACTCACACAGACACACACACACACTTGTCTCATGGCATAGAAAAGGACATGTGAAAGTATTAAGTACGAATATCTCAAGACGTTGCAGGATGAACTCAACTTGTTGGCCAGGTGCTTCAACAAATGCCGATACGATGTCAACCAAAACTCAAAAATGTTGTTTATGTTGTTGTTGGCAAGGGGGCGGCATGTCCATCGACATGTGGGCGTGGCCACAGTGGGGCATAAAGTGTTGCGTATACAAAAGTAAAAGTAGTTCTCAAGTGTTCCACACACTTCCCCATACAATGCGACAAAGTGTAAAAAGACAGCAACAACTACGAGAATCTGCTGGCAAAATAAAAAAAAGTTGCAAGTCAGAAACAAAGTGGAACACACACTCAACCAAATAAGTTAGCTTGCATTGCGAAAGCAGCGTAGTCAGAGCAACTTTAGTGCACGAACATTTCTCTTTGGGGCTCAAAGCCCCAAAACTCAGCTGCCTTCAATAGGAGGATAGGAAAAAAAGAAGACACACACTTGTATATACTTAGACTTACACATATAAATTGTCATGTATATATGTATGTGAGTTTGTGTATAAACAGCAGACTTGAAGTGAGCACACAAGAGCAAAAATTAATATGAAATATAGAATAAAATAGAGAATATTTATGTACATATTACGATATACTTGCATTGAGATAAAACAGTCAAGCCATGATATAACGAACCTTAACTTTTGTTATATTTACAATACTAATTAACTCCTTGTGTCACTTTCTTTTCATTAATATCAGTCTCCTTTATAAAAGACTATTTCTCAGTCAGATACTCCCGATTAGACCATGCAACAGGGAATCATATTTCAAATCAATGTACAATATAAGAGAACTTCAGAACACTGCACATGGAATCAAGGCCGTCGGCAGCTTCTCAATGAGGGGGGGCTAAAATATTTTTTGCACGTTTTTACATTTATTACACTAGTTTACAGTCATTTCGCTTCTCATGTCTCAGTGTACTTTTCCTATGGACTTTGGCCCCTAAACACGAAAATCGCACTTAAAACTTTTTTCATGGAAGGGTTTTCGAAATATTAAGTTTTTCCCAATTTTCGAAGTTTCTCCGACATTTTAGAGTACACCATGAGATCTTATTAACCGATATGACCAAAAACGCACTCAAATTAAAGGTTACTTATCCCTCTACAACCTTCTTTCATATAGTTTTGAGATCGGCTTAGTAGCTCAGAAGCTAGCGACTTTAATAAGTCCCGAAATCCGGAATTTTTGTGATTTTTTGGGTTCGAGAGGTCACAAATCGTCCCAAAAAAAATAGATATCTAAGGTGTAAAAATTATTTTAAGTGTTTAACTTAAAATAAGGATCATATCAGATGCTGACTTTGTAAGATTCGTTGAGATATCTCAAAAAACCAAAAGTTTTTCGTACAAAATAGCTGCCATTAAAACTATTGATCGAAAATTATGTTGTTTTTTGAGATATCTAAACAAAACTTTTAGATTTAAAATATTTTAGTACCTAATAGAAATCGGACCACTATATCATAAAGCTGAGATATCTCAACTAATCTGACAAAATCAGCATCTGTTATGGTCCTATACATCCTGACCAAATTTGGTCGAAATCGGTCCACTATATCATATATTATTTATATTTCGCCACAGCGGTTAATTGGATCTCGTGGTATACTTTAAAATGTCGGAGAAACTTCGAAAATTCGGAGCAAAATTAATACTTCGAAAACGCTTCCATGAAAAAAATTGAATGTACGATTGGCAATTATTTGCAATAGATATAGTAGGGCTACAGAAAACTTGGCACATTGCAGTCTTACGACCTACTCTGGTTGGATTTCGGAAGCTAAATATGGTAAAGTTATGAATGTGGGGGGGGGGGGGGGCAACGGCCCCCCCTGTCGACGCCCTTGCATGGAATGACAAAAGTCAAGCAGTTCTTTAACAAACTTTAATCTTATTAATTTTTATTCTAATTTTACAACATTCTCCTTACACTAAATTTAATATCTTATTTATATAAAGTCAGTTTAGATATGGTTTCATATTAAAAATTAATAATGTTTTCCAGGAAATTATTAAAATTTATGTATTCGAAGATTTGTATATATATAGATACCATATAGCCTACTGAAAGTATATTTAGGGTATTCAGAAACTCTGATATTTGTGTTATTTTAAAATGTTATATATTTTGTAATGACAGCAAACACACAGAAAAAAGATTATCACAACAAACATGCCCTGGGATATGTATACAAAATTCGCCATAAAAAACATTTTTAATCTTTTTTCTGTGTGTTTGTTGTCATTACAAAATATATAACATTTTAAAATAACACATATATCAGAGTTTCTGAATACCCTAATTATTTTTTAAAAAGTATTCAAGTTTCATCACTTTATATGCAATGCTAAATATTTCATTTATATTTATATTTGTTTATTAAATTATTGACTATTTCCGAGTGCTGCAAGTAGGAGTACTTTTAAATTTGTGTAAAACTAATCTCTTTAAGCAGGCATCACTGTACATGTCAGCATGTTGGAGTAAGTAAGTATATGAATTTGTGGCAAGGACATAACTTGGTCGTCAACATTCACATTCACACTGGCATGCAAGTTTGCTCGTTGGCAGCCACTTGCAGTTGACAAATGTCATGCTTACACAGATACGAATACCCACTCACACACACACAGGCACATACGCATAGACACACACACATATGTATAGTTCTACTTATAAGCAGGCAGCACTTGCAGCTTGATCCTTGAGTTTTCATATAAATCTTTGAATAGTGCGCTTCTGTCGCTTGGAACCAATAAAATATCTAAAGTCATGAGACACACACACGCACACATACACCCACATTCATAGACAGCTGCTTTTGTCTGCTCTTAAATACATACACACACAGTCAAATACATTCTCACACAAAAGTATGTAAGCAACTGAACTTAGCGGCATTTCATAGTTGAATGGTCGCGATTCATCTCCATTTCCATGTCGCAAAGATCTTCCTATGTACTTACATTGTTTGTTGTAAGTTTCTTTGTATATGTATTTGTATATATACATATATATATCTGTATATATTATACATACGTATTTTTCTCGCTTAATTGAAAATAATAATGTACATTACTCTACAAGAAAAGTGCAGCTCCTTAGAAACTAATGCCAAGAAGTTTGTTCCAATAACAAGCGCAAATTCAAATACTTTTATCTACTTTAAGAAATATATCTTAAAAGGTTTATTTATCTAGTGGATTTAAAAAAAATATTCAATAATAAAATATTTATTAATTTACGTAATCAATTAGTTTTACAACAAAAAATAGTTAATTTTAAAAAAATGGTTCAAAAACATATTCCACACAAAATACACATAATTTCGATAATTAACTTCTCCAAATACGTAACTGCATAGAAAATGTTATACGAGGGCTGCTATATATATTTCTGGCCTAATAATGAAAATGCGAATATTTATCATCAAAAATTGTTTTATTGTTTTTCAAAGTATTCTCCAGCCTGATTTATACACTTTTGCATGCGCTCAAACCAATTGTCGAAGCACTTTTTCCACTCAGATTGAGACACCTCCAAAACATGGTTTTTGAACGCTTCAACAGCATCTTCTGGGCACGAAAATCGTTGACCACGCATTTTTTTCTTGATGTGCGGGAATAAAAAGAAGTCATTGGGTGCCAAGTCAGGGCTGTACGGCGGATGACCCATCAATTCGACGTTTTGGCCGGTCAAAAAGGCGCTGGTTTGAGCCGATGTGTGAGAGCTCGCGTTGTCATGGTGAAGAATGATTCGTCTTCTCTTGTTTGTTTTTCGAATTTCTCCGAAGACTTCAGGCAAACAAATTGTGGTGTACCACTCAGAATTGACCGTCCTTCGTTGCTCAAGCGGAACAGTCGCCACATGACCAGTTTTGCCGAAGAAACAGGCGACCATTTGCTTCGAAGTGCTTCTTCCACGAACAACTTTCGTTGGTTTTGGCTCGTTTTCGAAGACCCACACGGTCGATTGTTGTTTTGTTTCGGGCTCATACGCATAGATCGAAGATTCGTCACCTGTGACGATCTTATGAACATCTTTTGAAGCACCGCGATCGTATTTTTTCAACATTTCTTTGCACCAATCGACACGAGCCTTTTTTTGAGCGATTGTCAAATTGTGCGGGATCCAACGACAACAAACCTTTTTTACGGTCAGGTGTTTATGTAATATCGAATGTATGCTGGTGGGAGAAATGCCCAAGGATGCCTCTATCTCCCGGTATGTCACATGACGATCTTGCATTATTAGTTCACGCACGGCATCAATGTTCTCTGGCACAACGGACGTTTTTGGACGACCTTCACGGAATTCGTCGTTGAGCGAACTGCGACCACGATTAAATTCGTTATACCAGTTTTTCACGGTGCTATAGGATGGTGCTTGATCGCCATACAAAGACTTAAGTTCATCGATGCACTCTTGTCTGGATAATCCACGTCGAAGTTGTGAAAAATGATCGCACGAAAATGCTCACGTGTCAATTCCATTTTTTTAACGGAATTGAATTGTTCAAAGCTCTGTAAGTTTAACAATTCACGATTAAATGACAACACGTTCTGAGTGATGTTATGCTAAAAAATGTCAACCTTTCCAATGGAAATATCAGATTACACCTGGCAACACTTATTGTTGCCTAGGCCAGAAATATATATAGCAGCCTACGTATAATTAGAAATTTTCTCAGTGTCAAAACAGCTTTAAACTCAGGTGAAAAGTATTCAATTTTAAAAATTGCCTTGTTGAAATTATTAAAGAGTAAAGTTCATTGAGTTCAGTGAATTTAATTGAACTCTTTCCCAAGATAGCATTGCCAATCATAATTCAGAAAGGGAAAAATGGGAAAAATAATTCTGCACAAACATTAACAGAGAGCAGTCAAAAGTTGTAATTTAAATTTCATCAAGAATTGTAAAAGTTTTGCAGCACTTTGGTGACTTTTGGCCAACAAATAATTAAATAACAAAAAAAAAGAGAAATATTAAAAAAAATTAAGAGTTTACCAAGAGAGTTGCAAGGAGAAGTGCAAGCCAAGAAAAATCCGAAACCAGAAAACTAAATGCCAAACGAGTCTCAAGTGTATCGCGACAAATAAACACAACCCAGTAAAAAGTGCAACTGCAACTTTGCAACAATTTCATATGCATTTGTATCCTTTTGTTGCTCCGGCTATAACTGCAACTGCAACTGCATCTCTCCGGGCTGCTTGTTGGCTTGTTGGCCACTTTCGGCAAATCTGACCATTGGCATCAGTGGAGCATCCCGAAAGTTTTTCAATTAAATTTGTTTAGAATTAAACTTGGCGCTCTCCAATTGGCCCCGGCAACTTCAAGTGGCCCCAAAATGGAACTTCAGCCAAAGTTCACTTAACTGTAAATGCAATGGCAAAGTCATATATACAGTTGACTTTCCCTACTAACAACAATCAGAACATTATGTATTACTCGTGAATTGGGTAGATATAGTAAATTGGATAATACATTTTTGATAGAATATACAGATGTTTTTGAGTCTTTCTATGCTTTCAGTTTCTCAGTGCAAATCCTATAGCCAGCGAAAAAAAAACAACTAATCAACATGTGGCTCTTGATTAAAAAAAAAAAAAGATTTAATTTAATAATTTTATTTTTTTGGAAAGGGCGCTTAAATTCCGTTTAAATGATGCAAAATTTCCTTATCCTATTAAGTACCCATTGAAAAATTCGAATTTTGTGAACGTCTACTTTTTCAACTATTTTCCTCGATTTAAAAAAAAAATAATGTTTTGAAGCCAAAAAATAATCACTGCGGACGGCAGTCCGCGCTAGTGACGAAAGCAGCACGAAGGGTGCGAAGGCGACTAGCATATATACACAGGAAGAATGGAAAATTTGCTATGACTGTCCGATCAGGTCGAGTTATATACCGATCGAAAGGTATCAATTTAACTTACAAATGTGCATACTAAGACTTTAGGAAACTCACCTAGTTCTTGAGATAAACAGGTGTAAGTGGGAGGGGGAAAATTTAAATTATTGGAGCTAATGGAGCTAATATTTCTCATAAAAATACGCGTCGAATGACACCTCAATCATCAAAATCCGACTACTGGTTCAAAAGATAAATTATTTTGAAATTTTTGGTGCCCTTCTCAAAACGAGATGAAAAGTCAGTCTGTTTGTTTGTCTGTTTGTTTGTATAGATCAAATCGTTGTTTTAGCTTAAAAGTTTGAATGAGGACTTGTTCCCGCTCAAAAATATAGAAACGTTTGTTCTACGACTTTTTCGAAAAATCGCTAGTTTAGCGGGAAATCGCTAAAAACCGCTAAAATTTAAACCCTCATAGCATCCAAACGATAGAAGCTACAGATGCGATCTATATATCGTTGCAAAGGTATTTTGAAGGGCTCTTGGGCATACCTATACAGCTACAGGTGAAATAAGGTATTTTTTCCACTTTTTAACTGAATATATACATTTTACTTAGAATGGGAATAGGACAGCAGCAGCAAAGTGTCATAGCAGCCAGAGTTGAAAAGTGCTGATAGCTTTTGCGCTGGGCATGTGTGTATGTAAAGGGGACCAGTGTTGCCAGACAGTTTGTTTTAGCTTGTACAAACAATAAACAAAGTTGACAAAGCTATACTGTCAAAAAATATTGCAATTACAAAATTTCTGATGTCTCATAAAAAAACCTCTTTACGAGGTAAAAGTCTAGTGACGAAAACATTTTCATGCCCCAAAATTTCTGATATCCAATTTTGTGACGAATAATATTAAGTTTTACATATAAATTATTTTAAACAAAATTTTAGCATTCGGCACTGCGCAAAACAGTGAGTTCTATTTGGTATGAAGAATTGAGACATTTTAGCGCAATGTGTATTAATAGTAACTGCAAAAAAATGTTTTTCAAAAATCTCATAGCTAGTATTTTTTATTACTTTTGAAAACTGCCAAAAAAAAGCCACTTTTTGTATGAACAGGAGGAAAAAAGGAATAAAATAGTCATTTTTTTCAGTTTTTAATTATAAAAAATACTAGCGATGGGATTTTTGAAAAATTTTTCTCCAGTCACTATTAAAATTGTTTGAAGAATTTATTTGCATCAAAAAATTTTATTTTAAAAATCTATATATAGACCTTTACAAGACCTTTAGAAGAATTCAAAATTTTCAATGGGTACTAAATGGGTTAGGGAAAGTTTTGTATCATTCAAACGGAATTGAAATGACCTTTCCATTGATGCCAAAATAAAAATGAAGTAGGTTTAAATTATGAGTAGATTTAACTTACATACAAAGGATAATGAAGTTGTTTATAATTTAAGTGACTTTGCTTAAAAAAGTATGGATATTAAGTAAAATCTAACAGATTGACTATCTCAAAAAAATGTTTACAAAGTGTAAGAGTTATAAAATGACAAAAAAAAAAGTGGTTTAAGTAACATAAAATAGTCGCAAATAACTTTTCAAACAAGCGGCTTATAATATAATCGATAATAATACACATATATTCAAGTTTGACAAAATAAATTCATACATTTTTACTAATGAACCCTGGTTAAACTTGACTTCATCGGATACTAAAGTAATATCTAACAGCTTGGTGGACATGTTTATTAAATGTTATAGTTATAATGATTATTAAATGTAATTAATAATTTTAATGTACAAACTGTTGTCGGATGTGCAATTAAAACTGAAATAATTATAATGGCATAATGTTGAGCTATACGTGAGTTGCCTAAGAATGAGTTTGCCAATTTCGAGTATATGAGTTTCAAGAGTCTTTTGAACATTTTGAATGCCCTACATACCTTGATCATCATACATACACAAATATGAGCATATATGTATATTGTACATAGAGTCGGGTCTGTTATTGTTCTGCAGACAATCTGATTGTTGTTTGCTTGAGATCTGAGATCTGAAATTCAGCATCCTCTTCTGCTTCATTGTTCATTCAAAAATCAACTTGTTGTCGTCACAGTTGTTTGTCTGATGTTTGCTCGGTCTTCTTCTTCTTCTTCTTGTACTGGATGGTACTTTTAATTAGTTGCTCAATATGCTGCCAGTCGGTTGTACAATACAAAATACACAGTACACAGAACACAATACACTCGTACATATGTTAACGCTCTTGTTGTATTTATCCCCAACTCCCCCCTCATTTCCCCATCTTTGGGTTATCCAACATGTCACGGACCAGTCGAATGTCTCTCTGGTATCGCTGGGATTGGTGGCAGTTGGTGGCATCAGTGGCGTTAAATCCTCTTTACATGCCTCATGCAACAAATTGTGTTGCACACTGCATTAATAAATTATCTACAATATGAAAACACATCCATAACGAACTGTTTGTTTATATGTAAATGCGAATGTCCATGTAATACTCTATATATATGTAAGTATCTATATAAGTATGCGTATGAGGGCCATTAACAATTCCAATTGAATTTTCATTTTACACTCGTTGCACTGACAAACATAACATACTCTAGCATTCAACACACACGCACACACACATGCATTTATGAAAACATGCTAAAATTAAAATATAATTACTAAATAAATTAAAGTTAATTAGCAATAATGCAATTAATAAGTTTAAAGCTCCCTACGATTGAGCAATGTAAGTGCATTGTTATTAAGTCATCATGGAATCCCGCTTCACACCGAATTCATTCCCGTTAATACCCTGTAAAATTGTGTAAAGTGCTTTTTATAGCTAAAATAATAAACTGATCAATTTAATCATAGTAGGAAACTATCAGATATTTCAATTGTTCTCATATGTGAAATTAAAATAAATTTATGAATATTTTAATTAATATAATTTAAGTTCTTGATCATTCCACGGTAATTATTAGTGTAAACTTAAAACTTTACCCTGGAATTAGACCATTTCTCGTAACACTTATTGGTTTTTATAAAATATTCAATTAGCTATTGTAATATGTTTTGAAGCTTAAGCTTTTTATTCAATTGCATATTTGTATGTTGGCAACTAAGTAAATATGTTTTTATGCTAAAAATTGTATAAAAAGATGAATACAATGTGTAGGAGTAAATAAGAGGATAAAAATGTGGTTATGCAACAAAAGTTATGATATTTCCACCTAATTTGCTTAATAAACAAGTTGAAATAATAATGACAACTGCTCATTTTTATTATGTTTAAAATAAACTAAATATACATTAATTTTATGAGCTGAGTTCCCAAAAAAAATATTGTAAAACCAACTATTGATTATAGAAGAGTTGCGTGTAAAGTAAAAATGACTTTAGTACTTTTTTCTATTTACTTGACAAATTTGGAGGACAAATTAAAAATTTTCAAAATTTACAAATTGCGGCATCAAAAAATTAAAAAGGACTAATGCCTTAAACAGTTGCCTTCGTGAAGTTACTAACACAACAATTTGGACAATAACAAGAACAACGTTAACAAGTTGAATACAACACCCAAGAAATTACAAACAAAATGTAAGAGGACAGCGGAAAAAAAACGAGAAAGGATGCCGCAAAAAGTTGCGAGTGAAAAATACGAAGCGAAAGAAAAAGAAAAGAACTTTATGCTAATTTCACTTTTCTCGAACGAAGCATAACCCAAATTTATATATATATATATATTCTTCTTTTTTGCTCCTCGACGCACTCAGAAGCAAATAAATGGCGCCAGGACAATAACCTGCTGGAGCGGGAAGAGGAGACAGGAGAGGGGGAGACGGGGTGAGAGGTGTGCGGAAAAAAATGATAATTTTGAAGTAAAGTGAAGGCCACGTAGATGAAGTCCAGAGACGAACATGGCATAACAAATAAAATTAAATAAAATATAAGAAGAAACCAGTCAGCATTCAGTTGGCATTCGAGTTAAAAAATTGGCTGGTTTGTCGGTCTGTCGACTAAAATTATGTATGAATAACTAATTAAAGATGAACGCGACTACGACGCGTACCTAAAACAAATGCGGCTAATTAACAGGTCCTGTAAACTTCCGAGGCAACTCATCTGTCACTGACACAGCGTCTGACACAGTGTCTGCCAATGTGCCTGGCAGAACTTATAGTTGATCAACTTTTCGAATAGCCATTTTAAGTTCTAAACATACAGTGAAGCTTCATTGAAAAAAATATAAATATAATCAAATTAACATTTGCTTGCATTTTAAAATTACTTAACAATGATTTAGCATCTTTAAGGTCAGTCGAAAATAATTTGCACCAACTGTAAATTATATGCATAATTTGTTTCAATTTTGGTATCAAGATCTCAACATATTCTGACATAATAAACACAAAATATATTTACGAAATCGCCCACATTCAATTAATTTAAGGCAGACATTTATTTTTAATTTATTTTTTTTATACTTTCAGTTAAAGATTAAATATAATTCATATTCATTCAATAGCGTATTTTATTTCTTAAATTTATTTAAATTTTATAAGTTCATTTGCTCAACAGTTCTTAGTTGACATTAAATAAATAAAATAAATTAATTTTAAGAAATTATTCGTTAATTTAAAATAGCCTTTATCCATAACTTACTCCGTCTTTTAAGTGTTTACCTCCACTTGTTTAATAGTGAATTTTGAAGCCAAGCTAAGATGGGAGTTTTAAAATAACTTTTAGAATTTAAAGAACAATATCAGGACTTCAAAATAATTTTACATTAATATCAAAACATATTTAAATTACTTAACTAGATCCTAAGCTTGACTTTGAAAAATCTTTGCCTACTTTTATATATTTCTAATTTACTATAATTTTATCAATCAGTTGGATTTTATTCGTTAATTGTACTTTATAAGAAGACCTCTAAAGTAAAGATTTTCATCAACTGTAATCTTAAAATTTAAATTTAAATTTCCCTCTCCCATTTGAATTTCAACTGTCAGCTAAGAGGAGAACCGTCTTTATCATTATCTAGATTCTAGACACAATATGTTCTATATTGTTCTTTATTTTGTAAATAGAACTCAATGGACTTCGGGCTCAGCCTCGTGCTCGGCTTTGAGTTCGTTTGGCTTTGCGCAACGCACACGAAGCTGCCCGAAGCTGGTAGCAACATTTCTTAGCAGCTTGCATGTTGCCGCAACATACTCCAAGCTGGTTTGAGTGAGTTTGTTGCAACATGTTGTAGCTCCAAGTTTGCAATGCAACTCATGCTCAACAGTTTAGCAGCCATTGAGTGGTGAGTTTCAAGATTGCCATACATGTTGCCGGCAACATTGTCGAGCCAGGTTCGAGTGAGTTCGTTCTCAGGCTGGCCAAATGATTCGGACCAAATGGGAAACTCTTTCAAACTCACTGACTCACTGACAAATACGCTCTGTTATGACCTCAGCAAAGTTTTCATTTTTAATGCGCTTAACATCTTAACATTTTTTCAGTTTCCGAAGTCGAACACCATTGGAGGTCTATAGCTTCCATCTTCCAAAGGGTAACCACTTTTTGTCAACGCTTTCTTTTCGGTGGCACATTAAAGCCAATATCTTTACATATTTTTGGCATCCATTTAAGATATTTCTGTGCTATAATCCTATTAACGCCAACACTGGGTCAAAATGGGTTTACTGAGTGCTCTGGGACTTACAGAAAAGGTTGTGAAAACTTGTGGGAATGCTGGTAATAAACAATTATTATCAACAGTAAAATAATTATAAATGAACAAATAAACTACAGGGTATTAACGACATAAAATATAAATGAATATATTTTCCTATATCAATAAATAGTAAATTCTTTATGAATATTAAGGTTTCAATTTGACAAGACTTCCCATGTGATTTACAAAATCACATTCACTTCAATTTAATCGCATTTAACCCCCATGATAACTGAAAACTGTGACTATTCCAAAATTCAATTGTGATAATAATGCAAACAAATTTAGATAAAATGTTGCCACAGTTTGTGGCAATGCAATGGAAATGGCTGAATGCTTACTCTGGCCATAATTAAAACGTCATTGTTGTCTATACAATTCACACACACTTTCAAACACACACACGAATCTCTCTTTCGCTCTCTCCCTTTCTCTCTCTCTCTCTTTGCACTCATGACCAGCGTAGGCGGCATAAATTAAATGAGGCGTGGCAGGATGCATGTTGTGGTTGATATTCAACAACGATGCAATTTTGCATATGCCACACGACTGTCGTTTCGTTTCGTAAGCTTAAATAATTATAATACTTAATTATCCTTTAAATGTGCTGCCAAAAAAACTTCCGATCCACGCCATAATGACTGACGCTCTGCCAAATCGTTGACTATATGACATTAACTTGTTTATCATAATATTTAATTTATTACTGTATTTTGATCATTTACTTGCATAATTCTATAGTATTCTCGTATTTAACCCTATTTAATATGTATTTTTGTATAATATTATGACCACATATAACATATTATATAATTTTTTTCAATATATATCTGATGATTCCCATTGTTCAATCGTTTTAAAAGAGAGTTCATGAAATCAAAAATTGCAGCTGAATGAAAATAAATAAATGAATAAAATGTAAATCTAAACTTTATATCATAAATAAATGTTCACAATATTTCTAAAATAACTAAAATTCAATAAAATCAATTATAATATAACAGAAGCTTATATCATATGATATTTTCATATATAGCAGATGATTCCATTTGTTCAATCGTTTTAAAACAAAGTGCATAAAATCAAAAATTGCATCTTGCGATGCAGATTTCAAGATATCGCTTCTCTGAATTTTTTGAATATACAATATTATAATATCTTTTTAGATATCCCTTTTTTCTTCTTCCTCTTTTCAGACAGACTTCTTCTCTCTCTTTTCTTTATGTCAGTGTATTAAAAATTCGGCTTCACGCATTTACTGCTCGTTCCCACAATTTTTTAAGTCTCTCCATTTCAGTGTTGCGATTCAATTTCATGGCTCTGTGCGTAGGCCATTTCGTGCACTGTGCAAGTGCTAAATAGTTGACTGAATTATACACACACACAAACACTCCAGCACACACACTAACACACACATGCACAGTTACAGATGCACTCTGCAAATGAATGAACTGAAGCGTAGATAGTTCCTGCTCCTGCCTCGTGTCCTGCCTCAGCTCAAATGCTCCCCTGCTCTAGAATGTGAGAGAGGGAGAGAGAAAGGGAGACTGAGTATGCTCTGAACATAATGAAAACTTTTCGATCGAATGCACTTTTACTGACCATCGAAATCGACGGCTGCTGTTGCTGTTGCTGCTGCAATGCAAACACATAATTGTTCATATGGTCAGGATATGCAGATGCAACAACAACAACAGCAACAACAACAACAAGTTCAATTCGAGGCACAGGCATTTTACAAATGTGTGTGGCAATTGCATTTTAAAGTTGATGCCACGTCGATATGTCGGCTCAAACAGAGCGAGATAGAAACGGAATGAGAAGGAATAACTATACAACATACAAAGTTCTCTGCAACCATTTTTATTGCCATCAACATTTGCCATACTCTGAGCTATGTGTGTGTGTGTGTGTGGGTGTGCGAGAGTTGTTCATATCTTCGGCTGCATTCAGTTGACTGCCCAGCATGATTATGTTATATTATTTTCTGAATTGTTTTCAATTTTTTTATTTAATTATAAAGACTTGTTCTCAACTTTACACGAATGTTCTTTTTGCCAATTATTATACCCAAATGGCAATATAAGTTCTTGAATACCAGAAGCTATTAGATACAATCAACTGTGTTGTTGATAATATATCGCTATATCTGTTCTTATTTTCTCTATTTTAATTGTTCCTCTTTATTCCTTTACACCAAAAGGAGTTTTAGAGTTATCTAGGCTTTAACTGTATTTTCTATTAGTCACTACTGAATTGAGTAATCTGGCAATAATAATAATCCATAAATCTCATCGGTCACCCACACGCATTAACGATCTTAACCAAGAGCCCTTTCAATAATTTGAAGATAAGGTAAACAAAATGCTAGCAAAGCAATCAAAATGCGCTCCACCCTCTTAAATAAGAAACCATCAAAGCTGATATACTATCATGTACCCAGTAATTAAAAACTTTGTTAGTACATAAAATTTAAAAAGTAGACAAGGCAGCTTGAGTAGCCTCCAAACACATTTCCATACAATTTAATTAATTTAAACAGAATAAAAAAATTATTTAAAACGTAATTTATATAAATACAAAAAATAAATTAATATAATATTTTATATAATCATTTTTAAAGTATCTAAAATCCCCGAAATATTTTAATTGAATTCCTCTTTTTGTAAGCGAAAATCATTTACAAAAAGTTATAATAAAATTCCAAAAAAAACTTAAATTTTTCAAAACTTAAATTATTCCTGATTTCTTTCGCACAGCTAAATCGAACGCATCTTATAATGATTACAGGGTATTCAACATTTATTTCGATTATGATGAGTAGCCAGAAATTATCATACAACTTTTTATTATGGGGCACATTTTATTATGCATACATAAGTATAAGAACCACAGCAAATCATATGCGATAGGGAGAATCCATTGAATACAAATCTAAGCATGACCAATTAAAATTTTCTACCTGACCACAGAGCAGAATGGAACGTTATGGATATGCGATAATGCCAACACTTGAACTCAAGTCAACTCAACTCCTCAAGGAGTTTTAGGAGACCGCACACCGTCGTCTCCAGCTTTGTCTTCTCCACTGCCCGTTGTGTGTCTGGCTTTTCAATTGGAAATTGGAGGAAAACCTCTTGATGGATGAAAACATATTGCCTTTATCACCTGCAGACACACTTGGCGCTGACCCTTCAACAATTAGTGAGAAGTTATCCTTTTCCTTTTACTTTTGGCCAAAAGAGAACCCAAACAATTAAGATTTCGATACGCACGCACGAATGTTGAAAGTGTTGAAAGGTCAGACGGGCATCAAACTGGGGTCAGAACCGGTTTTTGGATTGGAACGGTCTAGCAAACGAAATTAAAACAAATGCTCAGTATGCTCGAGTCGTGCATATTTGTTGAAGGGCCACAAATTTGACTAATTGGCTTAAAATGTTGACCAGTATCGTAGTTCTCTCTGCTAAATTCGATGTCAGCACTCGGTCAAAAACTTGCAACCTGCATTAAAATGCAAGCGGCTAACACGAAAACTGCATTAGGCTGTTACTCAACTGGGCTAGAAGCGGCAAAACCCTGTGCCCTCTTCTGCCCGAAAATCAATGTAAAATGATAATGTGTAACAGGGGCAACAACAGAGGCAACAAAGAGCGGCAGTTGAACAAATTCGAAGACACCTTCCGGGAATCCTCCAACTGTAGAAGAGCTTACTTTTGTTCGATAACTCGAAATTTATGGAAATCAGGAAAATATTTTGGTCATTTGACTAATTTAGAAACTCTAGCATGTTTTTTATAATCTAATCGAGTTACTTGTTTTGATTAGAAACACAAAAATAGCCTCAATCAGTCCTATATCATTATGTCTGTTAACTTTATGGACAAGCTGAGAATTTTTTGGATAAAAAAGTAATTATGACAATAGAGTATCAAAGAATATATAAACTTATTTTACAGTTTGGAAATAAAAGTTCCAGCTAAGCGCCTGGAACACCACCACAAACATTTAAAATAAATGTAATTTTTTTTAATTATTTTTCTAAAAATAACTTATTTTGGTAATTTTTTAAAAATTACAAGAATATTTTGGATAATCAGACATATTTATAAATATCAATGCAATATAATATTTATTTTCTGAGTGTAAGCTATAAATTTGTAGAATTATTTGGGTAAAAAGATTATTATAGCAATAGAGTATTATAGAATTATATAATCTGAGTGTACCCTACAAACTGGTAGGCCATATTTAAAATACGATTATTATATTATTTGCTTACTCAGTAAACTGCTGTTTGTCGTTAGTTTAAAGGCGTCAGTATAAAGTACTTCAGCACAGTTAGTGCCACATAAAAAAGTCGTAAGAGTGTAGAATAAGTTCGAGTAAGCAAAGATTTGTTTACGCACATTTATGGCCAAAGACATAAGAAACACTTTTAACTTTCATTTCAGCACGTTACGATATTGCAGGACATTCCCAGGACAGACCCAGATTTGGCCTGTGCCTCAACACTTATACAAATTGCCTACTAAACAATTCATCTCAATTTTCCGAAAAACATTCACACTCACACACACACACACACACACGGGCCGAAGAAAAATCAATTGCGAACTGTCCCCGAAACGGGACAAAACTGAAACCATCCTGGACTGGCCATCGACATCATTTGGACCAGGCCAATGTCCGCCAATGTCCGTAATCAAATATAATTTTTAACTATTTACGAGTACATTGCCATGCATTTGCCACATACATTATTAACATTAATGCCTCACACGAGCTGCCCAGAAAGTCAATGGTGGGCGTGGCAGATTCGATTCAGTTGGCCATGTTAGTATTCGCTGCTGTGTTGTGCTGGGCATATTGATGCCAATTTAGGCATCAGCCATAGTACGCATAAATAATATGGCCAAATAAATGAAATGGTAATGGAAATGGTAAATGCTAAATGCACATAGACTCGCATTTGTTTTGTTTTCTTCTGTTTGTTTCGCATTTTGTTTTTTGTTTCTTTGTTTCGACTGCCACGCCCACTGTTTGTCAGGCAACGGGAACACACATAATTGAGTGATCATAAATATGTGAACATGGCCAAATAGATTAGCTCTTGCCTAATGGGCCGCAACTCAACTGAAGTCAGCGGATGGAGGATGGAGGTAATTTGTATGTGGGTGCCAACTTATAATTTATAGCCATAACTTTTGAAGCTCTGTGGGAAATTTTGAATTCCTTGGCCTTTCGACAAAGTCAACAATTCGTTATTCGAAAAAGAGTGTGTAAGGCATTGATAAAAGATTTTCCATAGAATGTGAAAATCGCAATTGACAAACTGAGTTAAAAAAAATTAAATTCATACTTTACAAATAGATACTTTATTTGTACAAAACAAATATTCAAGCTTTATCAAACACTCGATTCTGCTTTTAAAGCTGTAATTTTTAAAAACTTATTAAGCTTTAAATATCAAAATCTTGATAAGGAGTAAAAAAGTTTTAAAATATTTTGTATTTATTTTTTAGAATAAGAGTTTAGTTATATAAAGTTAATTTTTAATTTCTTTCAGTTGTACGAATTCTTCTTCTAACACATTCATAATTCATGAAATGATGATCAAATCAATAATTTCAATGCATTTACATAAAATCCAAATGCCTTGAGTGTTAACTGAAAAGTAATACCATGTGCTCAAGACTTGGCAATCAACGACTTTTCGAATGTTGCAATTGCTAACTTTGGCACTTGACTTGAGCAATTGATACTGGCCCAAACATACACACTCACACACATATCACACACACACTCTTTGTATATCTTCTGGTGTTGCAGAAATAGATACATACTCAGATAGATAGTATCTCGTAGATGGATAGATGGGTGCATGCCAACAAAGTTGAAAACAGTGCAGCAAAAGAAGTTGAAGATTAAAAAGAAACTTGCGATGGCAGGCAACAGCAGAAAAGCAGTTCATGAAATTTTTACAAGGCGACGATAGACGCAATGGGGTCGAAAAATGGCAACCAGTTTTCCCTTTCCCCAAATCAAAAGATCCCAAGGTTTCGCCATGTGTAGAAGCTCAAGCTCAAGCCCAAGTCAAGTGAAGTTTTCGAGCTGCAAAACAGCTCTTCAAATATTCAAAAGTCATTCCATTACTAAAATGACTTGAAAACGTTAGCAACCAACCAGTGGGAAAGAGAGAGCTGAAAGCGTTAAATTCTCCTCTTGATTTTCTGTTAGCGTTGCCATTGCATTTGGTGTACAAATTCAATGACATTTCCTTTGTTCTACTCAACTGATGTTGCTGTTTAAATACCCTGTAAGCATACGTATACTATCAAACGAGCAGGCAAGTAATGTGTCCATTGATGTAACCATAGACTGCTAAATAAACAAAAAAAAAAATTAATATTTGTATTTTACAAGTGCTCTAAATTATTAAACTATTAATTTATGTATTCATTAAGATATTTATATTTCATTTTATTTTAAAATACATTATCATTGTCAACAAATTAATTTAAATGAATTAAGTAATAAGCGGATTTTGTTAATTATAAGTAAATATTAATTGTATTAAATAATAAATAATATTAAATAATTTTATTAAATACTGATTAGATTTGATTTATTATTATTTAATAAAAAAATTATTTGTTTAGCTCGTTGCGCAGCTGAAATAAATATTTGTTATTAAATAAAATCAAGTTCAGAGCGTTGATTATTTAAATTAAATATATTTATAGAGGTTTCATAAGAATTTTATGTTAAACACAAATAAAAATGTTGGCAGCGTTTTTATTTAAATAAATATTCGATTCGCTGTATATTATTTTAACAATTATTCAATGAAAGATATATGTATAAAAAATTATATTTTGAAACTTATGCAAACCTTTGATTTCTCTACAAGGCATCTGGTAGTCGATCATTCTTGATTTTCAGCCATCCATATTATTGTTGCTGCTTTTCCTGCTACTGTTACGATTTCAATACACGAACATTTGGCTGCTTGACCCGCTTTTGGCAGCCTGACAGTCTGACTGTCTGTCTCTCTGTTTCTCTGTCTCTCTGGTCCTGGCGCATTGAGTTCCCGCTGGCAGTTAAGATTGTTCCTGCCCAAAAGGCGCCACTTGGACGCCAAGAGAATCGAAATGCAGGCCAAGAGAATTTAATGTTTTAGTTGCAGATATATACAAACGGATAGTAGTAAAAATCAAATTTGACTTTTAGCGATAGTAGACGGAAAGCAAATTACTCCTTAAATACAGTATTTAATTTTAACAAAAATTTTATAACGAATTTAAAGTTTTGCTTGAATGAGATTTAGCTTTTAAAAGTTTATTGATTGTAAAAATGTGATCCAATAATTGACAAATAATTTCCAGCAATTTCTTGTTCCAACTTTGTCTTTAGTCTGCGACGTTGTCCATTTGGAAAACACTTGAATCATTAGCAAGGAGCTCTTTCAGGTGACTGTTCTTACGGGCACTTTACTTAGTAAACAACTACAATGACAACAGCAACAACAACAACAAGAACAACATGAGGAGGAGAAAAGGGTTGGGCACAAGTTTTACGCCCTGAAAGTGCGGTAATTGATGTCAAAATGTCAATTACCCGAAATGTGCTTAAAGCACTTGCAACAGCTGCAGGTGAAGAGGCTGTAAGAGGCGCTCACGGAAACAGCTCCTCCTGACAGGACCCCAATTTAGTATTATATAAGGGGATAAAGGGGATACGGAAAATCGATTGGCCAAGTGTTTAATTGGCTTTGTGAAAGACACAAAACCCGACACACAATTTTATGTAGATGTTACACTCGATTTTAAGCTCAACCGAAAAGTTTTGCCTTAAATTTGTATAACCCTGTGATTTCTTAAAAATGAAAAACGACAGGAGAACAAATCCTAGTGAAAATAAAAGAATACGCAAATAAGAAAAAAGAATGGAATGTCGACCAAAAGAAATTCCAGCGATGGTCTGGCAGCGCTCTCTTTCAATTTCGTTTCTCTTGAATTCATTAGACGTAATTACGCAATCACAAAGGGACCCGAAACTCGGAACTGAATGAATCTTAAGAAACCTTCTGCAGTCTCCTACCCCTGGTTCATGTCCTTACCGAAAGGACATTCGTTTGATTTGGGCTTTGCAGTCAGTTGAAATCAGAATATTTAATTGATTAGGAAATGAGTTGAGCTCGCTAAGATTTGTGGGCATTGATTGTGATGTGACAATTGGCTATATCTAGAGGTATTTTTACAATTATTTAGGTTCCTTTGAATGAATAACTTGCGAATAACAAGCAGTTTTAAAGTATGCAGTGCTTTTAAATAGTGTAATATAAGTAGAAGTTTTTTCAGTTTCATAAATTAATATCGAAATAATAAATAATAATAATAATAAATACTTAAAAAAAGTTTTCACGAAATATTTCACATTGCCATTATGCGTGATTTATTAATGAAATCAATCACATAATGTATATTTATCAAATAGATGATCACAATAATTCTCATATACAATGACAAAAATAAAGACCGCCCTTTAAAATCAAGAACATTTGACTTAAATATTTTATTCTTAAAATAATACAATTTATAGAACAAAGAATACAAAAGTTAAGATGTTAAACAAAGATGAAAATTATATTAAATATAATAATATTGCTGATAAAGAGACTAGCATTGAATTTGTTTTAAATTTATTTCTAAAGGAGTCTAAAAGTCGATTCAATATGAAGCTATAAATGAAACTTCCTGCGGTTTTTACATTGAATTCTTTATTTGGCGAAAAGATCTGCAGGCATAAAATGAATTTAGGTGAAATGCCAAATGCTCACTTGAAACTTTGTATTGTAGTTGTAGTTGCTGTTGTATTTCTTTTTTTTATGTCGATGTTAAATGTTGTCGTTTTACTTGTTGTTGTAGTTGTTGTTGATGTTGTTGTTTTAGTTGTAAGTATAAAGTAAACAAACATGAGCCACCACTTCGGAGGCTCCTTGGAGGCTCCCTTGTTGCACGGCAAGCAAAGAGACTGAGAAAAACTCACATGTGTGTGTGTTGGAATATGTGTTAGTATATGTGTGTGTATGCGTGAGCTGGTGTGTTGTTGTTGCTGTTTTAGAGCTGTTTGCACAAAGTTTCCTAAGTACTTGTTCTACAAGTTTTTCAGTATTTGTTTTTTACTGTTTTTCCACTAGAGAGAGTTGTTCTTCAACTGCTGCGGCCATTCAATTAATTGTTTTTTAAAGTTTTGTTTTATTTAATTCGATGGGCAATTTCAGTTAAATGTATATATTTAATATACAAACATTTATAAAGTAATATAAGAGCCCGCAAGTCAATGAGATACGCTTGATAAATCAGTTGTGACCCTGTGACCCCAAATCAATTTATTCACATTACACAAGGCATCACAACACGCCCAGATCCGCAAAGACCAGGCCAACGAGGCTGCAGATCGAATGATCGCCTCAAACTCCGACAGAGCTAACAAGACAGAGCCAAAGGCGTCAACAAACTTGATTTATCTCCCGGCCTGCCCCACACGAAGACAAACTCATTGTGGAACAGACTCAAACTGGGATTGCGACTGAGTCTGAGTCTGAGTCTGAGACTTTTACTCTGACTGTAAGTCAGACTCTGTTCATATTGTGACTTTTGGTTGCGGGAGGCATTACAACAGTTGTTAAGTTGCCCGTTGGCCAAATGATAATTGCCCCTCATGAGGAGTGAGGCTTCATCGTATCGATCTTTGCATTGAGATCTCTGTTAACGATGTATACGCTTCGGATTAGTGAAATTATCTTTAATAACAGGCTTGAACAATGCCTAAAATATGCATAAAAGTAAGTATAAAGATCGCAGTTCAACTCGGCTTTGACATACCCTGTGTCCAGCTCTGAGATACTCTAACTCTATTCACTCACGTATAAATAATATTCAAACCCATTTAAATACATGCAAACTAACTAAGACAGGAATAGCAACTATTTATTCTATATTATTATTCACTAAATATTCTAGTAACACGATTCAACGCTATCAAAAAAATCATAAAAATAAAAAAAAAAAAACTGTTGAAAATGATTTATACGGATTTTATCTGTGATCTCTGAGTTCTTTATTAACTCATCATGAAATTATCAAATTAAATAGAGAGTATGCATACCATAATATATATGTATATATATGATTTGAAAACCATCTTAATCATTATTTGGTAAATTTGGATTCCAAATTTGTTGACTTTTTAAGGAAGATGTTGTATTCTATGCAAGATCAAATGTATGAAATACTCTTCTATAAAAGTGTTTCTTAGTACTTGCATTGATTCAAGGCGCCGTAAAGTAAGCCCAGAATCTTTGCCAGATACTTAACAGCCCTCATTTACTACCCTAACTCTATGTTTATTTATAATATTCTGGTACTGACGATGCCCCCGACACAAATCATTTCTCAATCACGTCGTGGCAACAGCTCAACAATTTGAAACGCCTCCTTCTCCTCTCGCCCCTTTGGCTGTGTTTCTTTTTTTTTTTGTGCTTTGTCCTTCTCATTACATTTATATTTCATGTTTATTTATATTCGTATTTACAAGCAGCCTACATAGAGACGCCCCCCGGAACTCTGCTCCCCCCTCCCACTATGGCCATACATACTTAATGTGGATTTAAAATGCGTGCTCGTGCAATTTCTCACACAAATCCTTTTATTGCACATTTGGCTTATGTTGGGCTTACGTACCAATTTTGCACGCCACCACGCCCCATCCGCCCTTCTGCCACCCCCTG
This sequence comes from Drosophila suboccidentalis, assembly GCA_037043435.1. NCBI lineage: Eukaryota > Metazoa > Arthropoda > Insecta > Diptera > Drosophilidae > Drosophila > Drosophila suboccidentalis. The sequence continues at coordinate 317,013 of JBAMBK010000310.1, read as the reverse complement.
CCCCTGCCCCTCTCTTGGCCACCTCCTTTCTGTGTGTCTCGACCAATGTCCTGGGCAAGGGCCAGTGTTATTTGTGCTTGGCCTGCGGCCCAACTGCCGCCTATTTTATTGGTCACATAACAAAAGATTACGGCAACAACGAGGCAACAAATTCGTTTTGCCCAACCAAAAATAGCTGCCACTTCTCAGCTCCCAGTTCTCAATTCTCGATTTCCCTTCTCCCATTTCCCATTTCCCAATTGCCTTGAGATTGTGTAGCGATACGAATCTTTATGTCTACGTGGTTATAAAAATATGATGGGCATTTCATATATTTCTATAATTTTTTTGTGACCTCTTTGTCCCGTTGAAAGTGACGGTCGACTGTTGATTGTTGATTTTATTGAACCAAAAGCAATGCAGCAAATGTCACAATTTCATGTTAAATCTTTGCAATAGAAACTGAACCTGAGTGGTATTTCGATCAAATAATGAAACTCAGATGACCCTCAAAGAAAAAGGACAAATTAGACTTAAAATAAAAGATTTGTAAGTATTGTCATTAATAGTATGTGATGTGGCATTTATTATATAAATTAAATTTATTTATGAAACTATTTTTGATGAATTTTTTGTGAGATTGTGGAACGCATATATGGTAGAATATGATAATAAAAGATGGGATAGTATAGATTATGATATAATAGCACACAATAGACTGGATTTAATTACGAGTAAAATAAAGCAAAGAACGCAAAAACTAAAATGATAGAATAGAATAAAAAACAGAACAAGTAATCAGATGCATGGAAAAACTTGGTTCGGATAGGTGTGGAACGAACTCGATTGGATGGACTGAGATAGAAAAGGATTCTTCCATAGAAAATAATAATATTCCATTATATAGTTTCAATGCAGAAAATTTTCTGGAAACTCATGTCATTCCAATACTTTATCCTGACATTTTATTGGAATTTCAACATTTAAATGAAATTTCCTTCTCTTATTTGGCTACAATGTACTCAGAATTCCTGCCCTTTTCAATTGCAAGTACACTTACCAAATAGCACTCCAGCGCCTGTTACTGCTTAAGTTTAAGCCAATTGTGGAGCATTGGGTAAACTGAAAGAAACCCCATGACGTCATTATTTGAACATGAAAATGGATTTATTGGCTCAGGTGACAATCAAACTGGCAGGCATATAAATTCAAGCCCCCGGAAAAGTTGCGTGTCAAGTGCAGAGTTTACGGGCCATGGGAGCCAACGGTACTCAGAGAGAGAGAGAGAGAGAAATCCGTTAGCAATCATTCATTGCGTCAATCAAGGTGTGTAAAGCGAGAGTTCGGGTTGGTTTCACCTCAGATGCAGTTGACTCAGTTGCAGCACTTTACGTTCTCCTCCTCGTTCTCAATTTAAATTAAAAACTTTGAACTCGAGCTTTAAATACAGCTTACGGCATTGTGGATAGAGAGAGGGAGGATTGGAGGATGGAATGAGCTGAGTAAGCTGCACTTAGCACCGCTCCAGAACTCGGCTAAAATCCAACGCTTCGTTGGCTGGCGAAGATGGCGTAAGAATGCACAATGGATGCCAGTCGTAAGTCGGCCCTTAATTCAACAAACTTTTTGTTTTCCCCATATATTACATGTACGTACATACTTGAAGTGGGTGCATAGGAGTTCATATGGCAGTTGTATTTGATATAAATTTAAAACAATTTGCTGACCACAAATCAGAGCAGTTGAGAAATCAATTCGGCAGACAGACTTTCACTTTGGTTTCATTAACAAAAGGCTATCCAAAAAATGCCAGACACGTTTTTCAAACTGACCAGCAACAAACAGAGATTCAAATTGCTCTCCTTTTTGGGTCCATTGTCCTGTCCGACATTTGTGTGTGAACAAAATAAAACTTTTCTCCACAGAAACTGTCTCTGGTTTATTGTTGAAATAAGTATCAAACGAAATAGACATTTTAAATACAACAACCATCAATGAAAGAAAAGACTTTAAATTTCAGAAAATTTGACCTGGTTTCAAAACTGTCAAAAGCTCATAATAATATAATACGAGTAAATATATGTTCTTCGATTAACTCACAACATAATCATATTTTTGTTTAATTAAACTTTTCGTTGAAACATTGAATCTTTCAAATGTCAAAGGCTGCTGAAAAAGTGTAATTAAAGTCAATAATTAACTTAAGAACCACATGAATTAAAAGCACTTGCCTAAGTGAAAATTACGCGAGTGAGTAGAAAAGACAAAAACGGAAATTAATACGACACACACCACACACACACACTCGCACATGCTGTGCTAGAAACTGAATAAATTAAATGATATAAGTCGCTACTTCGTATGTGTGTTCATGTGGTTTCGTCGACGTTACGCATACGCCGCATGTGACAGCGACAGCCTCAACTTCCAGTGCAAAGCAAAAGCGACTTGTCAATGCTGTCAGGGCATCAACTCAATCGCTTCTTCCCTCTAAAATTAAGTGCGAAAATGTGCAAATTAGATTTTGTGGTTGATGCGAAGACACCGACAAATACTCACACTCACACTCGCACACACCTTTAATTACAGGCCCGACGTTGCGTATACGCAACTTAGAAGGCAACAACAACTTTTGACACCACGCATATGAATTAATTAGCAATTGAGTCAGTCAGTCTGACGTTGCGAGTATTTACAAGGCAGCGCTCTGACAACCACTTTCACATACTACATACACATATACAAACTCATATATTTGAGTTCCATGCAGCCACAAACGAGAAAATCACGAAGATGGAATTCCCTTTCTGAGAAATCTATTGTTTTCTTCCCATGTCAATTGTATCTATTTTTACTAAATGTATATGGCTATTATTTTTAAATAAATAATAAATTTTGTTTCTACAATGAAAACAATAGGAGGCAACAAGCTAAAGTCCAGTAAAGAGTTTGCTTCAAATTAAACAGTTTTATAAAAACAAATGATAAATCCCAAATACAAATAAAATTAGGCTGCATGCAAAATAACAAAATTGTATTATAATTGATTTAATTTAAATTCAAAACTTGTAACAAACTTTATTGTTTTAACTAATCGCATTTACAGAGGTTGACTATATTCGACCTTCAAAGCAACATAATTATTTCATATCCTCTGAAAGGGTACTTTAATTGAGCCTGACAACACGTGTTAATTTCGACAGAGCAGAGAGCATGGTCTATGAGTTAATTAAGCATTAGGGGAGATTTTGAGTTTTACCCCTAGCTGATTGAATAAAATAAATATGCGACAAACTAGTTGCACGTGTGAATAGTGTATTGAAAAAGCGCCCATGTCTTTGACTCGCCTTTCGAATACAATTATAAAGCCATTAATATTGGACAGAAGGACGGACAGACGGGACACACAAAAACATATTTTCCACCCACTTAGAGGAAGTAGTTGTAGTTGTACAGTATTATAATTGATTACACTCGGGACCAGCTTCACATTGACATGGCCAAGAGGCCAAGTTCGACCAACCCCCAAATACTCTGCTTTCATTTCGAGCATTTAAAAATTGGTTTCCGGTTTATTGTTCAGTTTCAGAGAGTTGGGCGTGAGGTGGGGACAGTAATTTGTATATTTTTGTTGTGCTGCAATTGTCAATTTCATGTGTCACAATAAGAAATAAGCCCAGCCCACACACTCAACTCACACTCAACTCACACTCAACTCAAACTCAACGCACACTCAACTGTACACATGTGTCGAACGCACAACACTCACAAATTCTGAAATAAATGATAATTGTTATGGAATCAATTCAGTGAATGGCCATCGCTTCAATTGCCGAGCATTTTTTAAGTGTTTTATGAATTGTTTTATACTATCCAGACATTTTAACATTCGTTGGCTGCAGACAACATAATTGCTTAATGAAAAGCAGGCAGACTGGGGATGGAAATGCGGTTGGGGTTGAGGGTGTTCAATATTGGAAGCAAATATCCGATTTAATATTTATATTTTGCATATATTCTTTTTCTGCATTTTTTCGTTTATATATTTGTATGATTAAAACAAGAATTTTTAGTACCTTGCGTAAATGGTGAAGCTATAAATCAATTTGATCGATTTATTTCTCAGCAGTTTTTACAATATATTTTAAAATTTAAATTCGATTTCTGATTAATCGCTAAGTTGGCTTGAAAGTCTATCTTGAGTAGAGTCTGTAAATTGTAACTGCCAGATTTAAAATATTTTAAATATTCAGACTACAAAGACCTACAAAAAGTCAGACAATTGACGGTATTATCGTTAATACTTTTTGTCATTTGGTCAATATTTACATATATCTTTACCTTGAAATGTTACACAAAAAGATCTTTAAATATATTTATCCTTAGAAGTCGATAGATAATAAGTTCTTCACATGAACCATGAATATATTTACGTTCAACATCTTGACACATTGAAGGAGAAAATAAATAAATAATGATTTAAATTAAAATAAATGACATTATTGTAAAAACTTTAAAATAATAAAAATAACACTTAAGTAATATTTATAATATTTAACTAGAGTAATAAGAGTTGCTTTACATTAACTAATAGGATAAGCTCAAGTATCGCGAGCATCTCGTTTAGATTGCTTACATTTCAACATCACATACTGTCATTAAACTCAATCTTAATTGTCAAGTTGTGAGTAATTTAATGTTGGAATACTTTCCGATGTGTACACAAATTATGCACTGATTGGACGACGTGAATGTCATATTTGCTGACTATGAAACTCATATTAGCCCAGTTGGTCGTTATGGCCCACAATTTGAGTCGGTAAACGGCAATCGGTGGCGACGAGCAAGCCAAGTTAATGCCAAGCAATTTGTCAACAATGCTTATTATCAGATTTTTGATTGAAATTTTTGTTCTTTTTTTTTTTGAGTAGTACTCGTAGTTGCGCTGAGTGAAGATTGATTTGCTAAAACAACAACACGAACAACATCAGCGATAACAACGAGAATAAGCACAACAAGAGAAAGAACTGTGTGCGATGAATGTTGGAACACAGTGTGCAGTTGAAGATGAAAATGATTGATTTGCCATAATGCCAGAGGCAAAGGCAAATGCCGAGAGAGAGACAGAAAGAGAGAGAGAATTCTCTCAGAGTTTCTATTTGTGTTTCAGCCAAGTCTTGTTTTAAAGTGGAACAGAAATGAAGCCAGGCTAATCATCAATCAATCATCTACTGCCCTGCAATTGCTGTGCCATGCATAAAACAAAATGCAAACGCTTAAAGTTTTCTGCCCAGCAAAGTATGCAATGTTTTTTGTTTGAGCTGCAAAGTATGCTCTGGTTTGCCTTTATATTTGCTTTGTGCTGTTGCCTCACGGCTTATCGGATCTGCCTCCGACTCTCTGACCCAGACTCCGACTCAGTCACAGCCACAGCTTCAGTAACAATCGCAGTCACAGTCACAATCGACGTCCGTCTTTATCTCTGTTTGCAAATTTAATTTAAGCTGTCAATCAGCATTCATTACAAGCCGCTTTCTGGCTTTAAAACCGCATTTTAAGTGACGCCAAAGAAAATTGCGCATACGCAGTGTAAAACGAAACGAACAGGTAAGAACATGCACCCACACCCACACCCACACACAGATACACACACACAGAGACAAACACACTTAAAAGCTGCCGCCAAATTGATTGTAATTGACACTTATTGGACAGCAGACGCTGACAGAGTTTCGTTGCGAGGATTGTGGACCTTTGTCCTTTCAGCTCTGCAGCGGGCACAGGTAAGGCAGTCCAAAAATCTGTCGGTAAATAAATCAATAAGCGAGAAGCATTCGAAAAAAGAACGCCCCAAATAAATTGTATATCAGATTAAAATGTGCCAAATGCGAGCAGCATATCTGTTAATCTGTACTCAAAAACTAGTCGGCGGTGCTACAGTCGAGCATACTCGACTGTCGGAGACCCCGTACTTGCTATGCAAAAGCAAACAATGCTTAAAATACAATATTAAAAGTAGCTACATAATTAAAATATTTTAGTATATATATTTCACCCAAATATATTGATGATATATTTACATTAAAGATAATTAAATTAAATGAATTGATTTAATGCACAAAATAAATTTATTTAAGCGATATAATAATAATAAAAAACAATTTTTAAAAAAAATCGCTCACGCTGGGAGTTGAACCCGCGTCTCCCGAAATTGCAAATTCGACGCAAACTTATCACACTAGGCCACCGTATACTGAGATAATGAATTTGCCGTAGTGCAGATGTGTTACGACTTTAGCGATTCTTTATTTTGCAGGTGAGATATCTCTGCCTACACCCTTTTAAAATTGAATAACATTAAAAAAAAGTCATTGCGGATCATCTACTAACAAATTAATCAAATTTAAAATATAAAAAAAAAAAAAAAAGTTTTGTCCGTGCCGGAGCTTGAACCCGAACTGATAATTTATTCAAAAAACGGACGTTCGACACATTGCGCCACTGGCGGTTTTAGATAAAAACTGGCTAATTATAGATTTCATTGTTTCTGGACTGTAAGTCAAATGTAATTGTTATCTAGTTGTGATTGTTGTTGTTGTTATCGTTGCTGATAAGGTATGGCAAATAAAGGAGAATTTAGTTGTTTAATTTATTGGCTGTTTATTATCCGATCGCTTTAAAATTTTCAGCAAATATGGAGGATAACATTATCTTTGTCTATGCTTAATAAGGAAAGTCTATCTTAAAAATTGTCCTTATAATTAAGATTTTCTAATTTGTGGGCGTTTACGGGGGCGTGGCCAAAATCTAAAACAAACTCGATCTGCTTACAATATAGACGCACCTACATACCAAGCTTGGAGTCTCTAGCTTTTATGGTCTCTGAGATCTAGGCGCTCTTACAGACGGACAGACAGACAGACAGACAGACAGACAGACGGACAGACGGACATGGCTATATCGACTCGGCTGTTGATGCTGATCAACAATATACATATATACTTTATTGGGTCTGCCACGCCTCCTTCTGCCTGTTACGCACATTTTTTTTTTGTGACAAAGTTAATAGACCACTGTACTTTTTTAAAGTACGTGGTCTAACAAAAGTCAAAATACAATTTTAAACATGAATGTTTGAAATTATGTAAGCAATAAGCTTTATCTTGATAAATGTATGCAAACAAATATTGCAACACTATGACTCCCACTTAATATTATAAATATCGTATATTTAAAGTTTAAATTTGAATCCAAATAGTACTTGATTTTCCACTCACTTAACAAAGTTTACCTTCCGAATTTTAAACACTTATTAAGTCAGTCTAACACCTTCGTTGAAACAGTTTGGAACTAAAATTTTTAAATAAATAATTTTAAAAACCCTAAAGTCTTTCCTTTTTTCGTGTAACGCGAGTAAGGTAATATAAAGTACAGTATTGTAAATTAAATTGGTAATTGGTAAATTGGTTTATTTTCGCAGCTCATACCAATTCACCATGTGCAGTTATCCTTGCTATCCTTCTGCCTGTATCGGATCTTGTGGCGGTTGTGGTCCAAGTGGATTCTATGATCCCAGTTTCGGACCATTCAATGGGCCATTCAACAGCTGGTGTGGTCCTTGTGGATCAGGATGCTGTGGAGGACGGTGGTGTTAAAGATGGACAAGCTTATGTATATTCCCGTGTTCGTCCTGGTAACAGCAATATTTTGCGTGTACTTTCTTGCATAATAATCCTTCTGCCTAATAGATGAAGACAAGGATCCTCGAAGTGAAAAATTAAACACTTGGAGTAGGTTGAAACGGTATGAACATCTCGCTTACAGAAGAAATCTAGGAAGAATTGTATGGTTTTTTATGAAGTTTCAACTATAAAGACCAGTTCCGTCAAAATTATATTCTTGGGATGACCTATAAAACTGTCTTCTATCACATGTAACAATATCAAAGCAGGCAATAATCAATAAAAATCATTTTCCATTTTACTAAATATTCGATTAATTCATCAATTTATTAATGTGATAATAAATGACAATTTAAAAAATACTTCGCCTTGCAGCATAATTATCGTATGATTGGCACTAACGATAAAACTTACCTTGTACTATTTCGAAAATAATAGTCAGGCCTGTTCCGAGTTTCCCTTTCGATAAGATTTGTCGAAATTAAATTTCTATAACCTGCTCTAATACCAATTCGGCGATATTCAGTGGATATCATTTTGAGTTGAAGAGTCCGAGTCCGATAAAGCGAAAAACGATAATTTTCAACCACTTAGTCTAAATTCAAAGTGAATAAATGCATATCACTAAATGCTAAAAAGTAAAAAGTGAACTGGAACAGGCCTGAGTATCTTTAGATGTATTTCTTTTAAAACGTATTCCATTAAGATTTCAATACATAATTTTATTAATTGTGCTGCGACTTATTTCATTTGTCATTTGTTACCCAGATAAAAAAGTTATTAGTCAAAGTCATTTCATAAATTTAATTTATTTAACATTCAAGTTAATAGTTCTCAAATGCATTATCTCCATCTGATCAATTGCAGCTCTACTTAAACAGCTCTATTGAACATCAGACTTACGAACTTGTTTTATATTAGATACCTTCATATGAAATTAACCTATCAATCTATCAACCAATAGATATCTTAGTAGGCCTGATAATGACAACAAAGCAGGCTCTGACATTTTAGCAAATTTGGAAAATTTTCGTAGCTCCGTAAAATAGGTTGAAATAAATCTCATAAATCTATTGGAGTTTTTAGAGTCAACATCTCTTTATTTTATTTGTGAATTTATGTAATTGTATTCAGGCATGTAAGTAAGACAAGAAAACAAACTTTTTTTTTTCTTTAATTTCCATATACTAATCTACAAACTTTCTTTAAAAAACTTTTCTACTTATTTGAAATTAGGTGCTAGTGTTTTCTGCTATTGAACATCAGGTGTATCGACTGTGTGGATCTTTGAAATCTTAAATATACCTCGAGATCTGTGAAATCTACAAGTCGTCTGCACACCCTAACAAATCTAATTTTCCGCGAAGAACGATAATATAATATTTAATATCAAGATGTGCAATCCCTGCTACTCGTGCTGCGGTTCTCCCTGCTCTCCCTGCTGTGGTGGTTGCTGTACCCCTTGCTGTGGACCATGTGGACCTTGTGGTGGTTGTGGACCTTGCTGTGGGCCATGTGGACCCTGTGGCGGCTGTGGTCCTTGTGGGGGCTGTGGACCATGCTGTGGAGGCTGTGGACCTTGTTGTTAGCAGCAACATCTTCTGAAGGAAATCTGGGATTCAACAAAAATAATGCAGTTAATTTCAAATTGTAAATCTTTCGGTCAATCACAAATTTTATAATATATTAACATCCTCTATATATTGAAGTATTTTTGATAAGTCTGATATTGATCTGGCGTGAAACTAATGTACTGTTTATTACTTGCTTATTTACGTAGTTTTTGACAAGTAAAATACAATTTTGAATTGGATTTGCCAGATGTGCAGGAATGAAACTATTTTTTATTTACTATTATACTATAGAAACGCTCGAAATTATTCAGAATGCTGCCTCTTAAACGATTAGAATTGTTCAAATTTTTGAATAATAACTTGCAGCTATTTTTGTGCACTTTCCTCATCAAATTTGAGAGTCGATAAATATTTGAGGTTTAAAAACAAACCAAAAGCAACAACCAAAAAACTTTTGACGGTTTTAAGAGTTGAGTTTTATTACTCATGATCTTTTATTCAACTGAGAATTAGCTTTGATAAGAGTCGAATTCAGTGTAATTTTAAGTGTAAACCAGTGCGGTCACTCCACGGTCCACATAAAATTCGAGTGTAATTAAAATGCTTCAATTGAAGCTAGACATTCTATCGTTCATCTGTATCTATACATCAATCAGAGCTAATGAAATCCCCGGCTGTGATTACTTTGATACAAACGACTTGACAGGCAGCAAAAAACTATTAAATGGCTCTTACAAATACGAAGGAGTTCTGATACATCCAAGCCAAACCGGAACTTACAACTATAGGATACTCTTTGAGGGAAAAAGCATTAAAGTTGAGGAACACTTAAGAGGATGTGTGTGCATAATTAAGCCCTGCATTCGATACTGTTGTCATCGACATCGTCTCGATCCAGCTGATGAAACCAAATGCAAATTATACTCAACGATGGAGCAAAAGAGTAAAAAGACATAAGGGATCAGTAATGGTACAACCTGGGATACGCATAGAGTGTAAAAATAAAAATCACATAGTACATTTACCCATAATGATGACTATAAACTGTTTGAGGTGAGACATAGCTATACAAAATGAATTTAATTATTTTTATGTTTATCTAAACATATATAGAATGGCACGCTTTATCGATCGAATGATACTGGGCATCTCTCGAAACGAGATTATTGTATACAGCCAATGGAGCTGGCCAACCAGAGATACAACTACATTTTGCTGTCTATGAAATGCATTAATAATTATCACTTCACCTATGGTAATATCTTTTTGATCTTTTACAGATCTCTATATGCATTAGTAATTTATCTCTCAGTGAGTTCGGTTTCCACTCTAATTCAGCTTAACCTGCAGTATGTATATGAGAAATGTTATCTCTCCTATCTGATCTGCTTATCTCATTGATAATGAGACATTTCTTTTTGGAGTCAGCTGCTATTTTGTGGGTAAGTCTTTTTATTTGTATGCATAACTTAGAGCAGTGGTCCGCAGTTACTGTACGAGTGTGGCAGCGCAGCAGCAGCGCACATTTCCTATTCACAATAGATAGGGCTGTGCCGACCCCTGACTCAGAGTGGTAAATTCCACTTCTTCTCCAGCTATTTTGGGCCATTTCTTCAGTATTTCAACTTATCTCTGGTACGTCGTAATGGCTTTCGCTTTGTGGCGAGTTTTGGTTGTTGAGTGTTTGTAATCATTCAACAGAATCTACTGCGTTTTTGGAAACACAGCCTATTTGTTTGGGTTACGGTGTTTGCCATTCTCCTGATCACAATTCTGGCAGATCATCTGCTGGAGAATCTTGATATTGATTCAAAATGGAAAGTGGGCTATAATTACTGTGACTGCTTTTTCAAAAGTAAATATATCTTTATTTCAATTTTAGCCGTTAGATAAATCGCCTTTAATTTTTGCTCTGCAGTGATTGATTGGTCGAGCGTTGTACATTTCGTTGTTCCTGCGGCTTTATTGATCCACATTAATATAGCACTTATTATTGCAACTATTTGGCGCGTTTACATTGAAAATGGAAAGAATCACGAGCAACTTAAGGAATAGAAAGATGAAATATCGAACAATGTGATGTAAGTTCGAATTTTTATTTGTTTACCATTCAACTCTATCGACGAGCTTTCCTTTTATTTAATTTACTCTCTAACTTTATGTTATCAACTAATTAAATAATTATTGAATGAATTATTCAATTCTAATAATCTGACCAATAGTCCACCGAAATATTTGTACTACATTCAGATCATACTGAATCTGGTTTATTGCATTCTCATCTTGGCCATAATCATCGCTAGAAGGAACGTTTTGCAGTTACTCAGTCTCAGGTAAATGACACAGTGTTGTTAGTTTATAGTTGTTAGTTTATAATTGATTTTCTTCTTTCAGGACATCCGAGGACGGCTCGATAAATACTTTTATAATATTTATTATATTTATTATCAATACTTATTGTACCAACCAAACAAGCCATGACTTTATAATATCTACCACCTTTCACTTTAAATATAATATTTTGTTCAGTTTCGTACCGACAGTGGAACCATTTAGAACTAAATTCTCAATATAAATATTTTTGAAATTTTGGCATTTTTTCCTATTTTCGTGTAAAGCGTGTATTGTATGTAATAGACATTTAATAGACAAAATACAATAGACATTCCGTTGCAGCTCATAACAAATCACCATGTGCAGTTATACTTGCTACCCTGGCGCCTGTATCGGAATGTGTGGCGGTGCTGCTCCGAGTGGTTTCTATGATCCCTGTTTTGGCCCATTCAATGGACCCTTTAACAGCTGGTGTGGCCCGTCCGGTCCCGGATTCTGGGGTGGTCGCTGGTGCTAGATCATATGTTCAGCATCCAATGTGTTTCCCGTGTTCGTCTTGGCAATTAATATTCACAGAAACTTAAATTGAAACATCGGACTTTTACGATTGGTTGAGACGGTTTTAAGGTGTCGCTTACAGAAGAAATCCAGGAAGAATTGTACAATGACCAGTTTTCAAGATTATTTATATAAAGAAGCGCATAGTAATTCATCAACTATTAGTTCTATAAGTTTCAAATATTTATAAACAAAATACTTTTTCACTATCGAATAAAATAAATGTTAATGTACTTGTATATTAAATTGCTTCAAATTCATTCGAACTCTTCAGATTTTGTATTGGTTAATTTTTATGTAGGCTCGTTAAAAGAGAAATAGTTTGCTTTGATCTTATGGCTAGATCTATAGATCATTTTAACATCGATTTATTTCTAATTGTAATTTGCAAGTTTGTAACAATTAGGTTCATATGTATTTGATATGTATTTGAAACCATTCATCGTCGCTAATTAGGAGATACCTGAAAATACCGAAACGGTATAGGGACTTCTTTTACCTCCGATTTACAACCTTGCTTCAATCAAAACATAGTCAGCTTTGAATTTTTAGTTTTATATCAACTTTTAGGTTTTCTTAAAATATATTCTTATTTTAGATGAGAATTTGGTCGGTAAACAATATTTTTTTTTTTCAAAATATTTTATATTAAAATCGTTTATTAGTAAAGTGGTCGAAATTTTTTGGTAAATCTTAATTCCAAAAAATGGCTAAAGCATATCTAAATTATTACATTTCCAACAGAGCTGCATTTTGATGACCAGGTAATAAAATTTAAGAAAAAAATAATAATAAAACTCCTTAAAAAATTCGCCCGCAGTGTTACTCTGTATGTCATGTATTACTTGCACTCCTCAAACACATTGCTCCTAATACGGCTTACCCAATCAAATTTGTTGGCGCTACAACCAAAGAAATATTTTTAGTGTGGAAGAAACATAAATACATATACTATCATATTTTGTATGTGTTAGCCATATGTTGGAATTAGGATACGTTATACATTTAGGATGCAGAGCGCAATGCACCACAATTTCTCTGAAAGGTTTATTAGGTACTGGCAATACACAAATTAGGTAAGTTAATTCTTATAACATATAAATTTTAGTAACAATCTAATCCAACTTAAGATTTGCATGGTTTTCATCTAAGCTGGCATAGATTATTTTAATGGTGATGATGGGATGGATACTTTATGTTAATTTTACTACGTTAATAAATGGTTTATTTAAATCTCAACTGTGTTCACAATTTCTGTTCTTGCGAGTTTTACATAATGTATAATATTCTTCATTTGTTGTAAATATATTAGCAATTCTAGAGATTGTCTAAGTTTGTGGTTGACTGTAGTTGCTGCAAACATTTTCCATCGCTACGGATATGGTACACCTGTGGAAGTTCACATCTCCATATCTAATTTTTTAAAGTCTGGTTGCTATCTTGCAATTTAAATTACGTAGCACTTACATATACATATAAGATAATGTAGAAACTGCCCCCGGCAAAAGTTCTGGGGATTGCTCTGATCTCAAAATATGTTTCAAACTTTCAGAAAATCTGATTTTTTTTAGCTTTTTTTTACATGTTATAGATGTTGATAAATTCAGTGTAAACGGATCGGAAGCACGACAAGTGTCATAAACGGTTCTGCGTATCACTCTCCATATTCCTTATTGTGGGGTATTTATAATACCATAAAAAAACCTCTTTACCAGGTAAAAGTCTAGTGACGAAAACATTTTCTTGCCCCAAAATTTCTGATATCCAATTTTGTGACGAATAATGTTAGGTTTTACATATAAATTATTTTCAAAAAAATGTTTGGCCCTCGGCACATTGCGCTAAATTCTTCATATTCATAATAAATATTACTTTTTTGCGCAGTGCCGAGTGACAAAAATTTTTTTTTAAATAATTTAGGTTGTAAAACATTCAACGAAAATTCAAAAAGGCTTCAACGGCCCCATTAGCTCCAATCATTCAAATTTTGCCCCTCCCACTTACACCTGTTTATCTCACGAACCAGGTGAGTTTCCAAAAGTCTTAGTATGCACTGCCGTCCGCAGTGATATGCTAGTCGCCTTCGCACCCTTCGTGCTGCTTTCGTCACTAGAGCGGACTGCCGTCTGCAGTGATAGCATGCCTAAAATCATATCCAAGTAGGCTTTGAAATTCAAGTTTCGAAAACTTCGTCTGACTGCTAAGAGCCTCACATTGTTTTCATCAGAATTATTTTACAGTTTAAACAGTACACATCTCTACACAATATTGTGCATATTCGTGACTGTTTTCAGGCATGTGAGTAGAAACAACTAAATAAGAAGGAAATAAATATAATATTCTAATTCTGTTTAATTCCGATCTATACGAAAATAGGTGCCAGTATTTATTGTAGTCTACCATAAGGTGCATCGGCTGTGTGGAAACTTTGTAAGTATCCGGCTTGAAAATAGCCGCAAGCTCGAAAAAATCCACGAGTTGTTTGCCACAAAAAAACGTACTTGTTTCCGTGAAGAAGTTAACATTAAGGTAGGTTCTTAGCCTTAGTAAATATTTGTATTTATTAAATAATATCTCTTTTATTTTAGTAACTACAGTCTCTTATCAAGATGTGCTATCCGTGCTACTCGTGCTGCAGCCCTTGCTGCTCACCTTGTTGCAGCCCCTGCTGCTACTCCGCTTGCTGTTCACCATGTTGTGGACCGTGTGGATATGGCTGTGGTGGCTGTGGTCCATGCTGTGGCGGCTGTGGACCTTGTTGTTAGCTTCATCTTCAGAACGAAATAAAGTACTAATTCAGAACTGAGCGAATAATACCGAGATATAAATTGAAACATGTAGATTTTAATACAAAAGGATAAAAAAAAATATTAAATCATTGATATGTAAAACAAGTAACAAAATGTAGCATGTTTTGTAGCATTTCTTGCCCTACTAGATATAGGCGTGACATTCCTAGGCTTCTGGTGATAAGATTAAATAATTGCAACAAAAATGCGACCATTGAAAAATTAGTTAGTGCTGTAGTTTCTTTGAATTAATTTTCAACTTATTTGGGTTTATAAAATGTTGCTTTGAATTCAATAGAATAAATATCTTTTGTGAATATTTAACATTGATTACTCAATAATAAATGATGGAATTTTAAGCAATTATAATCAGTTCATTCCGGACTTTCGGTGAATTTCGGCATTTACATTATTTGCAGCAATTCCACGCTAAAATTACATCGTTTTAAATCATTACAGAATCTGGTCACACTATTTTCTGTGTATGTATATACAAATTGAACTTGAGATTCGATAAAACAGATACAGTTTAAAATGCAAGCCACCGACGTTTTTTAACAAAACGTTTAAAAATTTAGAGTCTTACTTAATCTAGTCGGTAGAATTTTGATGTGCTGACCTCCAAAGAAAACCAAAAGGATTCGGAAGAATTGGGAATACTGGGCGTTGGGGTGAAGGTGTTGGGCTTGTTGAACGAGTTGGACGCGTTGGACGAGTAGGACGAGTTGGACGCATTGAAGGTCGCGTTGGAG
Source organism: Drosophila suboccidentalis (assembly GCA_037043435.1). Classification (NCBI taxonomy): domain Eukaryota; kingdom Metazoa; phylum Arthropoda; class Insecta; order Diptera; family Drosophilidae; genus Drosophila; species Drosophila suboccidentalis. The sequence continues at coordinate 301,345 of JBAMBK010000310.1, read as the reverse complement.
GTCTCGGTTGAATGGGTCGAGGCGGTCGGGAAACAACAGGAATACTTGGAGGAATGAGAATCGGATTATTTGGTAAAGAAGGTAATGGCGGAAATGGAGGAAAAGCAGGAAACGGAAACGGAGGGGTGGGTAGAGCCGGTGGACTCGGCAGTGGCGGCAGTAAGGGACGATGAGGTACGGGAATAAGGGGAATAGATGGAATTGGGATACCAGGTGGAAGTGCTGGAAGTTTTGGCAACTGTGGCAAAGAAAGTGGAGGAAAATTAGGCATGGGTAACGGAGGTAAAGTTGATAGAAGAGGCAGAGCTGGAAAAACTGGTGGTCTTGGTAGTGGCGGTAGTGAGGGACGAGGAGGTACAGGTACAGGAATAAGAGGAAAAGAATGAATTGGAATTGAAGGCTGGTGAGAAAATGCTGGAAACGCTGGAGGCTTAGGTGGAGGTGGTGGTAGTGGAAGTTTCGGAAACTGTGGCAAAGAAAATGGAGGTGGCACTGGAATCTTGGGTATATGGTGTGATGGGAAATGATGATGATGAACGTGGTGGTGATCGTGGTGGTGCCCCGGTCTATCAGGTTTTGTTGAAGTCGTGGTTGAAGTTATATGTTCTGTCGTAGTCTCTTCGGTTGTAGTAGTTTCCTCGGTTGTCGTAAAGTCTTCTGTAGTCGTAGTTTTCTCGGTTGTCGTAGTGTCTTCTGTTGTCGTAGTTTCTTCTGTAGTCGTAGTTTCCTCGGTTGTCGTAGTCTCTTCGGTGGTAGTAGTTTCTTCTGTAGTGGTGGTTTCTTCGGTCGTGGTAGTGTCTTCTGTAGTCGTAGTTTCCTCAGTTGTCGTAGTCTCTACGGTTGTAGTAGTTTCTTCGGTTGTAGTAGTGTCTTCTGTAGTGGTGGTTTCTTCGGTCGTGGTAGTGGCTTCTGTAGTGGTGGTTTCTTCGGTCGTCGTAGTCTCTTCAGTTGTAGTAGTTTCTTCTGTAGTGGTGGTTTCTTCGGTTGTCGTAGTATCTTCGGTTGTAGTAGTTTCTTCTGTAGTGGTGGTTTCTTTGGTCGTAGTAGTCTCTTCGGTTGTAGTAGTTTCTTCTGTAGTGGTGGTTTCTTCGGTCGTGGTAGTATCTTCGGTTGTAGTAGTTTCTTCTGTAGTGGTGGTTTCTTCGGTCGTGGTAGTGGCTTCTGTAGTGGTGGTTTCTTCGGTCGTCGTAGTCTCTTCGGTTGTAGTAGTTTCTTCTGTAGTGGTGGTTTCTTCTGTCGTGGTAGTATCTTCTGTAGTAGTAGTTTCCTCGGTTGTCGTAGTCTCTTCGGTTGTAGAAGTTTCTTCTGTAGTGGTGGTTTCTTCGGTCGTGGTAGTCTCTTCGGTTGTAGTAGTGTCTTCTGTAGTGGTGGTTTCTTCGGTCGTCGTAGTCTCTTCGGTTGTAGAAGTTTCTTCTGTAGTGGTGGTTTCTTCGGTCGTCGTAGTCTCTTCGGTTGTAGTAGTTTCTTCTGTAGTGGTGGTTTCTTCGGTCGTGGTAGTGTCTTCTGTAGTCGTAGTTTCCTCGGTTGTCGTAGTCTCTTCGGTTGTAGTAGTTTCTTCTGTAGTGGTGGTTTCTTCGGTCGTCGTAGTCTCTTCGGTTGTAGTAGTTTCTTCTGTTGTGGTGGGTTCTTCGGTCGTGGTAGTGTCTTCTGTAGTTGTTGTTTCCTCTGTTGTCGTATTCTCTTCGGTTGTAGTAGTTTCTTCTGTAGTGGTGGTTTCTTCGGTCGTGGTAGTGTCTTCTGTAGTCGTAGTTTCCTCGGTTGTCGTAGTCTCTTCGGTTGTAGTAGTTTCTTCTGTAGTGGTGGTTTCTTCGGTCGTGGTAGTGTCTTCTGTAGTTGTTGTTTCCTCGGTTGTCGTAGTCTCTTCGGTTGTAGTAGTTTCTTCTGTAGTGGTGGTTTCTTCGGTCGTGGTAGTGTCTTCTGTAGTCGTAGTTTCCTCGGTTGTCGTAGTCTCTTCGGTTGTAGTAGTTTCTTCTGTAGTGGTGGTTTCTTCGGTCGTCGTAGTCTCTTCGGTTGTAGTAGTGTCTTCTGTAGTCGTAGTTTCCTCGGTTGTCGTAGTCTCTTCGGTTGTAGAAGTTTCTTCTGTAGTGGTGGTTTCTTCGGTCGTGGTAGTCTCTTCGGTTGTAGTAGTGTCTTCTGTAGTGGTGGTTTCTTCGGTCGTCGTAGTCTCTTCGGTTGTAGAAGTTTCTTCTGTAGTGGTGGTTTCTTCGGTCGTCGTAGTCTCTTCGGTTGTAGTAGTTTCTTCTGTAGTGGTGGTTTCTTCGGTCGTGGTAGTGTCTTCTGTAGTCGTAGTTTCCTCGGTTGTCGTAGTCTCTTCGGTTGTAGTAGTTTCTTCTGTAGTGGTGGTTTCTTCGGTCGTCGTAGTCTCTTCGGTTGTAGTAGTTTCTTCTGTTGTGGTGGGTTCTTCGGTCGTGGTAGTGTCTTCTGTAGTTGTTGTTTCCTCTGTTGTCGTATTCTCTTCGGTTGTAGTAGTTTCTTCTGTAGTGGTGGTTTCTTCGGTCGTGGTAGTGTCTTCTGTAGTCGTAGTTTCCTCGGTTGTCGTAGTCTCTTCGGTTGTAGTAGTTTCTTCTGTAGTGGTGGTTTCTTCGGTCGTGGTAGTGTCTTCTGTAGTTGTTGTTTCCTCGGTTGTCGTAGTCTCTTCGGTTGTAGTAGTTTCTTCTGTAGTGGTGGTTTCTTCGGTCGTGGTAGTGTCTTCTGTAGTCGTAGTTTCCTCGGTTGTCGTAGTCTCTTCGGTTGTAGTAGTTTCTTCTGTAGTGGTGGTTTCTTCGGTCGTGGTAGTGTCTTCTGTAGTTGTTGTTTCCTCGGTTGTCGTAGTCTCTTCGGTTGTAGTAGTTTCTTCTGTAGTTGTGGTTTCTTCGGTCGTCGTAGTCTCTTCGGTTGTAGTAGTTTCTTCTGTAGTGGTGGTTTCTTCGGTCGTGGTAGTGTCTTCTGTAGTTGTTGTTTCCTCGGTTGTCGTAGTCTCTTCGGTTGTAGTAGTTTCTTCTGTAGTGGTGGTTTCTTCGGTCGTGGTAGTATCTTCTGTAGTAGTAGTTTCCTCGGTTGTCGTAGTCTCTTCGGTTGTAGAAGTTTCTTCTGTAGTGGTGGTTTCTTCGGTCGTCGTAGTCTCTTCGGTTGTAGTAGTTTCTTCTGTAGTGGTGGTTTCTTCGGTCGTCGTAGTCTCTTCGGTTGTAGTAGTTTCTTCTGTTGTGGTGGGTTCTTCGGTCGTGGTAGTGTCTTCTGTAGTTGTTGTTTCCTCTGTTGTCGTATTCTCTTCGGTTGTAGTAGTTTCTTCTGTAGTGGTGGTTTCTTCGGTCGTGGTAGTGTCTTCTGTAGTTGTTGTTTCCTCGGTTGTCGTAGTCTCTTCGGTTGTAGTAGTTTCTTCTGTAGTGGTGGTTTCTTCGGTCGTGGTAGTGTCTTCTGTAGTTGTTGTTTCCTCGGTTGTCGTAGTCTCTTCGGTTGTAGTAGTTTCTTCTGTAGTTGTGGTTTCTTCGGTCGTCGTAGTCTCTTCGGTTGTAGTAGTTTCTTCTGTAGTGGTGGTTTCTTCGGTCGTGGTAGTATCTTCTGTAGTTGTTGTTGCCACGGTTGTCGTAGTCTCTTCGCTTGTAGTAGTTTCTTCTGTAGTGGTGGTTTCTTCGGTCGTCGTAGTCTCTTCGGTTGTAGTAGTTTCTTCTGTAGTGGTGGTTTCTTCGGTCGTGGTAGTATCTTCTGTAGTAGTAGTTTCCTCGGTTGTCGTAGTCTCTTCGGTTGTAGAAGTTTCTTCTGTAGTGGTGGTTTCTTCGGTCGTGGTAGTCTCTTCGGTTGTAGTAGTGTCTTCTGTAGTCGTAGTTTCCTCGGTTGTCGTAGTCTCTTCGGTTGTAGTAGTTTCTTCTGTAGTGGTGGTTTCTTCGGTCGTCGTAGTCTCTTCGGTTGTAGTAGTGTCTTCTGTAGTCGTAGTTTCCTCGGTTGTCGTAGTCTCTTCGGTTGTAGTAGTTTCTTCTGTAGTGGTGGTTTCTTCGGTCGTCGTAGTCTCTTCGGTTGTAGTAGTGTCTTCTGTAGTAGTAGTTTCCTCGGTTGTCGTAGTCTCTTCGGTTGTAGAAGTTTCTTCTGTAGTGGTGGTTTCTTCGGTCGTCGTAGTCTCTTCGGTTGTAGTAGTGTCTTCTGTAGTCGTAGTTTCCTCGGTTGTCGTAGTCTCTTCGGTTGTAGTAGTTTCTTCTGTAGTGGTGGTTTCTTCGGTCGTCGTAGTCTCTTCGGTTGTAGTAGTGTCTTCTGTAGTCGTAGTTTCCTCGGTTGTCGTAGTCTCTTCGGTTGTAGTAGTTTCTTCTGTAGTGGTGGTTTCTTCGGTCGTCGTAGTCTCTTCGGTTGTAGTAGTGTCTTCTGTAGTCGTAGTTTCCTCGGTTGTCGTAGTCTCTTCGGTTGTAGTAGTTTCTTCTGTTGTGGTGGTTTCTTCGGTCGTCGTAGTCTCTTCGGTTGTAGTAGTGTCTTCTGTAGTCGTAGTTTCCTCGGTTGTCGTAGTCTCTTCGGTTGTAGTAGTTTCTTCTGTAGTGGTGGTTTCTTCGGTCGTCGTAGTCTCTTCGGTTGTAGTAGTGTCTTCTGTAGTCGTAGTTTCCTCGGTTGTCGTAGTCTCTTCGGTTGTAGTAGTTTCTTCTGTAGTGGTGGTTTCTTCGGTCGTCGTAGTCTCTTCGGTTGTAGTAGTGTCTTCTGTAGTCGTAGTTTCCTCGGTTGTCGTAGTCTCTTCGGTTGTAGTAGTTTCTTCTGTAGTGGTGGTTTCTTCGGTCGTCGTAGTCTCTTCGGTTGTAGTAGTGTCTTCTGTAGTCGTAGTTTCCTCGGTTGTCGTAGTCTCTTCGGTTGTAGTAGTTTCTTCTGTAGTGGTGGTTTCTTCGGTCGTGGTAGTGTCTTCTGTAGTTGTTGTTTCCTCGGTTGTCGTAGTCTCTTCGGTTGTAGTAGTTTCTTCTGTAGTGGTGGTTTCTTCGGTCGTCGTAGTCTCTTCGGTTGTAGTAGTTTCTTCTGTAGTGGTGGTTTCTTCGGTCGTCGTAGTCTCTTCGGTTGTAGTAGTTTCTTCTGTAGTGGTGGTTTCTTCGGTCGTCGTAGTCTCTTCGGTTGTAGTAGTTTCTTCTGTAGTGGTGGTTTCTTCTGTCGTGGTAGTATCTTCTGTAGTAGTAGTTTCCTCGGTTGTCGTAGTCTCTTCGGTTGTAGAAGTTTCTTCTGTAGTGGTGGTTTCTTCGGTCGTGGTAGTCTCTTCGGTTGTAGTAGTGTCTTCTGTAGTGGTGGTTTCTTCGGTCGTCGTAGTCTCTTCGGTTGTAGAAGTTTCTTCTGTAGTGGTGGTTTCTTCGGTCGTCGTAGTCTCTTCGGTTGTAGTAGTTTCTTCTGTAGTGGTGGTTTCTTCGGTCGTGGTAGTGTCTTCTGTAGTCGTAGTTTCCTCGGTTGTCGTAGTCTCTTCGGTTGTAGTAGTTTCTTCTGTAGTGGTGGTTTCTTCGGTCGTGTCTGTTGAGTCTCTTCGGTTGTAGTAGTTTCTTCTGTAGTGGTGGTTTCTTCGGTCGTGGTAGTGTCTTCTGTAGTCGTAGTTTCCTCGGTTGTCGTAGTCTCTTCGGTTGTAGTAGTTTCTTCTGTAGTGGTGGTTTCTTCGGTCGTCGTAGTCTCTTCGGTTGTAGTAGTTTCTTCTGTTGTGGTGGTTTCTTCGGTCGTGGTAGTGTCTTCTGTAGTTGTTGTTTCCTCTGTTGTCGTATTCTCTTCGGTTGTAGTAGTTTCTTCTGTAGTGGTGGTTTCTTCGGTCGTGGTAGTGTCTTCTGTAGTCGTAGTTTCCTCGGTTGTCGTAGTCTCTTCGGTTGTAGTAGTTTCTTCTGTAGTGGTGGTTTCTTCGGTCGTGGTAGTGTCTTCTGTAGTTGTTGTTTCCTCGGTTGTCGTAGTCTCTTCGGTTGTAGTAGTTTCTTCTGTAGTGGTGGTTTCTTCGGTCGTGGTAGTGTCTTCTGTAGTCGTAGTTTCCTCGGTTGGTTGTCGTAGTCTCTTCCGTTGTAGTAGTTTCTTCTGTAGTGGTGGTTTCTTCGGTCGTGGTAGTGTCTTCTGTAGTTGTTGTTTCCTCGGGGGTCGTAGTCTCTTCGGTTGTAGTAGTTTCTTCTGTAGTTGTGGTTTCTTCGGTCGTCGTAGTCTCTTCGGTTGTAGTAGTTTCTTCTGTAGTGGTGGTTTCTTCGGTCGTGGTAGTGTCTTCTGTAGTTGTTGTTTCCTCGGTTGTCGTAGTCTCTTCGGTTGTAGTAGTTTCTTCTGTAGTGGTGGTTTCTTCGGTCGTGGTAGTATCTTCTGTAGTAGTAGTTTCCTCGGTTGTCGTAGTCTCTTCGGTTGTAGAAGTTTCTTCTGTAGTGGTGGTTTCTTCGGTCGTCGTAGTCTCTTCGGTTGTAGTAGTTTCTTCTGTAGTGGTGGTTTCTTCGGTCGTCGTAGTCTCTTCGGTTGTAGTAGTTTCTTCTGTAGTGGTGGTTTCTTCGGTCGTGGTAGTATCTTCTGTAGTAGTAGTTTCCTCGGTTGTCGTAGTCTCTTCGGTTGTAGAAGTTTCTTCTGTAGTGGTGGTTTCTTCGGTCGTCGTAGTCTCTTCGGTTGTAGTAGTTTCTTCTGTAGTGGTGGTTTCTTCGGTCGTCGTAGTCTCTTCGGTTGTAGTAGTTTCTTCTGTAGTGGTGGTTTCTTCGGTCGTCGTAGTCTCTTCGGTTGTAGTAGTGTCTTCTGTAGTCGTAGTTTCCTCGGTTGTCGTAGTCTCTTCGGTTGTAGTAGTTTCTTCTGTAGTGGTGGTTTCTTCGGTCGTCGTAGTCTCTTCGGTTGTAGTAGTGTCTTCTGTAGTCGTAGTTTCCTCGGTTGTCGTAGTCTCTTCGGTTGTAGTAGTTTCTTCTGTAGTGGTGGTTTCTTCGGTCGTCGTAGTCTCTTCGGTTGTAGTAGTGTCTTCTGTAGTCGTAGTTTCCTCAGTTGTCGTAGTCTCTTCGGTTGTAGTAGTTTCTTCTGTAGTGGTGGTTTCTTCGGTCGTCGTAGTCTCTTCGGTTGTAGTAGTGTCTTCTGTAGTCGTAGTTTCCTCGGTTGTCGTAGTCTCTTCGGTTGTAGTAGTTTCTTCTGTAGTGGTGGTTTCTTCGGTCGTGGTAGTGTCTTCTGTAGTTGTTGTTTCCTCGGTTGTCGTATTCTCTTCGGTTGTAGTAGTTTCTTCTGTAGTGGTGGTTTCTTCGGTCGTGGTAGTGTCTTCTGTAGTTGTTGTTTCCTCGGTTGTCGTAGTCTCTTCAGTTGTAGTAGTTTCTTCTGTAGTGGTGGTTTCTTCGGTCGTGGTAGTGTCTTCTGTAGTTGTTGTTTCCTCGGTTGTCGTAGTCTCTTCGGTTGTAGTAGTTTCTTCTGTAGTTGTGGTTTCTTCGGTCGTCGTAGTCTCTTCGGTTGTAGTAGTTTCTTCTGTAGTGGTGGTTTCTTCGGTCGTGGTAGTGTCTTCTGTAGTCGTAGTTTCCTCGGTTGTCGTAGTCTCTTCGGTTGTAGTAGTTTCTTCTGTAGTGGTGGTTTCTTCGGTCGTGGTAGTGTCTTCTGTAGTTGTTGTTTCCTCGGGGGTCGTAGTCTCTTCGGTTGTAGTAGTTTCTTCTGTAGTTGTGGTTTCTTCGGTCGTCGTAGTCTCTTCGGTTGTAGTAGTTTCTTCTGTAGTGGTGGTTTCTTCGGTCGTGGTAGTGTCTTCTGTAGTTGTTGTTTCCTCGGTTGTCGTAGTCTCTTCGGTTGTAGTAGTTTCTTCTGTAGTGGTGGTTTCTTCGGTCGTGGTAGTATCTTCTGTAGTAGTAGTTTCCTCGGTTGTCGTAGTCTCTTCGGTTGTAGAAGTTTCTTCTGTAGTGGTGGTTTCTTCGGTCGTCGTAGTCTCTTCGGTTGTAGTAGTTTCTTCTGTAGTGGTGGTTTCTTCGGTCGTCGTAGTCTCTTCGGTTGTAGTAGTTTCTTCTGTAGTGGTGGTTTCTTCGGTCGTGGTAGTATCTTCTGTAGTAGTAGTTTCCTCGGTTGTCGTAGTCTCTTCGGTTGTAGAAGTTTCTTCTGTAGTGGTGGTTTCTTCGGTCGTCGTAGTCTCTTCGGTTGTAGTAGTTTCTTCTGTAGTGGTGGTTTCTTCGGTCGTCGTAGTCTCTTCGGTTGTAGTAGTTTCTTCTGTAGTGGTGGTTTCTTCGGTCGTCGTAGTCTCTTCGGTTGTAGTAGTGTCTTCTGTAGTCGTAGTTTCCTCGGTTGTCGTAGTCTCTTCGGTTGTAGTAGTTTCTTCTGTAGTGGTGGTTTCTTCGGTCGTCGTAGTCTCTTCGGTTGTAGTAGTGTCTTCTGTAGTCGTAGTTTCCTCGGTTGTCGTAGTCTCTTCGGTTGTAGTAGTTTCTTCTGTAGTGGTGGTTTCTTCGGTCGTCGTAGTCTCTTCGCTTGTTGTAGTTTCTTCTGTAGTGGTGGTTTCTTCGGTCGTCGTAGTCTCTTCGGTTGTAGTAGTTTCTTCTGTAGTGGTGGTTTCTTCGGTCGTGGTAGTATCTTCTGTAGTAGTAGTTTCCTCGGTTGTCGTAGTCTCTTCGGTTGTAGAAGTTTCTTCTGTAGTGGTGGTTTCTTCGGTCGTGGTAGTCTCTTCGGTTGTAGTAGTGTCTTCTGTAGTCGTAGTTTCCTCGGTTGTCGTAGTCTCTTCGGTTGTAGTAGTTTCTTCTGTAGTGGTGGTTTCTTCGGTCGTCGTAGTCTCTTCGGTTGTAGTAGTGTCTTCTGTAGTCGTAGTTTCCTCGGTTGTCGTAGTCTCTTCGGTTGTAGTAGTTTCTTCTGTAGTGGTGGTTTCTTCGGTCGTCGTAGTCTCTTCGGTTGTAGTAGTGTCTTCTGTAGTCGTAGTTTCCTCGGTTGTCGTAGTCTCTTCGGTTGTAGTAGTTTCTTCTGTAGTGGTGGTTTCTTCGGTCGTCGTAGTCTCTTCGGTTGTAGTAGTGTCTTCTGTAGTCGTAGTTTCCTCGGTTGTCGTAGTCTCTTCGGTTGTAGTAGTTTCTTCTGTAGTGGTGGTTTCTTCGGTCGTCGTAGTCTCTTCGGTTGTAGTAGTGTCTTCTGTAGTCGTAGTTTCCTCGGTTGTCGTAGTCTCTTCGGTTGTAGTAGTTTCTTCTGTAGTGGTGGTTTCTTCGGTCGTCGTAGTCTCTTCGGTTGTAGTAGTGTCTTCTGTAGTCGTAGTTTCCTCGGTTGTCGTAGTCTCTTCGGTTGTAGTAGTTTCTTCTGTAGTGGTGGTTTCTTCGGTCGTCGTAGTCTCTTCGGTTGTAGTAGTGTCTTCTGTAGTCGTAGTTTCCTCGGTTGTCGTAGTCTCTTCGGTTGTAGTAGTTTCTTCTGTAGTGGTGGTTTCTTCGGTCGTCGTAGTCTCTTCGGTTGTAGTAGTGTCTTCTGTAGTCGTAGTTTCCTCGGTTGTCGTAGTCTCTTCGGTTGTAGTAGTTTCTTCTGTAGTGGTGGTTTCTTCGGTCGTCGTAGTCTCTTCGGTTGTAGTAGTGTCTTCTGTAGTCGTAGTTTCCTCGGTTGTCGTAGTCTCTTCGGTTGTAGTAGTTTCTTCTGTAGTGGTGGTTTCTTCGGTCGTCGTAGTCTCTTCGGTTGTAGTAGTTTCTTCTGTAGTGGTGGTTTCTTCGGTCGTGGTAGTGTCTTCTGTAGTCGTAGTTTCCTCGGTTGTCGTAGTCTCTTCGGTTGTAGTAGTTTCTTCTGTAGTGGTGGTTTCTTCGGTCGTGGTAGTGTCTTCTGTAGTCGTAGTTTCCTCGGTTGTCGTAGTCTCTTCGGTTGTAGTAGTTTCTTCTGTAGTGGTGGTTTCTTCGGTCGTGGTAGTGTCTTCTGTAGTTGTTGTTTCCTCGGTTGTCGTAGTCTCTTCGGTTGTAGTAGTTTCTTCTGTAGTTGTGGTTTCCTCGGTCGTCGTAGTCTCTTCGGTTGTAGTAGTTTCTTCTGTAGTGGTGGTTTCTTCGGTCGTGGTAGTGTCTTCTGTAGTCGTAGTTTCCTCGGTTGTCGTAATCTCTTCGGTTGTAGTAGTTTCTTCTGTAGTGGTGGTTACTTCGGTCGTGGTAGTGTCTTCTGTAGTCGTAGTTTCTTCGGTTGTCGTAGTCTCTTCGGTTGTAGTAGTTTCTTCTGTTGTGGTGGGTTCTTCGGTCGTGGTAGTGTCTTCTGTAGTTGTTGTTTCCTCTGTTGTCGTAGTCTCTTCGGTTGTAGTAGTTTCTTCTGTAATGGTGGTTTCTTCGGTCGTGGTAGTGTCTTCTGTAGTTGTTGTTTCCTCGGTTGTCGTAGTCTCTTCGGTTGTATGTAGTTTCTTCTGTAGTGGTGGTTTCTTCGGTCGTGTAGTTCTTCTGTAGTCGTAGTTTCTCGGTGTCGTAGTCTCTTCGGTTGTAGTAGTTTCTTCTGTAGTGGTGGTTTCTTCGGTCGTGGAGTTCTTCGTAGTCGTCGTTTCCTCGGTTGTCGTAGTCTCTTGGTTGTAGAGTTTCTTCTGTAGTGGTGGTTTCTTCGGTCGTCGTAGTCTCTTCGGTTGTAGTAGTTTCTTCTGTAGTGGTGGTTTCTTCGGTCGTCGTAGTCTCTTCGGTTGTAGTAGTTTCTTCTGTAGTTGTGGTTTCTTCTGGCTCGTGCGTAGTCTCTTCGGTTGTAGTAGTTTCTTCTGTAGTGGTGGTTTCTTCGGTCGTGGTAGTGTCTTCTGTAGTGTGTTTCCTCGGTTGTCGTAGTCTCTTCGGTTGTAGTAGTTTCTTCTGTAGTGGTGGTTTCTTCGGTCGTCGTAGTCTCTTCGGTTGTAGTAGTTTCTTCTGTAGTGGTGGTTTCTTCGGTCGTGGTAGTGTCTTCTGTAGTCGTAGTTTCCTCGGTTGTCGTAGTCTCTTCGGTTGTAGTAGTTTCTTCTGTAGTGGTGGTTTCTTCGGTCGTCGTAGTGTAGTAGTTTCTTCGTGTCGTAGTCTCTTCGGTTGTAGTAGTTTCTTCTGTAGTGGTGGTTTCTTCGGTCGTGGTAGTCTCTTCGGTTGTAGTAGTTTCTTCTGTAGTGGTGGTTTCTTCGGTCGTGGTAGTGTCTTCTGTAGTCGTAGTTTCCTCGGTTGTCGTAGTCTCTTCGGTTGTAGTAGTTTCTTCTGTAGTGGTGGTTTCTTCGGTCGTCGTAGTCTCTTCGGTTGTAGTAGTTTCTTCTGTAGTGGTGGTTTCTTCGGTCGTGGTAGTGTCTTCTGTAGTAGTAGTTTCCTCGGTTGTCGTAGTCTCTTCGGTTGTAGTAGTTTCTTCTGTAGTGGTGGTTTCTTCGGTCGTGGTAGTTCTTCTGTAGTGGTGGTTTCTTCGGTCGTCGTAGTCTCTTCGGTTGTAGTAGTTTCTTCTGTAGTGGTGGTTTCTTCGGTCGTGGTAGTGTCTTCTGTAGTAGTAGTTTCCTCGGTTGTCGTAGTCTCTTCGGTTGTAGTAGTTTCTTCTGTAGTGGTGGTTTCTTCGGTCGTCGTAGTCTCTTCGGTTGTAGTAGTTTCTCTGTAGTGGTGGTTCTTCGGTCGTCGTAGTCTCTTCGGTTGTAGTAGTTTCTTCTGTAGTGGTGGTTTCTCGGTCGTCGTAGTCTCTTCGGTTGTAGTAGTTTCTTCTGTAGTGGTGGTTCTTCGGTCGTGGTAGTGTCTTCTGTAGTCGTAGTTTCCTCGGTGTCGTAGTCTCTTCGGTTGTAGTAGTTTCTTCTGTAGTGGTGGTTTCTTCGGTCGTGGTAGTGTCTTCTGTAGTCGTAGTTTCCTCGGTTGTCGTAGTCTCTTCGGTTGTAGTAGTTTCTTCTGTAGTGGTGGTTTCTTCGGTCGTCGTAGTCTCTTCGGTTGTAGTAGTTTCTTCTGTAGTGGTGGTTTCTCTCGGTCTGTCGTAGTCTCTTCGGTTGTAGTAGTTTCTTCTGTAGTGGTGGTTTCTTCGGTCGTCGTAGTCTCTTCGGTTGTAGTAGTTTCTTCTGTAGTGGTGGTTTCTTCGGTCGTGGTAGTGTCTTCTGTAGTCGTAGTTTCCTCGGTTGTCGTAGTCTCTTCGGTTGTAGTAGTTTCTTCTGTAGTGGTGGTTTCTTCGGTCGTCGTAGTCTCTTCGGTTGTAGTAGTTTCTTCTGTGTGGTGGTTCTTCGGTCGTGGTAGTTCTTCTGTAGTGTGTTTCCTCGGTTGTCGTAGTCTCTTCGGTTGTAGTAGTTTCTTCTGTAGTGGTGGTTTCTTCGGTCGTGGTAGTGTCTTCTGTAGTCGTAGTTTCCTCGGTTGTCGTAGTCTCTTCGGTTGTAGTAGTTTCTTCTGTAGTGGTGGTTTCTTCGGTCGTCGTAGTCTCTTCGGTTGTAGTAGTTTCTTCTGTAGTGGTGGTTTCTTCGGTCGTGGTAGTGTCTTCTGTAGTCGTAGTTTCTCGGTTGTCGTAGTCTCTTCGGTTGTAGTAGTTTCTTCTGTAGTGGTGGTTTCTTCGGTCGTCGTAGTCTCTTCGGTTGTAGTAGTTTCTTCTGTAGTGGTGGTTTCTTCGGTCGTGGTAGTATCTTCTGTAGTAGTAGTTTCCTCGGTTGTCGTAGTCTCTTCGGTTGTAGTAGTTTCTTCTGTAGTGGTGGTTTCTTCGGTCGTGGTAGTGTCTTCTGTAGTTGTAGTTTCCTCGGTTGTCGTAGTCTCTTCGGTTGTAGTAGTTTCTTCTGTAGTGGTGGTTTCTTCGGTCGTCGTAGTCTCTTCGGTTGTAGTAGTTTCTTCTGTTGTGGTAGTTCTTCGGTCGTGGTAGTTCTTCTGTAGTGTGTTTCCTCGGTTGTCGTAGTCTCTTCGGTTGTAGTAGTTTCTTCTGTAGTGGGGTTTCTCGGTTTCTTCGGTCGTCGTAGTCTCTTCGGTTGTAGTAGTTTCTTCTGTAGTGGTGGTTTCTTCGGTCGTGGTAGTGTCTTCTGTAGTCGTAGTTTCCTCGGTTGTCGTAGTCTCTTCGGTTGTAGTAGTTTCTTCTGTAGTGGTGGTTTCTTCGGTCGTGGTAGTGTCTTCTGTAGTAGTAGTTTCCTCGGTTGTCGTAGTCTCTTCGGTTGTAGTAGTTTCTTCTGTAGTGGTGGTTTCTTCGGTCGTCGTAGTCTCTTCGGTTGTAGTAGTTTCTTCTGTAGTGGTGGTTTCTTCGGTCGTGGTAGTGTCTTCTGTAGTAGTAGTTTCCTCGGTTGTCGTAGTCTCTTCGGTTGTAGTAGTTTCTTCTGTAGTGGTGGTTTCTTCGGTCGTGGTAGTATCTTCTGTAGTAGTAGTTTCCTCGGTTGTCGTAGTCTCTTCGGTTGTAGTAGTTTCTTCTGTAGTGGTGGTTTCTTCGGTCGTCGTAGTCTCTTCGGTTGTAGTAGTTTCTTCTGTAGTGGTGGTTTCTTCGGCGTCGTAGTCTCTTCGGTTGTAGTAGTTTCTTCTAGTGGTGGTTTCTCGGTGTCGTAGTCTCTTCGGTTGTAGTAGTTTCTTCTGTAGTGGTGGTTTCTTCGGTCGTGGTAGTGTCTTCTGTAGTCGTAGTTTCCTCGGTTGTCGTAGTCTCTTCGGTTGTAGTAGTTTCTTCTGTAGTGGTGGTTTCTTCGGTCGTGGTAGTCTCTTCTGTAGTCGTAGTTTCCTCGGTTGTCGTAGTCTCTTCGGTTGTAGTAGTTTCTTCTGTAGTGGTGGTTTCTTCGGTCGTCGTAGTCTCTTCGGTTGTAGTAGTTTCTTCTGTAGTGGTGGTTTCTTCGGTCGTGGTAGTGTCTTCTGTAGTTGTTGTTTCCTCGGTTGTCGTAGTCTCTTCGGTTGTAGTAGTTTCTTCTGTAGTGGTGGTTTCTTCGGTCGTGGTAGTGTCTTCTGTAGTCGTAGTTTCCTCGGTTGTCGTAGTCTCTTCGGTTGTAGTAGTTTCTTCTGTAGTGGTGGTTTCTTCTGTCGTGGTAGTATCTTCTGTAGTAGTAGTTTCCTCGGTTGTCGTAGTCTCTTCGGTTGTAGTAGTTTCTTCTGTAGTGGTGGTTTCTTCGGTCGTGTAGTCTTTCGGTTGTAGTAGTTTCTTCTGTAGTGGTGGTTTCTTCGGTCGTCGTAGTCTCTTCGGTTGTAGTAGTTTCTTCTGTAGTGGTGGTTCTTCGGTCGTGGTATGTCTTCTGTAGTGTGTTTCCTCGGTTGTCGTAGTCTCTTCGGTTGTAGTAGTTTCTTCTGTAGTGGTGGTTTCTTCGGTCGTGGTAGTGTCTTCTGTAGTCGTAGTTTCCTCGGTTGTCGTAGTCTCTTCGGTTGTAGTAGTTTCTTCTGTAGTGGTGGTTTCTTCGGTCGTGGTAGTGTCTTCTGTAGTCGTAGTTTCCTCGGTTGTCGTAGTCTCTTCGGTTGTAGTAGTTTCTTCTGTAGTGGTGGTTTCTTCGGTCGTCGTAGTCTCTTCGGTTGTAGTAGTTTCTTCTGTAGTGGTGGTTTCTTCGGTCGTGGTAGTATCTTCTTGTAGTAGTTTTGGTTGTGTGTCTCTTCGGTTGTGGTAGTGTCTTCGGTTGTAGTAGTTTCTTCTGTGTGGTGTTCTCGTGAGTGTCTCTTCGGTTGTAGTAGTTTCTTCTGTTGTGGTGGGTTCTTCGGTCGTGGTAGTGTCTTCTGTAGTCGTTGTTTCCTCGGTTGTCGTAGTCTCTTCGGTTGTAGTAGTTTCTTCTGTAGTGGTGGTTTCTTCGGTCGTGGTAGTGTCTTCTGTAGTTGTAGTTTCCTCGGTTGTCGTAGTCTCTTCGGTTGTAGTAGTTTCTTCTGTAGTGGTGGTTTCTTCGGTCGTGGTAGTGTCTTCTGTAGTCGTAGTTTCCTCGGTTGTCGTAGTCTCTTCGGTTGTAGTAGTTTCTTCTGTAGTCAGTAGTTTCCTCGGTTGTCGTAGTCTCTTCGGTTGTAGTAGTTTCTTCTGTAGTGGTGGTTTCTTCGGTCGTGGTAGTGTCTTCTGTAGTAGTAGTTTCCTCGGTTGTCGTAGTCTCTTCGGTTGTAGTAGTTTCTTCTGTAGTGGTGGTTTCTTCGGTCGTCGTAGTCTCTTCGGTTGTAGTAGTTTCTTCTGTAGTGGTGGTTTCTTCGGTCGTGGTAGTATCTTCTGTAGTAGTAGTTTCCTCGGTTGTCGTAGTCTCTTCGGTTGTAGTAGTTTCTTCTGTAGTGGTGGTTTCTTCGGTCGTGGTAGTGTCTTCTGTAGTAGTAGTTTCCTCGGTTGTCGTAGTCTCTTGGGTTGTAGTAGTTTCTTCTGTAGTGGTGGTTTCTTCGGTCGTGGTAGTGTCTTCTGTAGTTGTTGTTTCTTCGGTTGTCGTAGTCTCTTCGGTTGTAGTAGTTTCTTCTGTAGTGGTGGTTTCTTCGGTCGTCGTAGTCTCTTCGGTTGTAGTAGTTTCTTCTGTAGTGGTGGTTTCTTCGGTCGTGGTAGTGTCTTCTGTAGTTGTTGTTTCCTCTGTTGTCGTAGTCTCTTCGGTTGTAGTAGTTTCTTCTGTAGTGGTGGTTTCTTCGGTCGTGGTAGTGTCTTCTGTAGTCGTAGTTTCCTCGGTTGTCGTAGTCTCTTCGGTTGTAGTAGTTTCTTCTGTAGTGGTGGTTTCTTCGGTCGTGGTAGTGTCTTCTGTAGTTGTTGTTTCTTCGGTCGTCGTAGTCTCTTCGGTTGTAGTAGTTTCTTCTGTAGTGGTGGTTTCTTCGGTCGTGGTAGTGTCTTCTGTAGTCGTAGTTTCCTCGGTTGTCGTAGTCTCTTCGGTTGTAGTAGTTTCTTCTGTAGTGGTGGTTTCTTCGGTCGTGGTAGTGTCTTCTGTAGTCGTAGTTTCCTCGGTTGTCGTAGTCTCTTCGGTTGTAGTAGTTTCTTCTGTAGTGGTGGTTTCTTCGGTCGTGGTAGTGTCTTCTGTAGTTGTAGTTTCCTCGGTTGTCGTAGTCTCTTCGGTTGTAGTAGTTTCTTCTGTAGTGGTGGTTTCTTCGGTCGTGGTAGTGTCTTCTGTAGTCGTAGTTTCCTCGGTTGTCGTAGTCTCTTCGGTTGTAGTAGTTTCTTCTGTAGTGGTGGTTTCTTCGGTCGTCGTAGTCTCTTCGGTTGTAGTAGTTTCTTCTGTAGTGGTGGTTTCTTCGGTCGTGGTAGTGTCTTCTGTAGTCGTAGTTTCCTCGGTTGTCGTAGTCTCTTCGGTTGTAGTAGTTTCTTCTGTAGTGGTGGTTTCTTCGGTCGTCGTAGTCTCTTCGGTTGTAGTAGTTTCTTCTGTAGTGGTGGTTTCTTCGGTCGTGGTAGTATCTTCTGTAGTAGTAGTTTCCTCGGTTGTCGTAGTCTCTTCGGTTGTAGTAGTTTCTTCTGTAGTGGTGGTTTCTTCGGTCGTCGTAGTCTCTTCGGTTGTAGTAGTTTCTTCTGTAGTGGTGGTTTCCTCGGTTGTCGTAGTCTCTTCGGTTGTAGTAGTTTCTTCTGTAGTGGTGGTTTCTTCGGTCGTGGTAGTGTCTTCTGTAGTCGTAGTTTCCTCGGTTGTCGTAGTCTCTTCGGTTGTAGTAGTTTCTTCTGTAGTCGTAGTTTCCTCGGTTGTCGTAGTCTCTTCGGTTGTAGTAGTTTCTTCTGTAGTGGTGGTTTCTTCGGTCGTGGTAGTGTCTTCTGTAGTCGTAGTTTCCTCGGTTTTCGTAGTCTCTTCGGTTGTAGTAGTTTCTTCTGTAGTCGTAGTTTCCTCGGTTGTCGTAGTCTCTTCGGTTGTAGTAGTTTCTTCTGTAGTGGTGGTTTCTTCGGTCGTGGTAGTGTCTTCTGTAGTCGTAGTTTCCTCGGTTGTCGTAGTCTCTTCGGTTGTAGTAGTTTCTTCTGTAGCTGTTATTATTTCGGTTGTGGTAGTGGCATCTGTAGTCGTGGTCATAGCTGCGGTTGTAATTGTTGATGGTGGTCTTCTTGTCGTTGTTGGAATTATTTGCCTTGCCTGATTTGGGGAGCATTTTCCCGTTTGTGCTGCAAGCGCTTGATAAAGCACAAGGATCAGTAGGTACCTGAAAGACTAATTTAGTTTTCTGGAGTTTTAAGAGCAGAAGAAAATATATTCAAAATCTGTGACCTACCATGTCGACTTTCTCCGTAGCACTATTTTCTTTTCCTTAAGCTAAGCTATTTATATGTAGAGTAAAGAAAACAGACGAATAAAAATTCTGCTTTTGTAAATGTTTAAAATTTATCTATTTTGTGAAACGTAAATATCTTTAATGTGCTGCACATAATGTGATTGTAAATTCCCACTAACCAAACGTTATCATATTTTAAAAAAGCAAAAATACGAGTACGTTTTTCGAAAGGTCAATGACCACTACATACATTATTTGTCTTGTCAGCTTACTTTGATAATATTTTTGGTTGCACTTCAAAAGTGCACTTCATCAATGTGACAGAAGTTGCAATAATCGGAGTCCAGTCAGCGTATGAAAAATTATTAGGACAGTTCTCTATAAAATAGAGGGCATTTACAAGGTAACATTATACTTGACTTAATACTTGACCATTGAATCCAAAAAGTCAGAGGAAATTTCTAACAATCAAAAATGTTAACATTTTGGTACCGGTATCACAAAAAAGTATATTGTACGAGACAAATAGTGTGTTATCTGACACTTATAGTTCTTTTACGAACGATGACTCTACCGATATAAAAATGTGACCTTCATACATATGTTAAATGATTTTGCTGAATATGCTTCATAAAAAAATGTCAATCGCGATTTTATTTACGATTTCACAATTAAATACTTTCATTGAGTCTTTTAAGCACGCCCCATGGGGCGAATCATTTATTTGCTCAATTTTAAATTATTAAACGCCTTAACTCCTATTACTTAACTTTATATACCCCATGCCTAAAAGAAGTACAGGGGTCGATAAAGTTTGTCACAACAAAAATATGCGTAACAGGCAGACCCCATAAAGTGTATATATTCTTGATCAGCATCAACAGTCGCGTCAATATAGCCATGCTTGTCTGTCCTTTCTAAATAAAAACCTAGAAGACTATAAGAGCTAGAGAAACCAAACTTGGTATTTATGTTCATAGATTTTGCTTTAGAATTTGACTACGCCACTCAAATCGAAATTCAAAATACATATTTAAATTACAAAGCCAATTTAAAAATAAAAGATTCCAGATTACACGAACCAAATTTATTTCAAAATTATGTAAGCTAAGAATGTTATAAAACTTATTCTCTATATGTTAATGTTATACACTCTCCGAAATTTAATTCAACTTCATTTTCCCCCACTTTATACGGGTTCTGCTCGACAAAATTTGTTGTACTCGAAGTGTTGTTATCGGCAACTGCAAATCAGTTTTAAAATTTAATGCAGTTGAGTTTTTTTTTTGAGCTGGAGCGAATATTGCCCGACTTGGCCCTTGAGGAAATTGATGTTTTTAGACCAATTTTAGTTATAGTTTTCCTTTAATATGATCATATTGTCCTTTGCTGAGACTGATCGACTTAATATCAATGCAATTTTCCGGTTGGAACTCCCAGAATCCTTGTTAGCAAGGACCTTAGCAACTTCTTCGGATGATAGTGCCGTACCCTTTCCTATATTTAATTCGGAAATGATATCTGCGTTTTTCAATTATTTTCTACTCACCAATAGGCTCATCACTTCAAATTAATACTGACGAAATTTATTTGACATCAGGATATTTCTTGGGAACAGCTACAAAAGCACTGCTTTTAATTGAATTTCGCATCAAAAGTTGCATCAAACTCAAAGTTCACCGGAAACATTCTGAAATCAAGCGGTAAATGATTTTTTCGAAACTTAAAATAGACTACTAATAAGAATTGCAATATTTGATGACGAATTTAAGATACCGTTATCGCCAATGCCCTTAAATTAAATTGCATGTGTGTGCTTATCAGATCTTCGGAATGATATGGAGCTCTCGTTCACTCTAGTCTTCTATAATTAAGGTAAACGCAGTTGAACCGCCGATTGATAATCACTGATATGCAGTATGTGTGCAGTATATTTTGTGGTGTTGTAGCTACAGCAATTGTCTCTGTCATTGATGATGGTGTTGTACCATCTGTTGGTGACGCATTTGTCGTCGCCTTAGCTGATTCAAAGCACATTGTACAATTTTAACAGTAAGCAAAAAGTAAAATATCCCCAAAGACTATTGGAATTACTTTCAGATTTATATAAGCTCACGCGTGGCATACCCCATAAAGTATATACGGCCAAGCATTAACGGCCAAGTCGATATTGCCATGTCCGTCCGTCATTCTGAATAAACACCTAGATCTCAGAAACTATAAATGCTAGAAACACCAAACTTCAGATAAAAACTTCAGGCACATAAATTTGTTTTTATCAATTTATAATTTTATATCTAAATTTTAAGGACAATTCAAAAGATAAAAGGATTCCATTGATAACATTAATTTAATGTTAATTTAGATTCGGTTATATTATTTTATAATTAATATATTGACAAAAATAGAATTGAATGTGAATAACAAAGTTGATACCATATAGAATCTAATACAACTAAAATAGTTTTTTTTCTTATATTAAGAATTGTTACCAAATGGACTAATTTCAAACCCATTGTTTAATTGACCAAATTGAATTGGCGAACATTTAACTGGAACTGTCATGGTCATCAAATCACGTCGTTTTTATTATTATTCTTATTATTTTGTGTGCATGTGGTGTTGAAATACAACTGAAGATTTGATGAAAATCCGCGGTCTTAAAATTACAGACCATTTACAAAAAAGTAACCAGATTTAGAGTTTTACCTTATCTTATCAGTAGTAATTTGACTTGCTGACCGCCAAAGAAAACCAAAAGGATTATGAGGGATTGGGAATGGTGGATTGGGAAATGGGCGTTGGGATGGAGGGGTTGGACGAACGGTTGCACGTGCCGGTCGAGTTGGACGCGTTGGAGGTCGTGGTTGTATGGGTCGAGGCGGTCGGGAAACAACAGGAATACTTGGTAGAATGGGAATCGGAATAATTGGGGATAAAGGAGGTAAAGGATGTAAGGCCGAAGGAAAAGCAGGCAAGGGTAATGGAGGTATAGTGGATAATAAAGGCAGTGTGGGATGAGCTGGTGGACTGGGTAGTAGCGGTAGTAAGGGACGAGGAGGTACAGCTACGGGAAATAGAGGAGGAGGTGGAATTGGAATAGCAGGCTGGTAAGGAAACGCTGGAATTGCTGGAGGCTTAGGTGGAGGTGGTGGAAGTTTCGGCAACTGAGGAGGTAGAGGAAGCTTGGGTATGTGGTGTGATGGGAAATGGTGATAATGAACGTGGTGGTGATCGTGATGTCCCGGTCTATTAGGTTTTTTTGAAGTCGTGGTTGGTATTTCTTCACTTGTAGTAGTTTCTTCTGTTGTGGTTTCTGCGGTTGTAGTAGTTTTTTCTGAAGTCGTAGTTTCCTTGGTTGTAGTAGTTTCTTGGGTCGTGGTAGTCTCTTCTGTAGTCGTGGTGTCCTCGGTTGTCGTAGTCTCTTCGGTTGTAGTAGTTTCTTCTGTAGTTGTGGTTTCTTCGGTCGTGGTAGTGTCTTCAGTAGTCGTAGTTTCCTCGGTTGTCGTAGTCTCTTCGGTTGTAGTAGTTTCTTCTGTAGTGGTGGTTTCTTCGGTCGTGGTATTGTCTTCTGTAGTCGAAGTTTTCTCGGTTGTCGTAGTCTCTTCGGTTGTTGTAGTTTCTTCTGTAGTGGTGGTTTCTTCGGTCGTGGTAGTGTCTTCTGTAGTCGTAGTTTTCTCGGTTGTCGTAGTGTCTTCGGTTGTAGTTTCATCTGTAGTGGTGGTTTCCTCGGTCGTGGTAGTGTCTTCTGTAGTAGTAATTTCCTCGGTTGTCGTAGTCTCTTCGGTTGTAGTAGTTTCTTCTGTAGTGGTGGTTTCTTCGGTCGTGGTAGTGTCATCTGTAGTCGTAGTATCCTCGATTGTCGTAGTCTCTTTGGTTGTAGTAGTTTCTTCTGTAGTTGTGGTTTCTTCGGTCGTGGTAGTGTCTTCTGTAGTCGTAGTTTCCTCGGTTGTCGTAGTCTCTTCGGTTATAGTAGTTTCTTCTGTAGTGGTGGTTTCTTCGGTCGTGGTAACTTCTTCTGTAGTCGTAGTTTCCTCAGTTATCGTAGTGTCTTCGGTAGTAGTTTCATCTGTAGTGGTGGTTTCTTCGGTCGTGGTATTGTCTTCTGTAGTCGTAGTTTCCTCGGTTGTCGTAGTCTCTTCGGTTATAGTAGTTTCTTCTGTAGTGGTGGTTTCTTCGGTCGTGGTATTGTCTTCTGTAGTCGAAGTTTCCTCGGTTGTCGTAGTCTCTTCGGTTGTTGTAGTTTCTTCTGTAGTGGTGGTTTCTTCGGTCGTGGTAGTGTCTTCTGTAGTCGTAGTTTCCTCGGTTGTCGTAGTCTCTTCGGTTATAGTAGTTTCTTCTGTAGTGGTGGTTTCTTCGGTCGTGGTAACTTCTTCTGTAGTCGTAGTTTCCTCAGTTGTCGTAGTGTCTTCGGTTGTAGTTTCATCTGTAGTGGTGGTTTCTTCGGTCGTGGTATTGTCTTCTGTAGTCGAAGTTTCCTCGGTTGTCGTAGTCTCTTTGGTTGTTGTAGTTTCTTCTGTAGTGGTGGTTTCTTCGGTCGTGGTAGTGTCTTCTGTAGTCGTAGTTTCCTCGGTTGTCGTAGTCTCTTCGGTTGTTGTAGTTTCTTCTGTAGTGGTGGTTTCTTCGGTCGTTTCTTCTGTAGTCGTAGTTTCCTCGGTTGTCGTAGTCTCTTCGGTTGTTGTAGTTTCTTCTGTAGTGGTGGTTTCTTCGGTCGTGTCTTCTGTAGTCGTAGTTTCCTCGGTTTTCGTAGTGTCTTCGGTTGTAGTTTCTTCTCTAGTGGTGGTTTCTTCAGTCGTGGTAGTGTCTTCTGTAGTAGTAGTTTCCTCGGTTGTCGTAGTCTCTTCGGTTGTAGTAGTTTCTTCTGTAGTTGTGGTTTCTTCGGTCGTGGTAATGTCTTCTGTAGTCGTAGTTTCCTCGGTTGTCGTAGTTTCTTCGGTTGTAGTAGTTTCTTCTGTAGTTGTGGTTTCTTCGGTCGGGGTAATGTCTTCTGTAGTCGTAGTTTCCTCGGTTGTCGTAGTCTCTTCGGTTGTAGTAGTTTCTTCTGTAGTTGTGGTTTCTTCGGTCGTGGTAATGTCTTCTGTAGTCGTAGTTTCCTCGGTTGTCGTAGTTTCTTCGGTTGTAGTAGTTTCTTCTGTAGTTGTGGTTTCTTCGGTCGTGGTAATGTCTTCTGTAGTCGTAGTTTCCTCGGTTGTCGTAGTTTCTTCGGTTGTAGTAGTTTCATCTGTAGTTGTGGTTTCTTCGGTCGTGGTAATGTCTTCTGTAGTCGTAGTTTCCTCAGTTGTCGTAGTCTCTTTGGTTGTCGTAGTGTCTTCTGTGGTCGTAGTTTCCTCGGTTGTCGTAGTCTTTTCGGTTGTAGTAGTTTCTTCTGTTGTCGTAGTTTCTTCTGTAGTGGTGGTTTCTTCGGTGGTGGTGATGTCCTCTGTTGTCGTAGTTTCCTCGGTTTTTGTAGTTTCCTCGGTTGTCGTAGTGTCTTCTATAGTCGTGGTTTCCTCGGTTGTCGTAGTCTCTTCGGTTGTAGTAGTTTCTTCTGTAGTTGTGGTTTCTTCGGTCGTGGTAATGTCTTCTGTAGTCGTAGTTTCCTCGGTTGTCGTAGTTTCTTCGGTTGTAGTAGTTTCATCTGTAGTTGTGGTTTCTTCGGTCGTGGTAATGTCTTCTGTAGTCGTAGTTTCCTCAGTTGTCGTAGTCTCTTTGGTTGTCGTAGTGTCTTCTGTGGTCGTAGTTTCCTCGGTTGTAGTAGTCTTTTCGGTTGTAGTAGTTTCTTCTGTTGTCGTAGTTTCTTCTGTAGTAGTGGTTTCTTCGGTCGTGGTAGTGTCCTCGGTTGTTGTAGTCTCTTCGGTCGTGGTAGTCTCTTCTGTAGTCGTAGTGTCTTCTATAGTCGTGGTTTCCTCGGTTGTCGTAGTCTCTTCGGTTGTAGTAGCTTCTTCTGTAGTGGTGGTTTCTTCGGTCGTGGTAGTGTCTTCTGTAGTCGTAGTTTCCTCGGTTGTCGTAGTCTCTTCGGTTGTAGTAGTTTCTTCTGTTGTCGTAGTTTCTGCTGTAGTGGTGGTTTCTTCGGTCGTGGTTGTGTCCTCTGTTGTCGTAGTTTCCTCGGTTGTTGTAGTCTCTTCGGTCGTGGTAGTCTCTTCTGTAGTCGTAGTGTCTTCTGTAGTCTTGGTTTCCTCGGTTGTCGAAGTCTCTTCTGTTGTCGTAGTTTCTTCTGTAGTGGTAGTTTCCTCGGTTGTCGTAGTCTCTTCGGTTGTCGTAGTTTCCTCGGTTGACGTAGACTCTTCTGTTGTCGTAGTTTCTTCTGTAGTGGTGGTTTCTTCGGTCGTGGTTGTGTCTTCTGCCGTGGTTTCCTCGGTTGTCGTAGTCTCTTCTGTTGTCGTAGTTTCTTCTGTAGGGGTTGTTTCTTCGGTCGTGGTAGTGTCTTCTGTAGTCGTGGTTTCCTCGGTTGTCGTAGTGTCTTCTGTTGTCGTAGTTTCTTTTGTAGTGGTGGTTTCTTCGGTCGTGGTAGTGTCTTCTGTAGTCGTGGTTTCCTCGGTTGTCGAAGTCTCTTCTGTTGTCGTAGTTTCTTCTGTATGGGTTGTTTCTTCGGTCGTGGTAGTGTCTTCTGTAGTTGTGGTTTCCTCGGTTGACGTAGATTCCTCGGTTGTCGTAGAGTCTTCTGTTGTCGTAGTTTCTTCTGTAATGGTGGTTTCTTCGGTCGTGGTGGTTTCCTCGGGTGTCGTAGTTTCCTCGGTTGTCGTAGTCTCTTCGGTTGTAGTTTCTTCTGTTGCCGTAGTTTCTTCTGTAGTGGTGGTTTTTTCGGTAGTGTCCTCTGTTGTCGTAGTTTCCTTGGTTGTTGTAGTTTCTTCGGTCGTGGTAGTCTCTTCTGTTGTTGTAGTTCCCTCGGTTGTTGTAGTGTCTTCGGTAGTCGAAGCTATTTCAGTTGTTGTAGTGTCATCTGTAGTCGTGGTTGTCTCTTCTGTTGTTGTAGTTCCCTCGGTTGTTGTAGTGTCTTCGGTAGTCGAAGTTATTTCAGTTGTTGTAGTGTCATCTGTAGTCGTGGTCATAGCTGTGGTTGTAATGCATGGTGGCCAATTCGGAAAAAGCTGACATATTATTGGGGGCACTGTTCGGACTGTGGTTGTAATTGTTGATGGTGGTCTTCTTGTCGTTGTTGGAAATATTTGCCTTGCCTGATTTGGAGAGCATTTTCCCGTTTGTGTTGCAAGTGCTTGATAAAGCACAAGGATCAGTAGGTACCTGAAAAACTAACAACAATTCGTGGTGTTTCCAGAGCAAATGAAAATTGACTATAAAGATGTGACTTACCATGCCGACTTTCACCTTAGCACTATTTTCTATTTCTCAAACTAGCTATTTATATGAGGAGTGTACAAAAGAGGCGCAAATACAATCTACTTTCGTGTATATTTCTAATTTATCTTCATTGTGAAACTTAAGTATTTGTAATGTGCTGCACAAAATGTCACTCTGGATTGCTTTTAACCAAATGTTATCTTATGTAAAGGAAGCCCAAAATTAGAGTTTGTCGCAAGGTCAATGCCCATTGCATTCTTTGAATGTTTTATCAGCTTACTTTGATAACATATTTGATTTTACTACAAAAATGAGCTTCATTATTTTGACAGAAGTTGCAATAATTTTAGAGTCTAGTCAGTGTATGAAATATGTTCAGGACAGTTTTTGATGAAACTAGAGGGCATTGGGAATGAAACATTAATCAATCATAAAGCTTGATTAACTCTTTCTGCATTCTGACATTTTAACAATCAAAAAGTTCAAATTTTGGTATAACAAAAAATATATCGGACAAATAGTGTGATACTGATTGTTCTTTTATGAGCAATGAACTCACTGATATCAAAATGTGTCTTTTTGATTGTCAAATGATTTTGGTAAATATGCTTGTTTAAATATGTAATGCTCGCTATAAGCGAATAATGTGATTGGCTAAAAAAATTAAATTAATGATTTCACAATAAATTAGGGTCTGTCATAGTGCAGAAAATTATTAGGTAGATGAGATGAGCACTAAAGAGGAAATCTATCTTCTCAATATTGAAAGGTCAATGTTTCCATTGCAATGTTAATCTTTCTTGTCTATTTACATTTAAGGTGTTCACTTTACCCTGGCAGCGTTGCAGGTTGAAAACGTTGCAAGCTTGCTGCAATTGTGAATCTATGGAATTCGATGTAGCATACAACACTCTGACAATAAAAAATGTAATTTTTTTTTTATGTTTTGGTTATCTCGCTTAACAAGGTTTAAAATATATCTTAAAGTGGGAGCCTATTGAAATACATAATACAATTTTTACTACCATTATACGAGCAAATGGTGAATTTTATAGATATTTTTAAATAATCGTATGGTTCTTTTTACAAATACCAAAAAGCTAGTACTGTTAGCTAACCAATATGTTATATTTACATAAGCTAAAAATGGCTTTTTTACAAGGTGAAATTCAGTCTTCCTCTGACTGAATATGCAAAATTTAATTTCAACGTAAATTTTGTGTAATGTCTGTTATCGGAGTGCCAAATTCGAATACTGGCCAATTTGTCTCTGCTGAGTCAGAATTTCTGCTTTTGACTGTTTCGGAAGGCGCATTGCCTTCATGTCTGGGATGATCTAAGATTGTCTGACCCTTCGTTTGTTGGTCTACTCTAATGGTGCGTGGAGTCTACAGTTTTCGCAGCACACAGTTAAATCCCATGCATTTTTTTTTCAATAAAATTGCTGATCAACCTATAAAACCGATAAACCGAGTTTTCACAAATATTTTTTGGGAAGCAGATTCAAATTGGCATTTCGCAAGAAAATTGGTTAAGTTTTGACAAATTTATGATTATTTTAAGTATTTAAAAAAGTGGACAGGGTTGGAACAAAATTAAATTTCCCAAATGAATAAATTTCTTGTGCGGTATCAAATTAAAGATATTTAAATTTTGTAATGAAAAAGTTTACGTTTTGACAAATCTAAAACAGTTTAAAGTTTTTAAAAAGTGTTTGAAAATTTGTGTTTTAAGTCCAAACTGTGAATTAGTTTAATAAGAATCAATCAAAAAATCCTTGCATAGTTACAAAAAAAATTATTTGAATGAATATATGTAACGACGAGGACTTTAACGATGAAGACTTAGGAGCCGAGTTCCCTTGATCCATTACACTTGGTTTTCTTTACTGCAGCGAAGCGAGTCTCTCACGTCTATTCTCCTTCACTTATTTTCACATAAGAGGACGAAACTTCGAGAGCCACGCACGATGACAAGACACGAACTGTCATCCCACTCAGTACAACCCTGTTCTCACAATACTGATATCATTCCACTCAAATAACAGTAATATTAATAACACCAATACTATTCGATAAACATCGGTAAGGCGCACAATTCAAGCTATCGTAACAACAATATCTCCGACATATGCATATTTAATATGTATGACGATGTATGTAATATGTTCAATTGACCAAAATAACTTGGCGAACATTTAACTGGAGCTATCGTGGTCAGCACTTTACTGCATAATCAGCAATTGATGTTTGCGAACAGCACAGAGACCTTCTGCTGTTTAAGCAGCCACTTGCGTAGCTCAAGTATCTATAGATACATATGGGCCAATCCGAAAATATTTAAGCCAACTTTAATAAAAACTAAATGTTATTTATTAATAGTTCTTTTTGGATTAATTTTCAAGCTTCAAAATATAAAAACAAAATAGTTGTATGGTGGTTTGTTTGTTCATGGCCGAGCCATACCAATAAATTCCTCTTTTTGCGTCGTGCATTTATTAATTCTTGAAAAAAAAAAGTGTATTTTTATTCATTTTCTTTTATTTAAGATAAAACCATGTTAAAAGGATATTGAATATATATAAATAATTTAAAGTTAAATTGTGTATACAAAGTGTAACGCCCGCAACAGATAAAAATTAAGATTTTTATTAAACGAGACTACTTAATATTATTTTTGAAGCTGGTTTGATATCGATATATAGTTCACTTAATTTTTTGTGTTCAGCAAGCTTAATTTTTTTCGAAAACAGTAAAGCCTTTATCATATGTTCAAAAAGGTTGAATAATACTCCCAAAGAACTGCATTTTCCAGAAAAATTGCATTTAAATGTACCGATCTAAGCGGGAGCTGTAACAGTTTTAGCATAAAAATATGCATGCATATGTAGTTTCTAAGTAGTTAAAGCTGCCTGTGCAGGTAAGTTGAAAACTGCCATAGATTTTCAATTAGCTATAATTATGCTCTGTTTGGCTTAAAGTTCATGTTTTCTTTTCATTTTCACTCTCGGCAACACAATAACAAAAACGACAACAGCAGATTCAAATTCACAGTGTTCATGATGGAATTCAAGTCGACAGTCGACACCTATATTTAAGAACAGGTGTAGAAGGAACTATGATCAGAGCACTGGAATGTGGACAGCTAAAGCTGCAAATGCCAACTCGTATTTAAAGTTGTCGAGTGAAATATTTATAAATAAAGAATACACAACACCTATTAAAAGTATTTCGATTCCATAAAGTGTATGAAAAAGTACAAGTTACATATATACGTTGAGAATTAAAAATTCTAATGAGCACGAATACTTTGTAAAATATTGTAAGTAAATTGCCTGTTTTTATTTGGCTGTCAGTTGACCCATTTTAAATATTAAACAAGGTGTGCGAAATTATTAACTGCAGAAGGCAATTAATCCTAATTATAATGATGCCACAAAATGTCGCACGAATTTGTTATGCAACACAGGTAGAAGCTTTGAGTTCGGTCGTAAGCTCTGCCGGTCGCCTATTTAGAATGTCCAAGGATTGTCAGCAAATCAGGTGCACTACGTGATGTGCTTTCAATAAAGTGCACGAAATAAAGAAAATCGCCAGAAGAGAAAAGTTTTAATGCGCTTAGGCGACGAACGATACACAGAAGAAAATGTTGAACGGTAAATGGTAAACAAAATCAAGAGCAAAGCAAACCAAACCACAGACCTGCCAGCACTTAAAATATCTCCCTCCATCCAATCCAAACCCAATACGAACCCAAACCCAAACCGAACCGAAACCGTGCGTGAGCAATTTTTCTAAACGAGCTGCCGCCGGTGAGAACAGAAGCACGTCCTGGATTCGACTGCTGGACATGGTTGCTACATCATGATAATAATGATGATGATAATAATGATTGTTGGTTAAGGATTATTTAAGTCATGTTGAAGTTTTTACAAGTTAAGGTAGGCCAACCTTTTTTTTTCGCAAACATTAAATATTACTAAATACTTAATGCACTTTTATTTCTGAAGGTACTTAAAGGACATTAGACTGGATATTTGGCTAATGGAGCCCATCGATGGGCATTAAGTGACATTAGTTGGGATCTCTATTCGAGAAACTCGTTAATTGCTGAAAAGGTGAAAATCTTTACTTACTTTTACAGAGAAGTAAAAACGCGTTGAGAGAAGAATTGTACCTAAAAAGTGATTCTCATTTTTTCGTATTTTTTCAGAGATTTTAAAAAGTAATGACAATTATTAAACATGATATTTGATTGGTTAAATCATATTGAGGAGAATAAGTAGGCTTTTTCAGCATATGAATTATTTAGACGATTAGTGAGAGAAATCTTAACAACATTCATTCTTTTCAGATAAACGTAACTATTTTTCTAACTTTATCCAAAATTTGTGACCCATAAGAAAATCAACCGTTTTTATTTGTATCACTTATAATGGCTACAAAAACTAAAATTAACAGTTTAAATCTATTCGGTTTTGCCAAACGATTTCCAAAAGGTGAGCACAAGATTTTGCAATCGATTTTCAAGTGTTCTATCTTTCATTTTTAATCCATTAAAGGCTACGCTCCCCAAAGAAATGTCACATCGTGCAGTCAATTGAAGAAAAAGCCACGGACAAACGAGCCAAATTATTCCAAATTTTTAAGCAAAGACTCGGCAATCTATTTGGTTAGAGAAGCGAAGGGATTGAATCGCAAATCCTGCAATGAAAGACAGCTCGAGAACGAGCAGGCTGAAGCTCAGCTACGCAAGTGCAATAAGATACTGAAGGAGCACTATTTGCAACGGCGTGAACAGGGCCAGAAAGGGGTGACTGGCAGATTTGGACAGATTGAAGAGCTTCCCACACTGTCTAAGAAACTGAAGGCCATAATGGCATTGAATGCGACCACCAAACCGATAGAAACACCTCTACTTGACGATCTCAAACAGTGTCATGGCTTTGAGTGTAAACGATACCCAACTGACTATAAGCCCCAAAATGGTGGCCGTTCGAACCGTTGGCGCATGAAGATCCCCTACAAGAAGGCACAAAATCTGATTAACATGGAATTGGCCAAAAGCAATTCTTCTTCAACATCCAAGCAAAGCCGCAGAGTTCAACCACCGGAGATCTGGGGACCTAAAGCCGTACCATCTATAGAAAGTATAGAGCCGGACCAATTGCTGAGCAGCTATCAGGCAAAGAACAAGTATAAGAACATGTGGCAGCTTGGTAAGCGAATTATCAAACAGAAATATTTGCAATATTCAAATTGGTTTTAGCATATTTCATGTTAAAAAAAAACAAAAATGGGATTCTTTAAATCTACCTTCCATTTAAACCATTTCATTAAACGTTTACGACTTTACTTGCGAATTTAATTCGGTTTCTAATCATTTGATAATTGTTTATGTGTGACAATTCATTCAATTACCCAATAATTATTTTTATAAATATAATTACAGGTACTCGATGCATTCCTCGTTTAAATTAACTTGGCATATAAATTTGGCATTTTTATCAAATTTAAGAGACGGTCTCGATGTAAATTCCATGTAACAGATAGTACGAACTTGTGCAAATAAAACAATTTACATTTTTGCAACGCCGTTTCTATTTTACTGAAAGGGATACGTATTCATTCTATAAGCTCTTTATGGTTTGTTAAAGAAAATCAAAATCAAATCAAAATCAATATCGAGTTGTCCATATATTTATGCACATATCTGCAAATAATAATATAGAAAATAAAAAAAAATATTAAATTCACAATCATACTTCAACTTCAAATGTTCACAACTTTGCCAAATCTGTGGCTTGGCATCTTAATGAATGAATAATTTGTATACCCGTTACTTAAAAAATAAGTAAAAGGGGATATTGTATTCGTTGCAATGTATGTAACAAGGAGAAGGAAGCATCTCCGACCCTATAAAGTATATATAGTCTTGATCAGCCATGTCCGTCTGTGTGAGGACCTAGATCTCAGAGACTTTAAGAGCTAGAGCAACAAAATTTGGCATACAAACTTTTATAAGCCCCACGCAGGTCAACTTTTGTTTCAAATTTTTGCCCCGCCCCTTCCCGTTTCCGCAAATCGCGAAAAGCCATCACACCCACCGTTTGGTGTATATTTTGGAAATTAACGTTATCTATTAATTAAAGCTACCATCCTACTTAAACGCAACAAGATCGGACAAATGGAAAGGTGGTAATGGCTGATTTAAGTTTCAAGCAATGTAAGTGCCTAAAAGCATGCAATACAAAATATTTTAAATTTATTTAAATAGGTAACAGGTACAGGTTTCCCGCTTGTTTTTTTACTAAAAATATCAATTTCTAAGCAATTAACTTTTTTGAAATCTTAAACCTTAACATTTAATCAACTTATTAAATAATTAAATGAACTTAATTCTGCAAATGAACTACGGTAGAAGACCTCCAGTGAGTTGTCGATTTTTCATGAAAGTTGACTCGATTGATAATTAAAAAATTATCGAATTAAAGTATTCGAAACACGCTTCCGCGAAAATCGAGTTGTCGATCTTTCGATGTATTTTTTCATCACTACATGTACTTTTAACTATTCTTAAAAGTTGAGAACGAATAAACAACCTTTTAAAGTATAGTATTTAATTATTAACAACATAGAAATGTTTTTATATCTTTGCAACATTTATCAAAATAAAGGAACTTTGTTTCCTAAGCATCCTTCACTTATCGCCCCACGCTAACAATAAAATATTGGCAAAACAATTAGCAGGCCATTTGAGTGGTGAGCTTAACGCGCCACTTGGCTGTATTCAGTCTAGGGCCAAGACGATTGTCATTTAGCCCTATTACCACCCATTTAACACAAGGACGCCACAGACTCTCTCACACACACACACTCACACACATTCGGTATGGTCAAAAAATTAATTAAAACTTACCTCAATGAACTGACAGTCAATTAAAGTTTACGCAAGAGACACGACAACAAGTCTGAGCAGCATGATAAAGAGAAGAGCATGATGGGAAACGGCAGATGAGAGACGAGTGCCGAGTGACGAGTGAGAAAGGGAGACAGTGAGGGAGAGGGAGAGAGAGGGCAAACGAGACGAACAAATGTAACGTTCTACGCGCCATTAAACGCGGACAGGGCAAGTGGAAGCGAAGGAGGGTGAGGAAGGGGGATGGTTATATAGGGGAGACACCGTTTATTGGCCAAAAGCAAACAGACGAAAGCCAACAGAGACCAAAAGCCAAACAATAAGCAGTCAAGAAGCAGCAGCAGCTGAAAAACAAAAGGCAAAAAGGCGGACGAATAAATAAATACAAGCGAAACAAAATGGAGAGAGTCCGCCCACGGACAGGATGTGACTTGTTTGTCTTGGACTTGAGCGGCGACCGCTGCAGCAGCAGCAGCATCAGCAGCAGAGAAGCAGAGCAGCAAAGCAACGGCAGCAAAACAATTAACAATCTCTGTTTGTCGTAATTGACTCAAATGAGCGCAAACAATAAATAAAACAGTAACAGTTACAGCAACAGCAATGGCGTAACGGTAACGTTAACGGCAGCGCTAACAGTAAAAACAGCTAGCACAGCGGTAGCCGAAGAAGAGAGCAAAACAAAGCTAAAAAGCGTTGACAATGACGATTGGAGACTTGCCACAAAACGACGAATGCTCTTCAGTTAGCGATGGCAATTAGAAATGCGATGAGTTTGCAATACTTAAATAATAATAAGACTATTTTTAAAAAATTAAATATAAAATGAGTAATGGAAACAACGGAAAAACGGGAAGACAAAATGAATATGATTCGTGGAGCACTTTATTCACATTTTGGAAGAATCTGGAACATTCATCATATTATAGTAAAATTTTCTAATAATTTCATATTCTGAATCAACTGAAATAAATCCGAGTAAATTTGAATAAAACTAGGAAAGTAAATAATAATAGATAAAAATTAAACATCAGATGATAAGACTCTTTTTAAAATTTTAAAAAAAATTTTAGCAAAAATATAATTTTCAAATTTCAGAGTTTCTCAAGAATTTAAATATATAAAGAATTATATATAAATTTATTTATTTATTTATATATACAGTCGAACTTCCCTAACTCGAATCACCATTATCCAAAGAAAAAGTTCGACTTAGGGTGACTTCGAGTTAGGGAATTATTTTTTTAAAGTCTCTTAACAGAATTTTATTTCAAATTGTAACCTTTTCTTGTTATTTTAAACAAAAACAGATTCCAGTTTGTTCAGTCTTCAATATTCTCAAAAATTGAGTTTTTCGTTCATTTGCTGTATCCAGAAAAAGTTCCCCATTCAAATGACATCATAATTAATTTTCTATTTTGCAAAATAATAATAACTGTTTTGGCTGAGATAGCAACTTTTTTAGCCGCTTCAATTTTTTTGGTCCACTTTCGAATTCCTTAACTAATAAGTTTGATTATTTAATAATTTAAATTATATTGCGCTGAAACGCTAACAAAGAAGTACATAAAGTACGTCTTTCCTGAAGCAAATTCACCAGCCTATGTAATTGTTGATGCAATATTGCATCAATATCACATATCCAATAGAGCCAGTAACAAAAACATAAAATATAAACGAAAAAAGATTCAAACTTTATTGGGGATTTGCCCGAAAAATTCGACTTACAGAAGTACGGGCCAATATTTTTGTTCGAGTTAAGGAGAAATTCGACTTATGGAAGTTCGAGTTACGGAAGCAGAATTGTATGAAATTTGCTCAGTAAACGCTATTGCCACTTGATTTTGTTCGAGTTAGAGAAAATTCGAGTTAGGGAAGTTCGACTGTATATTTATATATATTCGAAACAAACTATATAAATTTACTTAAATAATATTTGTCTTCTCGATTGATATTTAAAACCGAAAAGTGTCTCGTCACGCTGTCATCTCTAGGCATAGGTACGTTACACACGCATATCATTCTGGCGCTGACCCATAAGGCTCTCATTCTAGCATCTACACCGCATCCACATTCACATCCACATCCTTACGTACGTTCACGTTTGCCTGGAGAAAAATCACGGGACAGGCTGCATTTTTGTCATGCCTTTGCTTCGATTGTTTGCACAGCTTGACAGCATTTCCACTGTCAGTAGGTTGGCTTCGGATGCTGAGTCCTGTAAGTGGATATCTTTGGCTAAGTGCAGCCAGGAACTCTGACTTCTGCCTTTCAGCCGCCAGCAGAACGCTCCAGTTTTGCCAACTGTTTGCACTACAATATTGTATTTTTAATTATTCAAGTTCTCGAGTGCAGTTCCCTTATCCAATCCCCTGCCTTCTCTCTTTCCTCTCCCACTGAATGGGCATTGTATTCCACAAGTCCGTCAAGTGTAAGAGTATAATGTAGTGTTCGCTACTTATCCCCTTATAAAGTGGGCAATGACAACTGTCAAACACATGGCAAGCACTCGAGTCAACGAGCAAAAGATCCGGATTCGATACCATTACATAATCAAATTGATTTTCTTATTGAAACCAGTTTGTTACCATTTGCTTAAATCTTTATTAATAAAATTATTTATAATTTTTATTTTTTATCATTATAAGAATAACTTTTAATTTATGGCCTCGACGTAGAATTGTGTCCCAATTTTGTTGCATGACCTTATGAAGGAAACCCAGAGCAACCATCCAGACCAAAAATAAAAATATTGAAATTTATTTATTATCATCGACTTACGATTGCATGTACATTTTATTTTTCTCGCTCAAGTATAATGTTTTTTTTTAGTTAAAGTATAAATTTTACGTTACTTACAAATTAATCCAAGCTAAAGGCGATAGACATTATTCTATGAAGGTATATCTTAACACATATTCCACCTGTTTGGTATTTAGGGATACCGAAATTATTTGTGAATTTAAATTTATACATAAGCAATTACGACCAATGCCACAACTGGGATACTTGTCGAGGAGTAAAATGTTGTACAGCCGATGTCAGTAGCTCTTCCAATCTATGTCTATGCCCCGTTAGAATGCTTTTGTGTCTCTATATGTGAGTGTGTGTGTGTGTGTTTGAGTGTGAGTGCCATAGACCAATTATGCGCACATTTCATGCATAAGAAAATTCAATTCCACGTTCATTTGCACATGCAAATCAAATTTATTTGTGGCAAGCACTCGGCACTTATGCAGGACGCGGCAGGACAAGACGAAGGCGATGTGGCTGGCATGGGGGAAGGGAAGGGAAAGGAAAGGGGCACACGACACTAAAAGTAACTGAAGCTGTTGCCTGATTGTTGTTGGTATCGTTGAAATGCTGCCTGCAGCTAAAAATTTCAGCGCTTCTGCCGCGCGAACTTTTGCAAATGACGTTGATGATGAGTTGCAGGCAGAATGAAGTCGCCGACATTACGAGTCTCCCTTTCCCTCTCTCTCTCTCTCAATCTCGCTTTCTATCTCTGTCTCTTTCATTTTCATTCATTCATCATGGAATTTTCAATATGGCATTCAGCTGTTAATGTCACTCACTTGAACGGAGCACAAGGTATTCTCAGCGAATTCTCAGATACTTGCAATTCTCTACCTCTTTTCACAATTTGTAGTATCTTGAATGGAAATTCATTTCAACCGCATGTTAATGTGGCTCGTTTGTAAGATAATTGGGAGCTTTCTCACATACAGGGTATGCATAACTCCATCATCTTTCTATGCAGGATTTAAAAATGTTCATAATGGCAGTAATGTTCCATTTGCTGCTCATTAGAGAAGATAATTTTAAGGAGAACAAATAAAGCTCTGAAATTGGATATATGTAGACTAGGTAAAAGACTCATTTATCTCAAATTACTTATGATCTACAAAGTATGAATTTCTAATTTCACTTAAAGTACTTCAATTGCAGGTACAATCAGTTAGAAAATTCATAAAATAGAGTTAATAAGATTTATCCTGGAGATTTTTAAGGTCTGAATTGGAAAAAACATTTTCAAGCATTATCTATTTCAATGTGATATTTAAAAATGTTGAGAATTTAACAAGTCAAATATGATGCTTATTCATCAGTTTAGCAATGTAGTTTTCTTTTGTTAAATTAGCAGTAAAACGATATCTAAGATAATTTTATTTGAAAGTAAAGGAGTTTGAAGAGAACCCAGATAATAAACTTAAAAAAAGGTCATATATTTGTAGCTTCAATTTTATGCAAACTTTAAAAATCTTCAAAGTCAATTGTCAATAACACTCTTTTAAGAATTGCCTTAGGTGCTGTCATTTCCTCTATTCTCTTTTCAATCTCAAGACTTATTCAATGCTCGCTTCAGTGGAGAGTCAATATGGTAAGCGATGGCGATCCATTAGCCATTTACAGTAGACCCTCTTTGAAATTATTAAAAGCATTCTCGGGAAGACAATCGTTCACAGCGTCAACTTGGAACAGGACTTGGTCAGAAAAGTATTGGGGTAAACCACTTACGTAGTCGAAAAGTGGGTGGCGTTATCATTAGCATTTCTGTTCTTCGGGGGAACAAGGGGGAGGGTCGCTTCAAGTGGCTTACCTAAATGTGTCGCAAGGATTTGGCGACCCTTCACCCCCTTCTCGACCCTCTGGACTCCTGGCTGCCTTCCGCTTCTCAGTGTCACTTCTTGTTCTTCATTGTTTGCTCGCGAGTTTTCCGCCGCAAGGCTAATGTGATTTTTATTGGATTTATAAACTTAAGTGTCAACTTCCGGACTTGCTGCCTCTTTATACTTTTTTTTTGTTACTTGTTTTCTTTGTTGCTTTTCTTCTTTGTCGTTGGCATTGAGTGCAATTTGCATTTTACGTGATTTTTTTTTTTTTGTCAAAAATTTAAACGGCATCTGAACTTACCATTAAGCTTAAGCCATAAATATTATGACTCCGAAATGCTTTGGTTTTCCTTTGCTTTTCATTCCAATTGAATTTGCATTGTTCAACATTATACACGTACTTGGACTTTGTGCATATTGTATTTCCACATCCTTACATGCAGACGACACCCGCTCGGGCAGTTTTTTGGGGGTGCGGGAGTTTTTGGCAGTTTGTTTTCAAAGTTTTCGAACTGCTCTCAAAGTTAGACGCACTTCCTGTGCAGCATTTCTGTGTGTGTCTATACCAGACTTGGAACTGTTCATTTGTTTGCATAATTAAATTGCACATTGAATTAGTTAAATTTGCTTTACAAACCAGTGTCGTAAGTTTGCCCGTAATTGAAGCCAGGCAACCAATTCCCCAAATGCAACTTGCGTAGTTGGATTGAATTTCGTGCCTCTTTATTCTCCGCATTGGGAAAACTACGGTTTAATTGTGTATTTAAGTATGGGAATAGTTTAAGTATGGTTAATTAACATACAAATTTAAGGCTTGTTTGTGGGAAAGGCTACAGCCAAGCATACTCGACTTCGGAAGACCTCGTACTTACTATCCATAAAGCAAAATAAATAAATAAATATATCTTTAAATATTCAAAATATATGTAACGCCTAAATACACTAATGGTTATCCATCGTCAGTTTCAACCAATTATAGTAGATTTATTAAATACAATGATATATTCAGCAAACATTGGCTTGTATATCAAATCTAAAATATCAAATTTTTTAATTGTCCTTTAAATTTAAATATGTGTTTGTGTGTGTGGCCAAATTCCGAAATAAATTTGATCTGATTACGTTATAGAGGAACCTTTATACAAGTTTTGAAGAATATGTACATACATATATACTTCATTGTTACCTCAGTCTAAAAATTATAAAACAATAATTTAATAGTTCTAAATATTCTATTTCCATTTTCGTCAATTTAATTTTAAGTTTGCCGAGTTGCAACGGCAATTTTAATTTTCTTTTCAATTTCCTGTAGTTAAGGATTTTTTTTTAATTTTCGTAGTAACATTTTTTTTTTAA
The DNA here is from genome assembly GCA_037043435.1 of Drosophila suboccidentalis. Classification (NCBI taxonomy): domain Eukaryota; kingdom Metazoa; phylum Arthropoda; class Insecta; order Diptera; family Drosophilidae; genus Drosophila; species Drosophila suboccidentalis. Next base: position 264,372 of record JBAMBK010000310.1, on the reverse strand, counting down.
AAAATGAGAAAAAAATATATTTGTTAAAATACAAAAAAAAAGAACATATGATTAAAATACAAAAAAATGCAACAACAAAAAAAACAAAAAATTAATAACATATTATTTATTCTTTATTTTGAATATTTTTATAGCTTAGTCTAATTCTAAATGATATATACATTTTTTAAACAGAAAAACAAATTAATTTGAAAATTGCATTAAAGGCTTATATAAACTTAAAAAAAAAAAGATTCCAGTGTCACAGACAGACATATTTGCATTAATATAGTTATTTCCCTTTCTGTGAGTAAATGTTCAAAAAACATTAGGAGACCAGCACTAAGCCTAAAAGTATGTACAAATATCAAGCCTGTGTGTGAACATGGCGCCTTCAATTATCATGATTAATTCGGTCTTTGAGTGCAAAAAAAAATGTCAGCAAAAACGGGAACCAAATATGAGCAACTAAAATGAACAGAAATGCGTGGGATAGAAAACGAGAGCACAAAGCCAATAGAGAAATGTGATGTGGAAGGATGACGGACTGTTCTTGACGACATCAAAAGGCCAATCTTTTCGAGTTGCGATAGACCATCATTATGGAGTGTCTCTATGTATTTTTTCAAATAACAATTAAAGCTCTAAATTTAAAGTTTGTCAATAACAAACTTTTTACTTAGACAATCTGCTTGAAAAAAATTCATACTTATTTTAGATGATATGTATAATTGATACATTTTTGAGCAAAATATTAAATAATGAAACTCATTCATTAATTTAGCGCAAGCTTTAAATTATTATTAATATTGAAATTTATTTAAAATTTTCAATTATTGCAAATTGGAAATGGGTGTTAAGTTAAACCAAATCATTCATAAAAGTTTGTTCAAACAGAAAATAAAAAGAAATGAAAACCAAGACAAATGAATATTGATTTTTGTAATAATTAAAGTTGTCCCTCAACGTCGTAATGGTCTCAAAATGCACACAGAACCAAAGTACTCATATTTTTAATTCTTCTTTAATGCTCTGTATTTTGGCAATTGCGGCATGACGAGTAAGCATGCACTTGGAATTCAGCAAGAGACCAGTTCTTAGCGTGGCCCATTCGAGCCACAAAACTAATGATGACGTATCGATTGATTCATTCTCGTGACCATCGCTTTTTTCGGCCAATGCAAGTGGAAAATGTTGGCTAAGGGGAAATCTAATGAATGCGCTGGCCGCGACTTTTGCTGACTCGACGCAAGTCGATTTGTTTTCATTTATTTGGTCTGCTACAAGATAGTGGTTGAACCTGGGTCTATCCTACGACGGATATCATTAAAATTTTCCGGCATATTTGGCAGCTTCTGGGATTGTTACAGCAAAGTAAAAAGAATGCTTCAGAAATTCAATAACCACAAAAGCTCCTCTTCTGGAGTATTTTCCACGGAACTTCTTTTGCATTGAAGTGGTCCCCAGACCAAATCGCTTTTTAGCCCCTTTTGCGAAGTTGGAATACGTTGGCGGACGAGTTTTCACAATATTTTTGCTGCTGCTGCTCTTTTGCCATATTTTCCACTTTGCCTTTTGCGCGTTAACCCGGTTAACAAAAGGGCGCTGAATATTCCCACAGCTCAATCGAATTTTGCCCGAACCAATTTGTACGCAAATCATTTTATCGGCCAACACCACAACAGCGCCATCTACCGTGGGTAATATGAAATGTATTGCGATTGTCCCTTTTGATACTCTTTTTTGAGTTATATGCGACTTAAACCCGAAAAAAAAGTCATTCTAAAAGTTTAAAATTCTTAAGTTTAAACTGATCAAATTTTTATAGAGACCCGATGATTAAAATATGTGCTAAGAAAGAATTAAAAAATTTAACTTATCTGAAGTATTTTGTTCTTGATTTCAGAAAATCCGCGATTACAGAATTTTTTTCTGTCTTAACTAAGTTATGTACAACAACTTGACAATAACTAATCTTATATTTATTTCATTTCATTTTAATAAACTTTTAAAAATAATTAAGAAATTTCTACAAACTTCTGATTATATTCTTCATTTAATTGAAATTTCCTTTAAAGAAATTACAGCAAGTTTAAAAAAGTATCTTCTCTTAAAAGAGCATTGGGTATTCGGCTTACTCGTGTTTATTTCTTTTAGTTTTCTTTTCTGCCATCCGGGCGACAATGGCTGATGACAAGGACAAGGCGAAGGCGAAGGAAGGGCTGCAAATGAGTTGGATAGGGGCGAGGTTCTGTCGGGTCGTCCTGTTTTCCTTTTGCATTTGCATTTGCCATAAAAATATGATTGTTGTGTTTTCCTTTATTACATTGGCTTTGTTTGCCATCTCCCCCATTTTCCTGGCTTACTACGCGTAGTTTTGCTCTTGGCTAAAAACTTGTTTATTTCTTGTTTCCATCTCTTGTTTATGTTTCTTTTTTGTTGTTTTTTGTTTGTTGCTCCTTTTGCCTTTTTCTTTTATTGATGTTCAACTTAAAAAAGACACTAGGACATGGCCAGCGGGAATTGATGATTTATCATTTATGATGATGATGACGTATGTATGTATCGGACGGAGCTTACGTGCTCTGGGAACGCTGTCCAACAAAAGTTTTACACTAATCTGGACAATTCCCAAAAATGCTTTTATGATATCGTTCCACAATTTGCATATTTATTTAACTTTTTCGATAACACAATTTCAGATAGCAATTGCAGCTAATCGCTGTTTGAACAGTCGAAAGTCTGAGGAACTACAGGCTATTTACGAGTGTTATATTTTCAGATTATAATATGGTAAATGTTGCACTATTAACAACATGATAATCATTTCTCAACCGTAGAGTACTTACTTACCCAAAAAAACCTCTTTAGGCGGTAAAAGTCTAGTGACGAAAACATTTCCATGCCCCAAAATTTCTGATATCCAATTTTGTGACAAAATATATTATTTTTTTTATATATGTTAATTTATTATATATGCCAAAAAAAAAAATATATATGCAAAGTAAAAAAAAAATTGGCATTCGGCACTGCGCAAAAAGTTATTTTTTAGGTGCAAAGAAGCTGAACCTTTTTGCGCAAAGTGCCGAATTCCAATTCTTTTTTTTACTTTGTATATATACATATATTTTTTTTTTAGCGGTTTTTAGCGATTTCACGCTAAACTAGCGATTTTTCGAAAAAGTAGTAGAACAAACGTTTCTAGATTTTTGATCGGGAACAAGTCCTCATTCAAACTTTTAAGCTAAATCACCGATTTGATACTAACAAACAGACAAACAGACAGACTGACTTTTCATCTCGTTTTGAGAAGGGCACCAAAAATTAATTATCTTCTGAACCAGTGATCGGATTTTGATGATCAAGGTGTAATTCGACGCGTATTTTTGATTAGAATATTAAAAAATTAAAAAAAGAATCAAAAAGGCTCCAAGGGCCCCATTTGCTCCAATAATTTAAATTTTTCCCCTCCCACTTACACCTGTTTATCTCACGAACCAGGTCAGTTTCCAAAAGTCTTAGTATGCACATTTGTAAGTTAAATTGATACCTTTCGATCGTTATATAACTCGACCTGATCGGACAGTCATAGCATTCTTCCATTCTTCCTGTGTATATATGCTAGTCGCCTTTGCACCCTTCGTGCTGCTTTCGTCACTAGCGCGGACTGCCGTCCGCAGTGATATGCTTTTATCAGATTTTCGAAATGAGCAATAAATATTGTTATTAAGTTTGCAAGAAAAAAAAAATCAATTCCATTTGAGAATTGCCATGTTTTTATTTTGATATGCTGTCAAAATAAGTGAAATTATACATAGACCTGTTTTTTCAATGTCTAAAACAGGTTCTTAATAACTATTGCATACATTTTTACCATATTTTTAATCAATAATAACAGTCAATTTGATTTCGCCCTCTCTGTCTGCCTATCTAAATGTTGTCTTGGAGCTCCGTAATTGTATGTACTTAGGTCAAATTATAGATACGAACACTTTACATGGTAAAAATCTAGTGACGAAAATATTCCCATGCCCTAAAATGAAAAATATTAAATTATACAAGCCTGTTCCGGTTTTTACTTTTTATTTTATAGCATTTAGTTAAATACATTTAATCACTTTGCATTTAGACTAAGTATTTAAAAATGTTCGTTTTTCAATTTATCGGACTTAAACTCATTAGCTCAAAGTGATATCAATCCGCAAAATTTCGCCGAAATGATATTAGAGCAAGTTAAAGAAATTCACTTCCGCAAAATCTTACCGAAAGTGAAAATTGGAACAGGCCTGATAAATTATTCTTAAAAAAAATTTGGCAGTCGGCATATTGAGCAGAAAGGTCCCGATTCTTAATTCTTAATAAAAATTACTTTTTAGGCCAAAAATTTTTTGAAGAATAATTCATATGTTAAATTTATTATTGTTTGTCACAAAATTGGTTATCAAAAAATTTGTGGCATCGTAAAGTGTTTTTTTTTTATAAGTTTGGAATTACATAAGCAATAAAATATTAAAAAAAGTGGGAAAGGCTATAAACAGCCGAGCTCTCGACTTTAGGATACCCGATACTCATTTAAATAAATTTATATTTAAACTTATATTGCTTGAAACTTAAATCAACCATTACCACCTTTCTATTTGTCCGATCTTGTTGCGTTTAGGTAGGATGATAGCTTTAATTAACGGATAATGTAATTACCAAAAAATACTTTCTATTCTAAAAACGGTGCGTGTGGTGGCTTTTCGCGATTTGCGGAGACGGGAAGGGGCGTAGCAAAAATTGAAAAAAAAAATTGATCTGCGTGGGGCTTATAGAAGTCTGTGTGCCAAATTTGGTTGCTCTAGCTTGTATAGTCTCTGAGATCTAGGCCCTCACACAGACGGGCGGACGGACGGACAGACGGACATGACTTAATCGACTCGGCTGTTGATGCTGATCAAGAGTATATATACAGGGTGGCGCAAAAGAAGTCATCCGATGTGGTTTGGCTCTCATTTTTTTTCTAAATGAAAAATTTTGATTCTGTTTTTTGATTATGTTTATTCGAACCTTAAGAATTTTATTGGTTTAGGCGAGAAGATGACATCGGCCAAGTGTTCGCTGCCAGAGCTCATGACCATACGCCCGTTTTATGGCATTTTCCATCACTTTTGCCAGAACTTCGGGCGACAGGTTCTCGCATTCCTGGCGAATATTTTCCTTAAGGGCTTCAAGAGTTTGCGGCTTGTTGACGTGAACCTGCGACTTTAAAAAAACCCCATAAAAAGAAGTCTGGAATGGTTAATTCGGGTGATCTGGCCGGCCAGTGCAAATATCAAAAACGAGAGATAAAGCGGTTATTATTATTACATTATTACAATTATTCTGCGTTCTTGGGGAGTGTATCGCTCCATGGCTTATTCACTTGTATTCTGTATCTGTCTAGTCCACAAATGTCAAAACAGATTTGACATTGGCGGCCATTTGCAAAAATGAGAGCATCTTCCAATAGAGTGACTTCTTTTGCGCCACCTTGTACTTTAAGGGGTTGGAGAGGCTTCCTTCTCCCTGTTACATACATTGCAACGAATACAATATCCCCTTTTACTTATTTTTTAAGTAACAGGTATAATAAAAATCATATTTGGATAATAAACTCAGAAGTTCTTTAAGAAAATATTTTTCATAGAGTGAAATAGAAAGGGACTTAATATTTGTGCATGAATTTATACCATGTGAATATGGTTTAGGATATCTCATATCTATATCAAATACGGTTAATTGGTCTTTATAGGGATTTCAACAGATTGGCTCCTTGAGTCAAATACAGACAAAATTCAATTCAAAATGTTGTTTCCTATATTCTTAGAAGTTGTTATATTGTAATAAATAGTTGAATGACTGAAAGCTCTACAGATTTATTTAGTTTAAATTACGACTACAATTGCCATTTTGAGTACAATTGACACGTCTGCACGCATGTTTAAGCTTCGATTACAGGAATTTACGACAACCATTTGCCCTGTACAAGTTGGCCAGCTAGCAGGAGAACTCTTAGTACCACAAATTGCTCACAGTCGCCATTCAGGAGCGGAATACGCGTTTTTCTCGTCCACACGGAACGGAACGGAACCATAAATAATTACTGGACTTGAACAATTCGTCAATGTTGCCAAATTGTTGAACGATTTTCGTGGCTTTTCGCGCTTAAAACAACAACCAAAAATTGCAACTTGTATTTGCACATAAATTTAATTGAAAAACTTTTTGGCAGTGCCACGCGATTGGGCGAAATGGGCGTGGCTAGACGGCAGTATGTAGACGGCATCGATTTGTGGCAAGTGGAAAAACCATTTAAGCAATTTCAGTTCAAAATGTGTGTGTGTCTCTCTGCCACGCCCACACCCCTTAACGCCCCGTAATGCCACATATGTCGCACACAGAGAGAGAGGGAGAAAAAGAGAGGGAGAGCTGCAGCCCAAACCGGCCAACTACCAATATGACTTAAAGTTTTGCCCGAAATTTACTTTGGAACAAATTAAAAGTTCAAGTTCTGCCTCGCCGGCGTCCACTGAGCGTGTGAAGTTTTACAAGAGACGTTCCAAACTTTTTCGGCCCGTCATTCCCACTCGCAGCGATAGACATAGATAGAAAGAGTGACAGAGAAAGAGAAAGGGAGAGAGAGTACACAAATCTCCCAACAGCATAGTACAATCTTAAGCTATTGTATTTGCCTGGGAAGCCATCAAACCCGTCAAGCCCACTCTCTCCTTCATCCTCCCTCCTCCTTCCTCTCTCCACCCTCTTCCCTTCTCCCTCTTTTAACTTCCCCTTTCTTCCCGCCTTCCCGCTTGCACTCAATGTTGTACTTTGGTTTGCACTTTATGCGCCACCGCACAATCATTAAAGTTTGACGGACTCCGCAAACCCGTTGCACATTGCCCCCCCCCCCCCCCCTCCCACCACATTGCTCCAAACAAGCAGTCCAAAAACTTTTCACGCCGAAGAGGCTTCGGTTTCGAATTCTGTTTGTCATTTGGTTGTGTGGAATCCTTACAGGCAGCATCTCCCATGTGTTTGCTGTGGTGCAAAGTCAGCGGGTGTCAATTATCCAAACATTCGCCATATGGGTGACACCCTCCGCCCCCCTACCCAACCTTGTGCTTGTTTCAAAATCATATTTTGAATACCTAACAGTTTTCTTTAATTGAATTCACATAAATTATTTGGAAACTCTGTTATTAACAGTTTTTTTAAGTGATGTAAATCCAATTTTGGATTGAAAATGTAAAAATCATCAAAAAAAAAACGAATTTGTCGATATATCGTAAAAAATTACTTGAAAATCGTTTCCGCGAAAGACGAGTTGTCGATTTTTTTATGTTTAGCTCATCAGTAGATCAGTTTTAACCTAATAGACTAAAAATTCGTCCACGATATTATAAACGAGAACATTGCGGGTTTTAAAAGTGCAAAACGTTCGTCACCAAACCTGAGATTGGACAAGAAATGAAACATCAGTCGCTCAGTTTGTGGCAGGAAATAGTTCGAGTGCAATAGCTCGTAAGAGACACATTTATGAGCCTTTTATGATATCTTATGCTCTTATAATCTGCTGTTTGTCCGTTTTTAAGCTCGATTACGAGTGTTTAGCGAAACTTCAGACATTGCCAGTTCATTATTCGGCATATTTCAGCAAACTTACAAATATTTCGCTACATGCTCGCTTACACAGAAAAAAAAATGCCATTCTAAAATCAAGTATAAAATACTTAATTTAAGCCCGCATTTTTTAAGTATGTATTCAGGATTAAGCTGAATAATGAAGCCTGTATCGGGATTAAAATGGGAAAATACACATTTGCTGAGCGCGAGAGAAAATTCTCTCTCGGCCTCTCTCATTTCAACCGGACCCGTGGCTCAATGGTTAGAGTCGCCGACTCCAGTTTGAAAAAAATCTGGCTTCGATTCCCCCCGTCAATTAAAAAAAAAAAAGGTAAAAATAAAAAAATATTTAAAAAAAAAATTGTAAAAAAAATATCTATTAAAAAACAAAATGGTAAAAAAAAAATCTTAAAAAAAAAAATTTAAAAAAAAAATAATTTTTAAAAAAAAAACATTTAAAAAAAAAATAAAAATAAAAAAAAATTTTAAATGTAACGAAAAAAATTATAATTAATACACATTTTTTAGCCTGAATTCAAGAATTTCAGTATTGAATTCGGGATTGAAAAAATCAAGTATTTTCATACTTGGTTTAAGAAAATCCGAGGTTACCCCACTTCTGACATCGTTTCGGATTGAATTCGGGCTAAATATCCTGGATTTTTTTTTTGTGTAAGACTGGCTATTTGGTCCACTGTGTTTGTTTATCAACCAATCATAAAACAAGCGTCAACCAATTTTATAAATTTAGTCCTTAAAAATGCGTTTGTAATTATTATGAATACAATTAGATTATTTTAGTGAATAAAAGAGCTGTCTATAAATAATTCTCCTGTCAATCAATATTAACTCTTTCGTTGTTTATAAAGCCACTTTCGCAGCTTTAAGGGCAACTCCAGTTGGCTGTTTAGCACTGTTGGTATCGCAAGCCAAGCGAAAATCATCACTCTCTCATTCTCTCTCTCTTTCTCTTGTAAAAAGGGGCGGCTACGCCCACAAGTGACAGCTCGAGGCGAACCCAACCAACCACATATAATGATAAACATTCACATGCACAGACATGCACACACACAGACTCACACCGAGACAGAAATCTTACTGTGGCAATTTCACGCACTATATGTATGTATACACTCAGAAAAAATGTCAAGATTTTCGTACTTAAAGATACATTTTTCAAGTACAAACGATCTCAAAAGCTGACTGAGTTCGGAATTTTCAAAATTGAGAACAACAATTAAATTACTGCTTCTCGAGTCCCGCAAATCTTAAAATAAGATATTTTGAGTGTATATGTACATACTTGGAAAAATACGCCATTCCAAATTTAAGTAGGTTCGTAAATGTATTTACTCCGATTTGTTCTTAAAATTTTAAGATTTTTGTGTAATACTATTCTTGAATTAAGAATGAAACGATTTGTATAAGTTTTATTTGTCATTTTTAAATTTCTAAACTGATTCTAGCTGCAATAAGGTGACTCTAGCTAGCATCTTTTGAAATAACTGAATACCGAAGATTGCTCATTGCATTTATGCAAATGTTTTCTGAAAGTATATTTTAGGATTGAAACGTACTTAAATATGAGAATGTTTTGATCCGATCTCTTACAGAGTTTAAGTTCTTTTGAATACCCCTGGAAAATCTTATTTTAACATTTTCGGGACTGCAAAAGGCAAACTTGAAAAAAAATGTTTGTTCTCAATTTTGGAAGTTCCGAGCACAGTCAGCTTTTGAGATCGTTTATACTTGAGTATTCCCTGTTAAAGTATGTAAATCTTGATTTTTTTTTTCAGTGTATATATGGCATGTCATATATAATACAAATACAACAACAAATCCAAATACAAATGTAATAATGTATGTATAAAACATACAAGTTTGCTGTTCACCGTCTCTCTCTCTCTCTCTATCTCTCTCTGACTCAATCTCGTGGTGGCATTTTTACGATTTCTGGTCGCAGAGTGTAACTAAGCAAACAGCTCGAGGCGCAACAAATTATAATGTACATAATGGCAATGCGTTCGCAGACACACAGACACACACACACACACACACATAAATGTATGTATACAACTATAGACTTAAATATACATAGATAGATAAACGCACTGTGTGTGCTTTCTTGGCCGTGGGCATCAAGAGGTTCCATCGTTGACCATGTCGTATACTTGATACTTAATGGCAAACTTTGCATAATATTCTTCCCTTTTTTATTCATTCGCTACTTTCGCTTTGTGTTATCACTGACAATTTAGCATCAGCAGCAGCAGCAGCAAAGAAAGCAGCAGAAAAAGCAGCAAAAACGCCAAACGAACTGTAATCTGATTGCATTTGGCAGCAGCACAAAGACGCAGCAAATGAAAGAGAGAGAGCGAGTGAGAGAGGGAGAGGGGTTAAAAAAAAGAGAGAGAAAACTGTGATGTAGGTGTCATGTCCTGGCATCTGCCAAAGGCGTTTTGCTTAATCAAACGTCGCTCTTTGTGTCAGCGCAATGTCATTGAAGCGCTTTGCACCTTGTCCCTCTCCCCAGTCCCCTCTCCATGCCGTCTGTCTGTCCCCTCTGGCCAATACTCCATTTCTCTTCACCTGGCTTTCAGTCAGTCACTCATTCAGTCAGTCAGTCAGTCAGCGAACGAGGCAATCGCCGAGATTGATTATGTCTGCTTTAATCTTGCAAATGTAATCAACATGTTTATGGGTTTTAACCCCCTACCGCCGCTCAGCTCGCGCCCCCTCTCAAGTGTCCTTCTTCAGGGCATTCTCACAGCTTCATCGACAATATGTTTGCTGACTGCATTTAGTTTACCTGTATTTTACAGTTTCTTGTGCTTGTTTGTGTTTGTGCTTGGAACTTGCTCTGATTATGTCAGCATAAAGAAATGTTTTGCAAGTGTGAACTAAAGCAAAACAAGAAAGAGCAACTAACTAAGAGTTGCTTTAGTTTGAACACTGGAGCATATTAAATTTATTTACTTTTTAGTCAATTAAATGCAGTCGAAATAAAACATTCTATTCCACAACAATAAATATCAATAGGTTTTATTCCATAAATAAATTCTTAGAAGTAACAACGTTACAAACATTTTATAAATAAATTAATTTAAAATTAAAATTTATTTCACGTTTTTATACATTTAAAAAAAATTAGTTTATATTCAATCCATTTTACATTTTGTCAAATCTCTAGACATTTTCAGAAGATCTGCTTATGAAATTTAAATATTATTCATTTTAGATAGGTTGGGTTGGGCTTTCATACAATTTATGGAATAGAGTTTTACATATTTAATTTTACATTTGGTTTTCTGGTTCTAACAACAGACATAATTGCTTTATCGCTGCTTTTAGACTGAAAGAGATTTGTCGAACTTACCTGAATAAATACATTTTAAAAAATATTTTGAGACACATGTAGCATTCGAAAGTAACAGAATATATTTTTATTCAGAGCAACTGAATATAAAGCCAACTCTTTTGATGAAATCTCACATTGTTATGACTTGACAGCCCTTTAGAAGCTCTTATGAAATTGTTAAATTTAGCTATTTACTTAGATATTTAATAAGGCTAGAGAATTTTATTTAAATTGTACAAGCATTTAGCGACTTTAAGATGCCCCTTGGGAATGAAGTCACTCTGTTAGCCCGGTTACCACTTTTGACTGATGATAGGGCCCAAAGTTCTGACTTGTCGACGCTAAAATTAGCATGGCAAAAGTCAAGACAGCTGAAATACGTAATTTAGTGTGAGGAGCTTCGAGTGCGAAAATGGCCTGACAAAAATGTATAAGCTTATCGTTTATATGCGACAGAGGCAAAACTCCGACTTCATATATCAAATTATCATTCTGCAAATAAGTAGAAGTTATGATTATGGAAACTGCGTGGTTTTGTAGAAATAGTGTATCATTTTGAGTGGAATGATACATTCGAATTTGTAATAGTATTTAAAAAAAAAAGGTTAAGTGAGCCATGGTCGTGTTTATTAACAAGACCATCTAGAATCAGATGCTAATAATCCTTTTAACCGTTTTTGCAACTTTATTTAAAAAAAAAAAAAAAAGACGCAACATGATTGCATTTACATATATCAAAAAATCGGTTTTTTTTCACGGAGTCAGATAGGGAGGGGGTGATGACATGGTCAAATTAAATAACGAAAGAATTATAAATTCTATATTAGTCCAATTAGCAATATATTTTGCATTATATTTTAACAAAAAATGTATCTTTTCCCTGAGTAGGGGAGAAAAGGACCTTAGAAGGTTTAATTAAAAAACAAACAAAATATAAATTCTACTTTAGCCTAACTAAAATTCATACCAAATTTAAATGCTCTAGTTTTTATATATTAACATTTTATATAATTGCTATACACTTTATTCTTATAGTCGGAAGGGGAAAATATTCTAAATTCTAAGGATCATGCTGAATCGGTCTTTTTTACCATAGTGCATGGGGTAAATCTGTATGGGGGCATTTGCCGAAGGACTTGCAGAATTCATATATTCTATGAAAACTCATGTTGAACTGAAAATGAAATACATATATACAAAAAGTTTTCAACATTTTTTGGGATCCCAAACTTTTTTAAAAATGTATTCGTCATTCGTTAAAGCACTTGCAGAATTCAAGTTTTCGATCTGTTAAAAAAAAACTATTAAGAACTAACACACTTAATGAATAAACTCATTTTAGAAAATATCTTGTTAACATCGCCGTCAAGAAATTATCAAAGCAATAATATTCTGTGGCAAGAATCTTCGATGCTTAGAATCGTAAAATATCTAGATGATTATACAATTTTTATAATATTTATTCTTCTTTTCAATTTTTCAGTCTACCACTACGCACATCCTTCCGACTCCTGCAATTGTTTTGTTATTGTTATTCTTGTTTGCTGCTGCGGTCAGTTTTGTGCTAACTTTTCTGGCCGTTTCGTATATAAACTACTTCTAAATTGCTTTGGCCAAGTTCTGTTTTTTTTTTATTTTTCGACATCGTTCTTGTTCTTGTCTTTTTCCGGAACAAACCTGCTCTTCCTCTGCTGACAAGATTTGCACTTCCGCAAGAGGAAAACTTTTGGCCGCCGACGAGCAACAACTTTCCATTGCATTGCATTGTTTTCCTCTGTTTCTCTGCTGTCTGCAGTTCTATGCTAAGTTCTACTCAGCTTTTCCACCTCTGCAATCCCCGATAGTCTTCATATGGAGCTGGAAGTCCAGTTCATTGCTCATCTGGTCATTCCCTTCGGATGCAAAAGTTGATTTATTGTTTGGTTTCTTACAACTTTTGTGTCAGTTTCTCTTTGGTTTTTCATTTCGTTTGACTTTCCATCTCAAAGTTTTCATGTTTGTGTTATTGTTTCACATATTGAAATTGTCAACTTCGGGTCCAATGCAATGCCAGAAGGTCCTTGACTGTTTAACAGTCGTGGCCAACAAGTTTTATGACTTTAAAAATGTTAAATGATTTATTTATCAGACTTACTTAACGATTATTACAGTCATAAATTGTCAATTTATTGTACTTGTAGTCGTAGTCATGATTTTAATGCATTTATCTTAACTTGTTTTCTGTACATTTGGGTAGAGGTTGTTAAATTTATTTAGTTTTTAATAACAGGTGTTTTTTGCAATTTATTAGTAATTAATTATTTAAAATTGAAATTAATTGCAGAGATAATTTCAAGCCATGCAAGCCATATCATTTACATTTGAAATAATTGTTTGTAAAAAAAAGTTTTAAGATTAAGATTTACTTACACAATCACATGAAATAATTACAAATTTTCCATAATATAAAATAATTTTCTTTTCACCCTCAAGTCTAAGTTATTCAATTTTATATTTTAGGCTACAAAATAAAAGTTTTTGTTTGTTTATAATTTATGATTATCGCTAAGAAATGTAAAGTAAATGGAAGGGGGAAACCAATTTAGTTGGTTTTAAAAATAGATATATTTTTATTGCATAAATTTATAGTACATCTACTCAAATATAAGTATGTAGCTTAAGTTTGAAAAAAAAATATTAAATTTTAAACTTTTTTGTCCAAAGTGTGGTTTATATTCTTAGAAAATATGTTACCAACGAAAAAAAATAAATTAAAATTAATTTCAATTGAAAACTGTGACTTCCAGGAATCCCGAGACCAGTTAACCTTGATGGCGATCGTCAATGGCCTCTCCCTTCATTATTTCCGGCGAAAATGGGTTAAACAAATTTTTAATGTATTTTAACGTGTTCAAAATAAACTAATATGAATAAACAAAAAATTAATAAACTATCCAATCATTTTCAACGAATTGTAATTATTCCTTCTTAGTTAAAAAAATCACAAATATGCAATTTGATATATTTGGCTATTCAATAAAAAATTATATTTAAATAAAAGAGAAAAAGTGATTTAACTGATAAATCTAAGTCATAATGTTTTCGTTAAGTTACTATAATACTAGAATATAAATTGGATAAAATGCACATACTGAGATAAGCTAAAAGCGAAGGAACTTATAAATGTAGTATATATATTTAAAAAAAAATATTGAAGTAAGCTGCATTCCAATTGGAAGGGTATCGGTTCTGGTTTTCTGGCTATCAAATGAACTGCCAAGTGGCAAATGTCGTCCTACTGTTAATTTCCTTGGTAAAGACAACGCCCAATTACGCAATTCCTTTGACATTAATTCAAAACACAATGAGCTGGCGTTGCTCTGGTTGTTGTTGTTGCCAAGACCACAACAACAAGAACAACAAATCACAATTGCCAGGACGAAGCCAAACAATGCAGCGCATCTTTAATTAATGCAACGACAGGACAACAGAAGGACCATTTAAATGCCTGACATTCAGTCAGTTAGTCAGTCAGTCAGTCAGTCTGTCAGTTAGTCAGTCAGTCAGTCAGTCAATGAGTGTCTCTTGGTGCAGAGACACTTCCACAATGTCTATCTCCATGTCTATCTTCATGTCCATGTCCTGTGTTTGGTGCCTTGTCTTGTCTTGTGGTTTTGGACTGCACTTGAAATCATTTGCCAAAGGATGCAACGAGATAAGGGGTAGGGGTAGGGAGTAAGGACAAGGAACAAGAGGTAAGGAGGAGATGGGGTTATCAACTGCTTGGCCTTTATACTCTTGTCTAATGTAATGTACGCCTCGGCGGGCAAAAGCAATCCAGAGCAATTGTCTGTGGCTGCCGCCGCTCGATGAATGTCCTGCCAGGGACAACTATTGTTTAAATAAGTACATCAACTCCCCCTATCATCCCCCCACCGCTCTCAACGTTGACATACGGGAATACAAAATAGAAAATGATTTTCAGATTGCACTGCGACAAGACTTCAATATTCCAACTGCTACGTGATGCACTTTGATTTTGATGATGATGAATTGTTATCCATTCGTGTGTCCTGCCATGTCCTGACCTGACCTGTCTTGCCTCATATGTATATGCTCACCTGCATTTCGACCCAGAACTTAATTAGCATTGAAGCTGACTGGTAATGAAATTAATTAGCAATACACAGCACTCACATTGCAGCTGATTGGGCATTTGTAAGCAAATTGAATACAACAACCAAAGAATTTAACAATTTCCCCTAAGTAACTTCTTAATAACCTAAGAACAAGCTCAATTAGCTTACAATTGTGTTGTAAAATGCAATACAAGGTATAAAGTTTCACGATTTTTCGAGTATTTAATTAGTTTATTTAATGCAAAAGATTCACAACCCTCCATAACATCATCCAGTAATTGACAAATTTTATTAAAGCTTCAGAAAACTACACTCAGAAAAAAAGATTTCAAGAATTCCGTACAAGTACAAAAGATCACAAAAGCTGACTGAGAGAAAAATGTTATTTTAAGTTCGCTTTCGCAATCCCGGAAATCTTAAAATACGATTTTTCTGGGTTACTTTAGGTAAGTTTTGGGATAATTGTTAATCAGTTATTTTATAAGATGCGAGCTTGAGTCACCTTTTTTTGCGGCTAGAATTAGTTGAGAATTATATGAAGAAAAAATAGCAAATAAAGCTTATACAGATAGCTTCATTCTTAAGAACAAAAAAGGAAACATTTGGGTAAAGACATACCTAATTTTATGATGGCATATTTTTCTGAGTGTATATTCTAATGTTTAAAGTATCCCATGAACAAATAATTACTAACTGAATTTTTTCGTCAGTGTAAGTTATCTTACAATTAAAGAAATTCATTGGAGTTTAACTTTTAACTAAATATTTATTTATTGATTGCATTAAAAAAATATACGCAAGAATACTAAATACTAATTACATATATATAACTAAATTCATTTAAGGAATTAAGGTAGGTACATAAAAACACATTTTGTTGTTATAATTGTAATTTCTGTTGTTGATTGTTGCTGCTTTTTGTTATAAACTTCGTTGAATAGACTTTAAGGAATACAAATAAGGAATAGAAAATGCACTGCAATAGACCAAATCTTAAAATGGCATGTACAATAAACATAGCTCAATAAATAGTAAGAGTTTGAAAATTACGATAACAAATTCGAACAAATAATAAATTCAAACAGATTGCTGAAAATGCAAGGAATTTTAGAGCCGAGTAAGATAAAGTGCTTGTTGTTATTAATAAATAGAGTCGTGCTGTTTTAATACTTTGATGAAACTGTTATTGGTATTATACCGATTCCCTTCCATCCAAAAGCAACAACAATCGTAACTTAGTAAAATTGTTGTCTGCTTAACTCACGCAATAATCACAGCTGCAATTGTTATTTTGACTTTTCTTCTCAGCATTATATAAAATTAATGATTAGTTGATTATGATTGTAGCTACATTTATATTAAATAAAATAGGCTATCATATCATATCATAGTTTATCATTCTTCCCAGTTACAGTACATAAAGGTCCATGTCGTATATTGAAGTAGTGTTTATCCAGAGCAATAACTAAGCTGGAAATAAGATTCCTGACTATGTTGGGTTTTAAAAGATAAGGCCACTTAAGTACGCGTCGATTCGATTAAGTGCGGTGTGCTAGTGATGGTTTCCATTGAAAATGATCCTCAAGTGCCAATATATCATAATCATTTGGCCAAATAGGCGGCCTTCAGTTGCTGATACTCCAGAATGCGTGCAATGCCATATTCCTGGAAGTTAAAGAAGAAAATTTAGAGTGGATTTAACAATAATAATTAAAAACATAAATATATTCAATTTATAATAATGCCTATTTAACAGCTTTAACCACTATCAAAATATATAAAATAAACTAAATTTTAATATTAATTCTTTGCCTTCAAAAAGTATAATTCTTACTCTAAAGTTATTATTAAAAACTTTTAAAAATTTAAAACTTAAACATAAATATTTGGTATTATTTTTGTTAGAATTTTATCGAATCGCGGATTTTTTTTTTTTTTATAAGAATTAATTTAGTCAAATTAGGTCCCGAGGGGTGAATTAAAATTGTGTAGTTAATTTAAGCCTTATTGCCAAATTAAACACTTGTTGAATTTAACATCTAATTTTTAGCATTTAAATAGCGCGCCATGTACCAATTAAGTCCGCCAGTTTGTGGCGGTCGGGCGATAGTCTAGTATTTATTTTAGTATAATGGGACTGAATATTGCGTTAGTTGGCAACAATTGCTGTATCAGTTGGCAAGCTTGGTCCAATTTGAGTTGATCAGCGTTGCCATATGTGTATATGCAAATGCAGTATGCAGCAAGATGGCAGCACTGCAATTTCAAATATTTTAACGTACTTTTAAAACCTGTTCTAGAATGAATTTAAGAAAATTGAAAAATATAATGAATGCAAAAATTAAATTAAATTGTACAACATTAATAATATTATATTAGATAACATTTTATATTTCAAGTGAAACTCACCCAATAGCCAAATTCAATGGCAGAGGTCACATTGACCACCGACCAGAGGCTCCAGAACAGATGCGAGAGCATTGTAAAGAACTGTATTTCCTCTTCGACAGCATTGAGCTCATGTTCTGTGGGCTCATATTGCTCATCGTCGTGATACTTCTTCAGATAAGTGATTATAAAGTCACGACGCTGTTGGGCCGTGGAATGTTGATCCTTGTTGTGGTAAAAGTATGGAAATTGTGGATTTGTATAGTCAAGGGTCCATTCGATGAAGTGATTGGCCAAATCGAAGCCACGATAATTGTAGGCACAGTACTCAAAATCAATGATAATGAGATCCGGCTCATGATCCGATGTGAAACTGGCATCCAATGCCGAATCATCTGTGGTGTCCAGTTCATCACAGGGCGACGGACTGTGCGATTTGCTAGATGAGATAATAAAGTTCGATTAGTTAAGTTTGAAACTTTTTGCACTTACTAAATGGCATGGATAACCTGTATGTATTTCGTATTTTGCATAAGCCGGAATACCAGCTCTTTAATTTTTAACTCAAATCACGACCGCAGCAATTGGCCATCTAAAATTGTAGTTAATTTTATATGGGGGACAAGCATTCATGTATCAATTACGACTAATTTGGCAATTTGGCAAATAAATACGGGTTAGCGTGCCAACAAAAGTTCGGGTTAGCTTTTAACTCTACAGATTTAATGTGCAATTCAACTTACTTGTCTTCTGACTCCAAATTACTGTTGCCATCCAAACTATCACCCAGAGTTTCATCGAAATTGGATCTAATTAGGTAGAAATCAATTCTCATTCACATTTTCTAGAAGATTGTTATTTGGATAATTTCACAAACCTTAAGATGCTGATAGATTCACGAGGAGAACGCGACTCCTGTCCGCTGTTCGACTGCCGGATTAATATATTCCCCTCCTGCAGATCGTTGTGACAGAAGACGACGGGATAGGCTCTAGTTTCAATCACCGATCGCAGCCAGGCAATCTCCTTGACGTAGTCAATGGTGCGCATTAGTTCGCGTTGTTTTTGCAGTACCGTCGAATTGGGTTTGGACTCAATCTTCCCCTTGACAATACTATCAACGCTGGCCAGCCAACGGTCCATGCAATTCCAGATCCAATCTGGCTCCTTCGACATTGGTATATTAAGACTGTGAATTTCACCCATTTTCTCAGCGATTTTCATTGAAATCCGAGCATCGCCCAACTCCGTTGTTGCCAGGGAACGTGCCTGAAAACAATAAGTGTATTAATTATATTATTAAATCAGGGACTGTAATCATTATATAATATGTTTTATTAAAAAAGTTATGAGATAATAATTAATTTGAATTATTATTGATAGGCTCACAAAATAATGATTATTGGTTGAGTAGTAGAGTATAACTCAAATTTTATCAATGTTTTGTGAGCAAATCAATAAAACTTAAAAATTTTTTAACGGTGAAAATGCATAAATGAGCCATAAAGATGAATATAAGATTACAAATAATCATTATTTGCCGTCCCAGATTTAAAAGTATTAATATTTGGGTATTTCTCTAATGTCGTATGCAACATTCGTACGCATTAAAAGTGAAATTAAAAAATATCCCAACATTTTTTTTATTTTGACAAAAGGCGAAACTTATAGGTCTTGATTAGCACTATAATTGGTGCTAAGGTTGATTTTGGGCAATTTTTCGTTTTCAAGATAATTTAAAAAACCAAGGCATTCGCATGCGACTCAAACAGAAGTCACTTTTACGACGACCAGTTCTAACACTGAATTTAGCGAAACGTGAACGAATATTTAGATGCAATTAATTTTAGAATGTAATGCATTGATTTATCTTCAAAATTTTTATCTTTGATTTAAAAATACATATTACGTATTTTAGTTTTTAATCTGATTTGAATTACTGTCGCACGCGACATATTGTTCCACAATATATTTATATTTTTTCTGTCTCTCCTTTTTTTAATTATATATCGAAAACAGCTCAAAGCTTTAGCAATTTTCAAAAAATTATAAAAAATACTAGCAAAAATATTTTTGAAATTTTTTTTTTGCAGATACTCTTAGAATTGTTTGAAGAATTTTTTTGCATCAAAACATTTTTTGTTAAAAATCGAGGAAAAAAGTGAAAAAAAAAAACACTTTTATCATTCAAACGGAAATTAAATGATACGAATATTTTAAGAAATCTGCATCAAATCTTTTTTGTTTAAAGTATGTTTTTTTTTGAATAACTTCGTGAACCTATTCAGTTGAGCGGCAGTGTATATGCTCATCCAATTGAATTTCTTCTAGCATATAGCGCTTAAATAAATAACTTGAATACATTTTTGGAAGAAAATTTCACATGATGTGAGTTTTTTTAAATTTTACGTTTTTGAACTAGGTGGTCCTTCTGTCGAAATGCCCATTTACAAAAACGATTCTAAATTAGCACAAGTAAACGTTTTCTTCTAATCAGAGAGGTGCCCGAAGTTGTTAATTATCTGATTAACTTACCGGTATGTACTGCTCGATGCGTCCACCGGGAAAGATGCCATGAAGTTTGGGTCCAAAGTTGCGCTCACTTAGCAATGTGAACACAACTGACTCGGTGATCATGGTCTCCAATGCGTGATCGCCATGGGTTTGTCCATAGATGCGCAGCAAAACCTGTTGACAAATGCGAATGTGAATAAATTAAAATATACACAATATATATACATATTATTATTAATTTTTGTCTATTTGATTTCTTTTGAGGTCTATACCCGGACCTACCTCACGTGGTTCCTGCTTGGGGGTGTGTAGGCGTCTCAGCAAACTCGAATCGCCGCTGTCGCTGTCGAAGCGTCGACGTTTGTTTGCCTGTTTGGCGCTCAGCGCCACATCGTCATCATCCTCAACGCCCACACCAACAGTTTGGGCCAATTGTGTTGCCACCGTTGGCGCCTCATCGCTCTCTTTATATATTTGGCTATTCTTAGCAAATGTTGATGCGGCTATGACGTCTTTGCCGATGACATTTCCTTGCTGCTGCTGCTGTTGCTGTTGTTGTTGTTGTTGCTGCTCTACCTCCAACAGCTGCTGCTCATCGAAATCATCCAAGTCGGGCAGACTTACGTAATACAGGAAATTCGATAGGCCACCACTAAAAGCGATTTAAATTTCCATTGACTGACTAGTTCTATAGGGGAAGTGTTATTCTCTTACTCACCTGATGCGCTTTACCACAAGTTGCTCGGGGGTAACCACCCTCCAACGTCCCGTTAGATAGTCGCGGCAAATTCGAGACGCTGCTTGGCGAATTTCCTCAAGTGTGGCCTATTTGGGGTGTTGCCAAAAGAGAACATGTAAGAGAGTGCACGTAAGAGAGAGCGTTTAAAAATTGACAAAACAAATGTTTAAGGGGAAAACAATTTTAAGGGGGTTGCGAGGGTTGCGGGCGTTGCGGGCGTTGCGGTTGTACTGGGTACTAAAATATAATGAATATTTGCATATTTTGTGCATGTGCTACAACGTAATAAAATTTATAGAAACGTTCTGATTCAGAATGACCTTGCATATACTAAAAAGAAAATTAGATCTTAGCATAAGGTAAAACAATCAACTAAAAAAAAATGAATACATATATAATAAATAATTATAAATAAGTAGTTCATCTCTTACATAACTATTTAATTTGCGAAAATTTAAGTCAGTTAATTAGAGACCTTAAAATAAATTAAATATTTAATTATTTTAAACTCGTAAGTCACAATCCAAAAAAATGCTATTTCTATTACAAATAGAATTTTCTCGATTAGTAGAGATGTTTACTTTACATTTTAAAAAATAATAAAGTTTTATGATTAAAAAGAAGTATAAAAATTGAGAAAAAGAGTTCCTTGTGTTTGTAGTAAAATAAGGCTAAAAAAAACTGATCTTATTTAATTACAGCCATGCTCATATAATTGGCACAAATAAAATAAACAACTAAAAGATGATTTTTTTTATTAAATAGTAATAGTAAGGTACAAAAGTATAGTGGCATTTTGTAGCCTATTATGTTAGTTTATTAAAAAAGAAAACAAATTTCAATTGAGATCTGTTATGTAAAAAAAAATGATATAATTCAACGAAAAACTCAAAATTTGCCTGCTCATATAATTGGCACATTTTCAAACAAATAAATTTCACAAATTAACGGATGATGTTTTCGAAAGGGAAATAATACTCGGCTTTAGTATTTGGTACTATATCCACAATTATCAATAACTGCTTGACATCTTCGACTCATACTCAATGCCAGCTTTTGGCAAGATTCCCTTGGGATCTAATACCAAGCTTGTTGAGCTCCAGCCCACAAATCATCCAAAGTTTTAAATTTTTTTTTGGAAACGGCCACTTTAACATCGTTTCTAAGGATCTCAATAGGATTTAAGTCTGGGCTTTAAGAAGGAGAGTCCATAACCCGAACCTTTTCCTTGTGCAACCACTTCATAAATATACTTAAGGTCATTGTCGGGCATAAAAGTCCACTTCACAGGCATAATCTCAAATGCATAAGGTTCCATTGAGTTCCTTAAAATGTCTAAATATTGAAATCGATCCATATTACCATTAACCTAGGCGAGCAGGCCCACACCGTGCCAAGCAAATGGAACCCAACACATTATTCGACTCATAAATGCTTGATGGTTTTTGTTGTGCATCTTGTATAAAGAGCCTGGGTTTTTGGACGACTCAAAAATAGTTTCCCATCAAGTCCCATCTAATTTATTTTGTTTTCATCATTCCACAACCCTTTTATTCAAAATGGTGCATCTTTGCCTTTGTAGGCCTTTTCAAAGCATATTTGTTTCTTTATGTTCAGCTTTGACAGGAGCGGTACTCTTCTGCTGATGGGCCCAAAGAGCAATGCTTTGATTAATCTTCTGGGGACTAGATTTCTGGATAGGTTTAGACCATATTATGCATTGATTTCCACCACAATCTCACGAACCGACTTAAAATGGACACTGTTACTTTTCACACTATGATCCTGTCGATGCTGGAATCGGTCTGTTGAGGCTTTGGCTCCTTAACCTTGTTTTCATTCAAATATGAAGTACTCCTTTGGACTAATGCAAGTGTATTATTGACCATTTTCCTGAAACTTTTTATTATCTGAGCTATTTCAGCCGATTTCTTTATCGACTGACTAAGTTTATAAACAAGGCTAGGTTTTTAAGCAGTGCAAGTCTTTCCGCTACCCATTTTTGCATAAATTATATTGAATTTAATAAAATTTAACGAAATATAGAAAAAAATATGAAAACCAAGTGCCCTTTACGAAAAAAACCACTCCTCAAACTTTATGTGCCAATTCTGTGAGCACCCAAAAGTCACACTATGCCAACGAAAATTAAATATAATGGAAACCCAAGAAGGATATCGGAACAATTAATGGTAAATCATATAGTACATGAACACAATTAACAGTTGCATGCAAAATTGTAAAAGCAACTGATGAACATTTTGAGAAATAGACGAATAGAATATACTTTTTTTTTTGTGCCAATTGTATGAGCATGGCTGTATGTGATACTCGCAAAAGCAGTTTAAATTGTTTGGAATTATAAGCTTACAGTGCGTCGAAAATGTTGCAGGATATGTTCATAGTTACAACGTTTGCGTTTGCAACAATTCTGATCAATTTGCTGTTCGATTTGTTGCAGTTGCTTTTGACGACGCGTTTTATGTTTATTGACACGTTTGCTTTGTCTCATACTACAGTATATATCGCGTGTAGAATAAGTTAAATATCTAATTATATAAAAATTAAATTGTACAATTCCGTTGGCGAAATGCGTAAGCACTAAGTATATATTATACTCTATTTGGTGTTAGGTCCGTTGAATGTTCCACACAGCACTGCGGTCAATAATAAACTGAAAACGGACTACAACAAACTGAATCATTTTACGCCCTCGTCTATGTATATTTCTCTAGTGAGAGCATAAGACGTTCTGTTCTCTCTTTGCTCTCTCCTTCTCTCTTTGCTGCACCACCCAGCCCTTGTGTGGTTGCTAGGGTAAAGCATATGTTTACCCAAAGTATCGCCGGTAACTAAGAACACGACGTCAGTCGACTCCATGTCAATTTCCGTGCTGAGATTTAGAACAGATGTTCTGATGTCTGTGCCAGGTAAAAATAATAATTACAAATTATTTATAATACACTTGGCATTTATGCAATAACTTTAGATAAGATTAACGGCCAACTACTTGTAAATATTGTTACAGATACAATTAATAGCCTTGTCATGGCCCTTAAACATGCTCCGATTAATCATTTCAGCCCATTTCGTTCATTCACCTTTTAGTCATTGGCACCTGTTCAAAATTGTTCGATAAGCAATGCACTTTAGATAACAAGTGCGAATTATATATACATATTTATAAAACAATTCTTACTTTTGAATCATACAACACAGTCTGTGATTCTCCACAACTTAAAAAAAATAACTAACATCTGTTAAAAGTTACAGCAGGTATATGTATATAACCATAGCAGGTATCAAGTATCAATTGTTCCCTAAGATTTAATTCCTTTGGGATTCCCTAAGCTGTGCAACCCTCAAAACATTTTTTATAGCTCTTCTCTTCCCTTCATATTTTCACATTCTCTTAAAAATGTTTTCCTTTATCTTTTGCTCTTTCTTTCTGCTCTTTCTCTCATTTATGCTCTTTCCTGCTATTGTACTTATTACAGAAATCATTTTTATATGCGATTTTTTCAGAGGATATCAGCATATTAATTGGAAAAATACCTCCCCAACATTATAAGACATACAAATATATTTAAAAAGTTATCAGATATTAAATATTCAACAACAAATCGATATTTGTGTATTTTACAACTGATTTCAAACGATAATAGATTGTTTATCCAAGTTTTAAGTCTTTACAAGACTTCTAAAATTGGTGGATATTTATAAATATACCCAGTTCCTAAGTTATATGAATTACAGCGAAAACTGTTTTCACTTCAAACTAGTTTGATCCCAACAATATTCGAAAACCCCCGAAAAAACAAACACACCACACCAAAGCATCTGTCGTGGAATTTTCCACGCAATAATCGTGACTAGAAAATCTTCCATTACAGCTAAAGTCGCCGACGCACAAAGCAAAGAGTCTTATCAAGTGGGCAGCATTACACATAAATATAAATATAAGAATGTGTACTATCAGAGGAAAGTTGAGTAAACAAATGAATCGAAGAAAAATGTGTAAGAAATCGGCAACGAAAAGTGAATGTCATTGAATGCAAATTAACAGAATTGGCGGTTACGGCAACTGATGGGAATGCAAACAAGACATAAGCCCATTAAGGGCTTAGGCTGTATTTAATTGTATCATTTGCAAATTGCAATACAATTAAAAGCGTAACAGCAACGCTTTGGCCAAAGGTCTTTGATAAGCTGTTCCGGGGCCTTATCAGAAACTATTTTACGACATCCCATTGGTAGTTGGAATTTGTGCAAAATCTGTGATTCAACTCAGTTTAAATGGTGCAGAAAGTCCAGCAAGTGGATCAGCTTACTACCAACTTATCAACATTATCATTAATTAGGTCATCACAATGCAATTTGTTAGCTAATCTTTTTGATTTCCCTATGTAGGTCAGTATTAATTGGTAGCTGTTAAACTACATTTGTCGACTTTTGTCTAATTTTTTTGGAACTGATAGCAAAAATTCTTGTCGAAAACAACGTTTGCAGCGATAAGATTTGCAAAATATTAAGTTGAAAACATCGCCATGCAGGAAATACTTTCAAGTAACAATTTAAACCTATTTCAAATAACAAAGCTAAAACTTATAGGAATTTTAAGAATATCGAAGATTTAAATACCCTTGAAACTTTAATTATTTTGTCATAATTTTCAACTTAAGAAACTATTCAATTAATGTAAGAATTAATGAATATTAATATCTTAGTTTATGTGTTTTTATTGTATTCAACTCGAACAATTGCTAAATAGTTTTGCTACTTCGTATTTTCTGATGTTTCCAGTTGAACGTTAGCTTCACAACAATAATAAGTGTTTTTGGTGTTAATAAAAATAGTACAGTAGAGTCAGCAATTTTTCTGCTTGTCTGTTACATACACACCCACAATCTTAATATACTCTATAAACATTATCTATAGCATACAAATCAGACAAAGTTATAAAATTAAGTTTACTAATGTCTCTAAGAGCCATTTGCTATTTGATTGTCGCTTATCTCACCTTGAGCACAATCACATCATACATTGAACTATAATATCAGTTTATTTAACAATCTCATTAAGCCATATACTCACAGACCAACTATACAAACAAATATATAATTTATATTTACGGGTGTGAAACTAACTAAATGATACACGTGCTTTACTCACACCTATTTACTTTTGGTTTCTACGAATTTGATATCTCAATACGAAATCTAATTAATAAATACATTATGTAATACTATAGAATAGTGTCTAAATATTTGCACATATTGACTAAATAATAAGATAAAGGTTAAGCGCATTCTTTGTGCAAACAGAAAAATAAAAATATTAACAAGGGAAATGTAGATAATTAATAAATTAAATGCAATATTATATTTAACAACTTATATTTTTTTCTGATAACACAAAAATCTTTCTATTATATGTACGTACAATAAAATCTATAAATATAATCAAACTTATATAATAAAAATAAATTTGTATGCTATTTTCGAATGGACGCCCCTAAGTTTTATCTAAATTATATGCATAGGTAATTAATTTTAAAGCTTTAAAATAAAAAATATATTTTTTAAATATTAATCAGAAATTTAATTTATAATAACTTTTAAACAGGGTATCAAACCGAAACGAATATCGGTTTTGATTATGTTCGCATTTAGGTTTTTGGTTACGCAAAAGTTTTATGTATCGGTTATCAAACGGTTTCCCATTTTTTGTATGTTTCGGTTTCAAAATACCGGTATGATTTCGGTTTACAAAAAAAATTTTAAAAAAAAAGTTTCAAATATTAAAATTTAAAAAAAATATTAAATAATTTCAAAAAATGTTTATGGAGATTTATATGTAAATTAAATAGGGGCAGATGGAAAAAAAGACTAAAACATAAATACATTTTATGCTTGACCGAACCGAAATTAACCGTTTGCATGAATCGGTTTCTTAACGGTTTTTTCGGTTGGAATATTTTCGGTTTTTGGGTTTCGGTATAATACAAAAGTTTTGTTTCGGTTACGGTTTCAATTACGGTTGCCGATATTAATCTGTTAGTACCGGTTAATGGTTACGGTTATGGTTACATCTTTAATCCCTGCTATTAAATAATGTTTCTTAGTGTAGTTAACTAAAAATACAAATTTCAAAATGATTAAAAAGGGTTGAAAAAAATTAGAGAATCCTCTTACAAGTACGATTTATCAAGAGTATTCTACAATTGTAATAAGGGGGTTTTTTTTGCCAGTATATGTATATTTGTAGATTTAAGTTAATAGATGGAAAAGTGCTCACAAAACAGTAATAAATTTAGTGCCAATATAGTATAGATATAGAAATTACATTAGGCATAAACAATAAATCACCCAACAACAAATTCACTTGAACCCATTTGAAAGCAATATTGCAATAGTAAGGAGAAAAAAAAAGCAACAATTCTAAATATCCAACAGTAACCACAACAACACTTGGGAAAAGCTCATTCAAATGAGAAAAGTTGTTAGTACTTAGTACTTATTACTTAGTATTACTTAACTACGGCAATTACCTGACTACGATTCTGCGTGTGCAGCTCGACGATTCGCAACTGCGCAGCAGCAGCAGCGACGGCACGTGATTTGTAACGTCGGCAATGGCAATGGCAGCTCCACCACCAACAATTACACTGAGAGCGAGACTGCGACCGAGGACGGACACTGAGAAAACGAGTATTTGATCGCAGCGACACCTGTGCGGCGCCCATTGCGACGAATAATTGTGAATGCGACACGAGTTTTACGCAAAAAAAAAATAAAACAAAAAAAAGATGGCAATAAGTTAACAAGGCTTATCAAGAACGAGCGTCGACTCGAGTCGAGTCAAAGAAATCAAGTGACAACAATGTATGGAGGCATCGCATCGCGAAGCGCGATAAGCCTTTTTTGAACGATTAACAAGGAATAACGAAAAACGTGGAGCGGCCATAAAAGCAATACACAAAAGCAAGCAAAAACAACAAGTCGACTTCTTGATACTCTCGAAAATGGACCAACTTTCTATGGAGATTATATTCAAGAACAAAACCACGTAATAAAAATTGCTATCTTCTAACAAAAATACACTGTACACTGAGCACACTTTTTTAAAAAAGTTAATATACAGGGGTGCCACAGAAATCGCTTTCGCTTGAATTTCACTGGAATTTGTATGAAATTTATGTGAAATTCAAGCGAAAGCGATTTCTGTGGTACCCCCGATATGACCCAATTTGTATCAAATTACTTTTGCAAGCATATCTGATTCAGAAATGCTTTTTAAAAAAGTTAAAACAGGAAAGTAAACTAGTGGGAAAGGCTATAGTCGAGCTCCCGACTATAGGATACCCGTTACTTATTAAAATTACTTATTTAAATAAATTTAAAATATTTTTTATTGCATGCTTTTGGGCACTTACATAGCTTGAAACTTAAATCAGCCATTTCCAACTTTTTATTTGTCCGATCTTGTTGCGTTTAAGTAGGATGATAGCTTTAATTAATTGATAACGTTAATTACGTTAAAATACGCAATATTGAAAAACGGTGCGTGTGATGGCTTTTCGCGATTTGCGGAGAAAGGAAGGGGCGTGGCAAAAATTTGAAGCAAACTAAACCTGCGTGGGGTTTATAGAAGTCTGTGTGCCAAATTTGGTTGCTCTAGCTCTTATAGTCTCTGAGATCTAGGCTCTCACACGGACGGACAGACGGCTATATCGACTCGGCTGTTGATGCTGATCAAGAATATATATATACTTTATAGGGTCGAAGATGCTTCCTTCTCACTGTTACATACATTGCAACAAATACAGTATCCCCTTTTACTTATTTTTTAAGTATCGAGTATAAAAAAGAAACTAAGAATTGTATTTCTATTTTAAAATTACCATCTCAAAAGGTGCCATCCATTGGATCTCCCTACTAGATTTCTTCATTGACTTGTAAATAATACACTGTAAATAATATAATTCTATATATGTACATATGTTTCACCTGTGATTAATTGTTCCTTCCCTTAAATGTAAAACTAGATTAAGTTGCCACTAAAGGTAGCAGAAAACCTGTTTAAATAAAATATACACATTTTTTACGAAAAAAAAAAAAAAAAAAAAATTACCATCTAACGTAACAAATTCACATTCAAATTTGAGTAGCTTTAAATTAACTTAAAGATCAGTGAATTTGAATGAGTTACTAATAAAAAATTATAGTTTTAGTAAAAACACTAAATTGCGTTCTTATTTCCGTGCGAGTGCTTTTGATGATACAGAAGAAAATTCACAAAAAATATACTGCGATCATTTGGAGGCCCTTGGGCAGACGTAATAACCCATCAAAGGGGCTTATTCCCGGTTTCCAGGGTTTTAAACCGCAAAAGATTGCGATGACACACAATAAAACAACGACGAGTCGTGTCGGTCAACGTACGAGAAGCGCATATATAGGGAAAAAAATAGCAGCAAAAAGAAACAACAACAACACCAACGAATGGGAAAAAAAGAAAACAGGTTGAAAGCATATTGCACTCTTACTTACCGTTTGCAAATTGTTAGACATCTTTTGGCGTGCACTCTCGCTCTCAGTGTATTTCCTCTTTGTCTGTTGCGTTTCGATGTCCGAATGTATGTACGTTGTATAGGAAATGTGCAGAATTTGCTATACTAATAATTATTTGTGTGTATGTTTGTGTGTATTAAGAACAACAACAATTATATTCACGACTCACTGACACTTTTTTTTTTTGTTATACACTGCGACTCCACTTTGTATTAAATATAATTACAATAATAATAATATAAATAACAGTACGTGTACGTCTATTTGTCTATTTTGTATTTAGCCTTGTGTTTGTGTGTTTCGATTTCTGCTTGTTTAACGGTTTTACTTTTGCCTGTACTTCCGATTCGACAACCACTCGCGCGCAAGTTTCAACAGCTACTGCGATCGAGCTTTTGGCTGAGAGCACTACGTAAGTACACAACTTGTCGGCTGCCAATGCGATTCTGTTTGTGCTCCTCCTTTATCTTATCACTTTTTATTTGCAACCGAATCGTATGCTTCGTATTCCATTGGGCAACGATCGAGCTTTCGCACGACTTCCAAATAGCGAATTTGCCTTTTTCACCGATTTCTTTATTTGTATATTCTTGTTACTTGTAAATTGACTCACGACGCAAAGCTGACTGCTATAATAGCTGACAGTCGTTTTATTTTGAATTTATCAAGTATCGAAAATAAACATATTTGTTCTGAAAGTGTGAATAAGTGTTGTTTCTTTTTAAAATTCATTCATCGTTTCTCGCCGGAACCAGTTTAAGATTATCTCGCTCTTTCCATTTAACATACCAAGCAATAGACAACTAGTCTGGTTTTCTGGGTCAAACGCAATAAATTGCGTTTCAAAAAAATATGTTTACAAAAGCTCTCTTTGGAGTTTTCTAGTAAAGTTTCATGTCTTATGGCACGCGCGCATTTCAAAATTCTTGTAAGAAGAGGGCAGATCAAATTTTAATGCAAAATTGTTTTGTTTATTGTGCTTTTTTATTTTAGTACTCATTGGAAAGCCCTCGCCGAAAAGCTTTCGACCTTCATGGTCAGCACAATGCGCTACATATCGGGAGCTTTCAGAAGCTTTCCAGTGAAGATTCACACAATGAACAACGATTCAAAGCTAGCTTACTCAGAAAAGCTTTTACGTTCCAAAATGATTTTCTAACAAACAGAAAGTATGTTCATAATAACATATTCAAAAGAATGATTCATAGTCTGAATTCGATCATATTTATTTCCGAGACATGACTGTTGATAGTAAATATGTGCTAAAATTTGAATGTACATATGTATGTATGTAAGTATTTACAATGAAACACACCGTATATCAAGTATTTGATTTTTTTTTAAATAGTTGACGTCAATGGTTCTTTATATATTTAAAAAAAAGTATATTAAATAAAATTCGAGTCTTGTAATCTGTCAAAACAGTTACTTGAATTACTGTATGTGTTTTGCAGATATAAAGTCTCATTGTTGCTACATAAACTGTACAGTCGCGTCCCATTAAATATACACACTCGTGTGTGCGTGTATTTGTGCATGCAGACGAGTTGCGGGCGATTCACTAAAAAAGCTTTTAGAAGTTGCTAGAATGTTGCGAAACCCTCGAAGAAGACAAGACAGAATAATTTACTTTTTCTTGAATTGTTTTTGTTGTTGTTTATCTTTCTTCCATTTATTTTTGAATGTTCACGAATGTTTTGTTGTTGTCGGTTTGCTGGCCAAACAGAGTTAGCCATTTTCTTGTTGCCTATTCACGCTGCTTGCTTTTGAAAAGAAGTTTCAATTTAGCCATTTTACATGCTGCTTTTTAAATTATGTATTCTGCGTAACTTTTCACAATTTTCATGTGATTTGGTCTAAATTTTTCTGTTTATTTTTTTTGTTTCGCTGCAGCCTCACTCAAAATTTGAAAGTTGCAAATTAGAATGTTGAAGGTAGAAGAGTTCAAGACTTGGCAAAGAACATAGAGAATTAATTACAGTGGCTATTAAAATTTCATGTACACGAATTATACGCATTTTCTTTTTTTTTATGGTTGTTTTTTCATTTCTCAGTTCCATGTATAATTTTTGATAGAGTGCAGCATTCTGTTGTTTTTTTCTTGTGTTTTTAGGACATATCAAGTTTTAAACATAGAGCTTTTCTTTTAATATAAATATTCATATATAATATAGGATCATACATAAAATTAAAAAAGAAATTATCTTAAAAATGACGAAATGCGTAATGTAATTGTTTTTTTTTATCTCATTTTCTTTTACAAGACTTGCAAGGTGTTTTTTTTTGTATTTGTTTTGTTGTTTCGTTTCGTATTTTTATTATTATTAAATTTGATGCTTTTTGTTTACAACTCTTGTTTTTGCTTTACTTTCTGCTTAAAACGCATCTTAATTGTTCCTTTTATTATTTTTATATATATATACTTTTTTCTTTAAAGTTAAGTTTTTGTTTTTGTATTTAAGTAAATTTTAAATGATAATGGATTTTCTTCTTTTTTGTTTTTGTGTTGTGTGTTAGTAGAGTCAGAGAGAGAATCGGTACATTTTTTAAGACTACGCTCCCATTGCAGGATTGTTATTAGAGAAGTGCGCGCACACACACACAAACACACGCATTTTTGTGTTGCTGTATGTGTGTGTGTGGGTGAGCACATTTTGTGTGTGATTTTTGTGTTTGTGTGTGTTAGTACTTTATATGTAGTATACGGCGACGACGACTTTAGGCAGCCACCTCGCTGGCTTCGGCACCATTTTGAACTTCATCCTTTGTGCTGGCCTCGTCCAACTTCGCCTTCTTCTCCGGCGTGGCAACGACCTCATCGGCTTTGGCGGCGGCCTCATCGACCTTTCGCTTCACAGCTTCAGCAGCGGGCGCATCTAGAGTTCGATAATAGTGAAGATCAAGTTAGTTAACTGTACTAAGACTTGGCAGTTTTTTACTTACCTTTTGAATCACCGTTAGCTGCCTCTGCCTCTTCGGCGCCATTCTCAGCAGCTGCTGCCTCGCTGGTTGCCTTTGCGTCAGCTGTTTTCTCATCAGCCGCCTCCTCCTTTTTCTCCTCATCGGCGGCTGCTGCTGCTGCTGGTGCTTCGGTCTTTTTCTCAGCATCGACGGCATCGGTGGCGTCGGCAGCGGCGGGTGCAGCAGCAGTAGTTTCAGCAGCGCTCGCTTCAGCGCCATTCTCTTTGGCGCCCTCGGCGCTGCTGCTCGACTCCTCTTCGGCGGCACCGTTCTCTGTGGTGGTCGGTGTTTCAGCTGCTGCTTCTTCGGCAGCAACGGCATCCTTCTTTACAGCATCAACCTCCTCAGCGGCCACTTTCTCGACCACAGGGGTTTCGCTGCGATGAAAGGGAGGGGAGAGGGAGAAAACAAAATTTATAATAAACATTAATTTACGAATTTCCAATCATATAAAACAAATGCACACACACACAGGCAAAAGACCGGCAGACGCACGCGGCAAGCGCAGCCGGCGTCTCTTCCGCATTTTACAACCACCCCCGGCAGACGCAGATACACATACACACACACATTGTAACATCTGCCGCCGCAAATGATAAATGGGAGCAAACAACTCATGGAAACTGCGACGCAAAAAGAAGACACCGAAAAGGTGAGCGGCATTTGGCAACGGCATGCGCTTCCTCCATACAGAATTTGTTTTTTTTTTCTTTTTTCCTCTTATACACAGTGAAAAATATATGTACATAGCATAAAACATAAGAGTGCAGAGGAAAAGGCAAAGCGTGCGAAAAAGAAGCGCGACTTGTTTGAAATACAACGTACAAAAGAAAGAAGAAAAAACTGGTTATTTTGTGTTGAACACTATATGCATCTCCCTCGCACACACCTTATAACTGCCGCAACATGCGCGCGTCACGTACACGAGAGGCAGTTAAAGAGAGCGAGTGAGAGAAAAGAGAAGTGCAGTGTGAAACAAAAGCGGCAAAAATAACGGTCAGAAATGTATGCTCACAAACACCCACTATGCGACAATCCCCCGCCGCCCTTCCAACACAACCTAAGACAACAGTCAAAAATGTTTCAATGTTAGCATTAACGGTTATCTTTAGCTACGACGCAAGAGAGAAGTTAAAAACACAGACAATCAAATGCAATGCGACAGCGACCGGCACTGTGATTATTTTAGGCAGTGACAAAATACCTGGAAATCAAATTTGAGCAGCTCATTAGCACAAAGAGCAGTAACAAGAGCGCAAAGGCAAGCGGCTAATAATGCCAAGCTTTAAGCTTTGTACGAAAATTGTACAAAAGACAACTCACAAAAATTAATGGCCAGGGACAGACAGCAGTAAGCAGCAGCAAAAGCAAACAGACTAGACAGACAGACAAAACGACAGCTGAAACTCAAACGACGGCATGAACATGAAGGAACAAAAAAAAAAAAAGAGCGGCAACTTGAATGCTACACACAGATGCAGCACTCACACGTTCTTCCATGTGTACATACATATTTATTTGCACACTCCGCTTTGCACACTTATACACACGCACACTCAATATATTACTTCTTTGCCTTCACAGCCGCCGCTACCGCGAACATGCCCAACAACAAGCATGCTGACGAAGTCGCTGCTGCCGCTGCCGTCGCTGTTTGCCGGCCGGAGTGTAAGCGAGAAAGCGTCATGACGCCGCGCCAAATTCAACGGCGTCGTTTTTTGCGCGCACATTTAAGCTGCCTTGGCGTAAGCGAGATGACAATATAGATTGGCCAAGCATTTTACGTAGATAGACACGAAATTCAAAAAGAAATTTTTTCCAAACCGTTGGGGAAAAATGATGTACACCACTTGCGAAATTAGCTGCAATTGCTGCTATATATAGTTTAAACAAACTCAGCGCACACATGCATATGATGAAGCACACACATTTACACACAAAGCTAAATAAAATTACTCACTTCTTTTTGTCAGCCACATCAGCCATTTTACTTTTAAGAATTACTTTTCAAAGAGAAGCGCGAAAAAGAGTTGTTTTATATTTTGCAAATAGCACGCGTACGTAAACACGACTTTGAGTTAATTTAAATCAAACACGTAGTTTCAACAAAATTTGCAAATTTTATAAATTTGTGCAAATTGCTCTTGCTTGACAACTTTTTCAGGTATCTCTGCTTTCAAAGTTGAATGCCTGATGGGTTTTTGGTTGCCGCTTTGAAAAACGTCCACACAGTTTCGCAGAAAAACGCCGAATGAGACAGAGACAGAAGCTGAGGTAACTTTATATACGCAAGGTAAATTGGCATCGTATCGATAATTTACTGTAAGGACACAATCGATTTCGATAACTTGCTTGCGATATATTCCACACAATATCCATCAATATTAAGGCTATTAAACATGCTAGGTGTGCCTAGATTGAAATAAACAATTAAAAAATAAATAATAAGGGCTTTTAAATGCATAAATAATGCCTAATTCCTTTCAAATTCAGAAAATTCAGATTGGAAATTATTAGAGCCAATATATCGATTATATTTAACAATAACGATGATCTTCTACTGTAAAATAGCATTATGTTATGCTCAAAATGGTCATGTTATTGCTCAATGTAATAGCTCAAAATGGCACTCTTACGCTTAGCAATCGCTTCTCACCACTGTGTAATGGTGAATATAGAAATAGTGAGAGAGCAACAGCTAATTAAAATATACTGCATGTTAGAGCGAGAGAGTAGGGCTTACAATTCTGCAACAATGCACTTTTTTTATCGGTTCTTGGAAATTTGCGATATGTTTGCATTTGAAAACATGAATGCATCGTTATATTCAAAACAAGGATTGGGTTTTTGTACTTTTTTTGGCCATGTACATATTTATATCTATTTTATTTTTCCGATACATTTGACAGTCGCAAGATCTCGAAAATTGAGAGAAAAAACTACGTATGTTATCTTAATCGGAAGCATTTCCTCTACACATTCTGTTTGAACATCTGCTCTTTTCCAATCCCAGAACGCAGCTGCCGTCTGTCATTTAAACCTCCCTCAATTTCTTCCTGAAGATATTGGAAGTTGAACCAAATATAAATAGAACCAAATATGCTAGAGTTATTTATTAATAAATAGTGTTCCTTATACTACTTTTTAGATTTGTTTAAATAATAATTGTTCAATTAACAGATTTTAATATGTTAAGTACATAATTCATGTTATCTATTACATTGATTAATAAACATATCGATAGCAGTTTCGGTCCCAATTTCTTTTCTCTAATTTATTTCTTGCGGCGCGAAATTTAAATGTGATTTCGTTTGTATTTGTTAATTCAATAATAATTCAAAACAAGTACAACGTTGGTGTATACCAAAAAAATATAAATTATCTAAAATCATGCAGTCTATTTTAACAAACATATGCAAATATGTTTGATGCACGTCACCTTTTAAAATTTTCAAAATTTTAGATTCAATATTAATAAAAACAAAAAAAAAACATTTTTTTAAAAAAGAGTTTAGTATGGAAATTGAGTTTTATCTGTGTTTTGGGAACCAATCCTGTTGTTGTTGTTGCAGTTTTCAAAAACGGAAATTACAACATTTGAGCGTCTTGTCTTGTCTCGTTCCATTCTTGTTCTCAAGTAAAACAGGTAAAGGCCTCACATTCAAAGTTCCAGGCCGAGACAGATGGATTAGGCAGCATCACGTGCCATTGTGTGTCCTGTGTCCTGGATTAATTGTTTCAGGGCAACGGGGAACAAAACATCGGCTTTGGGTTGCCGGCTGTTTGCCACTTTTATTACCTGAGTCCCAGTTAAATGCACATTGCCCCTGTTGCGCGCGTTTTTACAACATTCTCTCTCTCTCTTTCTGGATTTTGTGTGTGCCTCCAGCTGCAATGCATTTTGGGAGATGTGAGTAAATTCAGTATGTATATGTATGTATGCAAGGACGTCGGCAGGGGGGAGCCATGGCGGGGCCATCGTCTCTACAATCATAACTTTACAATTATTTAGCTTCCGAAATCCAACCAGAGTGAATGTGAATAAACGTGAAAAAACATATTTTGGCCCCCCTGCTTGAAAAGCTGCCGACGCCCTTGTATGTACATATCGCTCATTTACTAGAAGAGAGCGTTTAAACGCATTTAAAATTTTCAAGTGTCGCCTGTGTTTTTTGAAAAGCGGCCAAACTTGTAAATTTAAGAAAAAACAACTGAGCTTTATTAAACATAAAGAATCTTTTCTAGTCAACGATTGCATTGCAACTGAGATATATTGTTCTTTAGAGTTAATAAAGTCGAATCGTTGAAAATTGAAAAAACGACATATACTTTTCTCACACTCTCGGTTTTAAAGATAGGATAATGAGGAATTTTTAAACAACATAGATTGTCACATTGCGAACATTTCTGCATCATTAACTCAAAAATCGTGTTTTTCGACTTACTCTTCTAGTAAATGAGCGATATGTGTATGCATGTGTGTATAAAATATTTACTATAAACAATTAATTTATTTAACAACTAAGATAATTAAAATAAAATTAAACTACTGGATATGATATAAAATTATTATGAATTTTATATGTATAAATTTAGTTTTAAAACAAAGATAACAAATGAGATATTAATAATGATTTTAAAAATTATATTACAAAATTATAGTTATTGAAGAAAGTTAAAGGAAACAAATACTATGTAAAATAATTATTGAAATGGAAAATATATAGCTATAGATAAATTTGAAATTAATTTGAGTTTATTAAAGTCCTTTGAATGCCTCTTCTTGCTTCTTCCTTACAAGCATAACAATTTTCAAGTCTCATAAAAATTTACAGCTGCCTTTTCCTGTGGAAAATCAAGGCCAGGTGCTGACTACGAAGCAGTTGCCTCAGTCGACGTCGACGTCGCAGTTGCCATCGCTGTCGGCGTCGCCGTTGTCATCGTTCTTGTTGATAGCCATTTTAGATGAGAAATGGCCACATTCTTTAATATGTAATTAATTTTATGAGCTTGCGGCAATTCGAGTAATCATGCTTAAGTACTAGAAAGAAAGTATGGGGAACTGGGAGAGAAGCACTAAAACACATCAACACAAGAACACATCGTTGCACATGCCGTTATCAAGCTGCACAGCTGTACCGTTATCAGTTGCATTCCCTTTGGGTCTCGCAGACATGCGCTCACACAGCTTGTGCCAAAAAGCTCTCTCTGAGCACGACAGTGGGCGAATGAGAGAGCGCAAAAGTAAGTGAGAGCGAGCTTATAAAAAGTCCTTGCTGCTGTTGGGCTGTTGACTGTCAAAAATTTTCACTTAACAATCAGTCAAGTTTATCGTGCGTCTTAGGTTAGTTGCAAAATTCGCGTGCGCGACGCTTTGACAAAGTTGCTCCGCAGGCAGCAGAGGCAGCAGCAGCAGCGGCAGCAGAAGCAAGAAAAAAGTTGCCACAACGAAGCAGTTGATTAAAATAAAGGTTGATAAAATTCAATTAAAGGACGTGCCATGATATTCTCTAATAAAGTGAAAAAATATAACATTTAAATATGTGAAAAGTGTGAAGGAAAATGGCAGCAAAGAAAATTGTGAACTCGCAGCTGTGAGAAATGATTTTCTGTACATCGTTAACCGTTATCGCAGCCTCCAAAAATCTGAAAATCTGCACAAGTGTCTTCGCTGCCTTGTGTACGTGTGTGTGTGTGCTTGTGCTGTTGTTTATTTGAAGTAAAATTAGAAACGAAATTGACTGAAATGCATTAAGTGTCTAAACACACACACACACACGCTCAGGAATACACAAACAAAATCACAACGCATTAAAACGAACCTTGAGCAAATCAGCCTTAAATACACATAGATAAATACACCAAATCACACACATTCAAATACAGCTATGCATGAGTATGTATGTATGTATGCATACTCGTACCTAGATGTAAAGGATTTTCATATGCCAAGAAAAGAAGCAACGAATTCGGCAATAAGGATACGACAACCAAGTGAAGAGGAAACAGCAGCAACTCGGCCAAGCAGGAAAAAGAAAGCAAAACAGTCAAAGAGAGTGGGAGAGCGAGAGAGAAAGGAAGAGACAGAGAGAAAGAAATTTGTCTTTAGATATGGATGGATGTAATACTGTGGTGTGTGCGGGTGTAAAATGTAGGCGAAATATTTTCATAATTTATGCAAATAGTTATTAAGCGCTTTTCGCGCTATGCATGAAAATTTGATAACTCAATTTACATTTCACTTTGCATCTCAAAATGTGTCTAACTTGCGGAATTTAAACTGTTCAACGTATGAAATAAGAATTCATATTTAATTAAATCAATTGCATTTACATATAAGGAAAACACTTTCATCTTCTTTTTATGGTCATGTTAAAGCTCTAATATCTTTTGAAGAACTTTCAAGTTTTTACTACTTATCTTATCTAATGATAAGATAAAAACATTTTATAGTCGTTTAAATGTATTTATAATGAGACTACAATTGATATGATAATGAATAAAATCAATATTTGATTTTCAATACAATTAAATCAAAATTAATTGAAAAGTTTAATTTAAGAGAATCTAAAACTTGGAGTTGTTCATTTAATATTATTAATTCATATGATAATGTACGATTTATATTTTTTTTAGGATATTTAAAAAATTGACGGAATTAACAAAAGACTTAAATTTAAGGGAATTGAACAAAAATTAGTTCACTTATTAAAGTAATCGATTGAAATGAAAATGCATAGTATCAGACTCTTGGTTTTATAAATTGAAGAAGTAAAATTTTACAAAATTCAAGATTATTAAATTTTTTAAATTAATAATATGCAATTAAAAAAAAGGGCAATGTCAGAAGCTCTTTGCATTAAAGGAAATGTGAATTTAAAGGGAATTAAAGTAATAGATTGCTTTGTAAAATAATTAATTGACATGAAAATGCATAATTTAAAAAATATATTTTTTATTTGAAAAATTTAAGGGGCTTCAGTTATTTGTTTTAAATATTATTGCCCTCATACCACTGTGCATTCTCAGGAGCTTTTTTGCTTAAGGATGATACACACACACACATAGGCCACTCGCACACAGGGCCACGCTCATGGTTCTTGTACAAGGACGCTTCCGCCTTGGCGCTCACACACACACACACACACTGACACATTGTGGTGTGCAGAGAGCGAGAGAGATAGAGAGAGAGTGAGAGAGAGAGAGGACGCCACGAGGCATTCGGCAATGTTAAGACTCAAATTTAGCGTTAACGCTTGTGTTTTGTGCAAGTTTTGTATTTGAGTTTGTACTTTGTATTATTATATTTACCAAAGCGCCTTTCTCTTTTTTAACAGTTCTGCAGAAATTGTGTGTTTCACTAATAAATAAATAAAGATACCGCGACAGAGCGGAAATGGCCATGGTTCGTTTATAAACCGGAAACAGCGATCAACGAAAACTTTTCAACTGCAAAGTAACCTCGCAAAATGCCGGAAGTTAAAGCCACAGCAGCAGCAGCATCAGCATCAGCTGGCAATCTGGAAAATGGCCAGACGACGGCATCATCAACACCCAACAAAGCCAAACGCCAAAAGACGCCAACTCGCCGTCGACCGCCCCACGAGGGCGAAGTGGTTGCCGGCGGTGTCGGCATCACTGGCGGTGGTGTCGTTATCCTACCACAGCACGTACTCAACGAACTCTATCACAACTACTCCATCAAGCAGCGCCGCAGTGGCCTCAAGTGGTTTCTATTTGCGGCAGTGCTCTTTAATATCTGGACAATTTGTATTCCCTGGGAACAGGCGATTCCCACAAGGGGTGAGTAGAGCAAAACACACGAATTATCGGGCTTAACTTATAAAGACTTAATTCGTTACATTTTTAATCAAGTTTTTGAGTAGGCTAATATATTTATCTGATCCAGTTAGATGTTGCTTGAAGCTTATATTAATTATTTTCGCTTTATCTTTTTTTAATTAACCCGCCAATGAGTTTATTTCAAAGCACTGTGACTTATCTTTTGGGAATTGCATCTTAATATTTTTCTTTTACATTTCTTAGCTAAAATCTTCTTTAAAAAAGTCCATTGATTTTTGCATTCTTATTTCAATAGATATGTATATTCCTTGAAAAAAACAAAAATAGGAAGGAAAAGTGGAGTAGAATTAAACTTTTCCTGCATATTTAGTTAGGAACAAAATTTCTAGATATTATTAATAATATTCTATGAAGACTCTTTCCAAAGATCTTTGTGCTCTAAGCTGTAAACTAAAGAGTGCCTAAGAAATTAACTTTTTAGTGCTCTCACTATTCATTTATTCTTAAGTCTAGGAATCATTCGCTTTTCATTTCTGTCCCCCTCAGACATGAATTCTTTTACACCTGGTGTGAGGTTTGCTTTTCAATTTCAAAGAGTCGGGCTTATTTAATATATAACTCGATAATGGGCACAATTTTAATCAGCTATAGAGAAAACTTTCGCATTAATGTTATTTTAATCATAAAAATAAATCCCATCTGCAGTGGTCAATTGCAGCATGTTAGTGGCCTATATGGCACTGACGGGTCTGATGCACATTGGACGTCGGTCGGAGAAGCCGGCACTAAGGAGGTTCCATCAGTCGCTGTTGACGATTGTGCCACGAGCCTTGTGGTTTCTTTCCATGCTGCATTTTGCCGCCTATGTGATGTTGCAAACGAGCTTCTCGCCGCGGTAAGTGAAGGGAACTATCTAACAAAACCTGTAGCTTACCTGGAATACCATTCCCAATTTTTAGAGACGTGCTCGGTTGGGCTATATTATTAAACTTCCTGATATATGTCACGCTGCCGTTGCCCTTGATATTTCTCGGCTTGGTTATTGGCTTTTGCACATACTTTAATTGTTTGAGCCTTCCCGTGGGTTTCTCGCGTCCAGATCGAATGATTTCTGAACAGGCAGCGGCCAATGCGGTTCTTATAGCCACCGCAGCATTAATTGGCTTGTTGTACTACTTCATGGGCGAAGCCAAGCAGAAGCGGGCCTTCCTAGAGGCCAAAAAGAGCCTGGAAGTCAAGATGGTCATCGAGGAGCAATCGGCGGAGCAGGTAAGCAGAATTAAATTTAGTATTCTTTTTATTTAACTATATACAAATTTCATTTACAAGGAACGCCTGTTGCTATCTGTACTGCCCAAACATGTGGCTATTAAGATGCGCGAGGACTTGGGCTCATCAAGTTCGGAGGCTTTCAAAAAGATCTACATGAGTCGTCATGAGAATGTGAGGTAAATTTTTGAAACTTTACCATAGATTTGAAGTTGTATAACAAATCACTCCCCATTTGCACTTTCTCGTTACTCGTCAGCATTCAAATCGTTCGCCGTTTGAGCTGCACTCGTTAGTCAGCTCAATGAGAAACTCGTTATTCGTATAATTAATGCAAACTAGAGATGGGCATGGGCCTCCTTTTTGAGGCACGGCACGGCCCAAGCACGGCTGGTAAAAACTGAGGCCCAACACGGCCCAACACGGGATTTTTTTAAATAGGCACGGCACGGCACGGCCCATGCCCATCTCCAATTTTGTCACTTCGTGGCGTCACTTTTTTATTATAATGGCATCAATCGTGCTATCGATGTTGTAAGTGTTCGCAAATTGTGTGATACATCGATGAATCCTACAGCTCAAGCTGACAAACAAGCTATAAAACAACGCCAACTTATCGATACTACCATATTTAAATTGAAAATCTCTACCGTGCTTTCCGTGCCTACCGGGCCTACCGTGCCTACCGACTTTGGCACGGTAAAACACGGCAATTTTTTATAAGGGGCCCAACACAGATTTTTTTTAAATAGGCACGGCACGGACACGGCACGGCCCATGCCAATCTCTAATGCAAACAATATGAATATTCGGTAAATTTAATGTATGTATTTGATTCTAAATCAAATAAAATCGTTTATTGATTACTCGTTATTCGTTAGTCTGCTTAAAATGCCACTCGCTGCATTAACACGTGTAAAAATTTTATATTCTTCTTTTCACTGGTTAAAACATATAAACTGCGCGTAATATATTATTTTTATGAATAGTTTACTTTTCAGGTATTATTTGTTTCTCGTTTTTAAGCAGAATTCGTTCATTACTTATAGCTCGTTATTTAGCAGCATTTAGGTACATATCTTTACTTTAGAGTCCTTCCTACTCGTAATTCGTTCAATAAAAAAGTGTGAACAATTGCCTGCTATAAGGATCTTAGGAATCTTTTAATTTGCATAACAGTTATATTACTCGTCAGCTGAAATTACTCGTCATGCTTTTAACGAGTGATTTCTTGAACGATTACTAAACGAGTAATAAAGATATTTGTAAAGCAGGTTTTCCTGCAATTTTCTTATATTAGTTTCCGCTGCGTACATTTAATAGGCTCATAAGTAAACGAATCTCAATGGTTTTACTAAGCGAAACGAACTGACCAAAGCCACAGCATTTTAATCGTTATGTTATTTTTCACACCCACAAAAGCATACTCTATGCGGATATTGTTGGCTTTACCGCCATCTCCTCGACGTATAGCGCCCAAGATCTGGTTAAAATGCTAAACGAGCTCTTCGCACGCTTCGATAGGCTCGCCGAGGTAATATGAAACACGTTAAACCTAAATCCCTTATGCTTTTATTTTGTTTCTGCCTTTCAATCTATTACACTCTTTGTGTGTTTTCTTTGCTTTCATTTTTTTTTTTTTTTTGTGTGTTTTTCCAGCTGTTTGTTCGTTCGTTCACCTGTATGCCCCTCATAATAATCTCTTGATGATGATGATGTTTCAGAGGTTTCATCGTAGAATTTTTCATTTCCTTCACTTGCGCATTTTTCGGACTTTAATTTTGAATACTTCTTCTCTGTTTTCTTTTTTGGGCTACCTTAATTTTTTTATTGTTTGCTTGGTCCCGCACCCGGTGTAACAAAAGTTACGCTCAGTCAGCCGTATTAAATGTGTCAAGTTGATTTTTTCTCTCATGCGATTTTAGGGTTTGGTTTTCGCATTTGGGTCCAGTTAATTTACTGCAGTTGCTGGGGGTTGTGTCAGGGTCTGGGATTTTGTGTGTGTTTTCCTTTTCACTGATTTCATTTTTTTGGAATTTTTTTGTATTGGCTTGTAACGTTTTCAGTTCATTTGTTGACCGGGATGAAAGCCAAATTTATAATTTTTGGCATTTTTAAACAGAGAAGGGATTTTGGTATCCTTTTTTGGTGCAGGATAAAATTAAATAGTACAGCTTTAGTACATGTTTCCTTTATTTAAATTTTTATTTTTTTTATTAATTAATTAAGCCAACAGATTGTAAAGTTTACTATGCATATAAGCAACTTATTGTAATATTTATATTTGCTGGAAAAGAATTAAACTGGGAAACCTATTTACTATAAATTCCAATGTTTTTCTTTGTTCATTGATTTATTTAATTTGTTCAATTGTATGCTTTTGGTAAGCTCAATCATTTCAAGGGGATGAATGGCCATTAACTTCGATTAGCTCGTTTCGTTATAAACATTGTTACTAACTGGAACCATTGCGTACACTCTTCAATTTCCCACCCACAGAAGTATCAACAACTGCGCATTAAAATTCTCGGTGATTGCTATTATTGCATTAGTGGAGCGCCCGACGAGCGGCCGGATCATGCCGTGCTCTGTGTGCACATGGGACTTTCAATGGTGAAGGCCATAAAGTAAGTGGTAGTGGAGAGTAGAGGTACATAGTAGCCTATATAACCCATGGGACAACCAACCAAGTGACGACAGGCAACGACAAGCGACGCGATCCGACGTCAAATCAACGTTTGTTCAATTAAATGTAATTGCACTTAACCACGCGTCGTCGTTGAGTGTCCTGGCTGTAGTTGGTTATAGTTTTTAGCGTAAGGGAATAACTTTATCCCTTTAATGCAATATTTTTTTCTTTTTTTTTCTACTTTTTAGATATGTTCAACAGAAAGCGAACTCACCTGTTGATATGCGTGTTGGCATACACACGGGGGCTGTCCTGGCTGGCATTCTTGGCCAGCGTCAGTGGCAGTTTGACGTTTACTCCAAGGACGTTGAGCTGGCTAATAAAATGGAATCGAGCGGCAAGGCTGGGTGAGTACGAATTCTAAAGTTTTGCATTATTGATAAAGCAACTTGAGGCGAATGATGTTATGATTTGTCATTCTCACTACAATATGCAAATTTAATGGGTGTGTGGACACCAGGCAGCGGCTCCTCCTCTTTATATTCATTTTGTACACAAACACTTGTTATTTATTTATTTAATTAACGTCAACTAAGAATCCGAACTGTATTTGTACGATACAAGCCCTAACAAATTTTAGATTAGCAGAAAATACGTTCAATTTAATAAAATTCAAAATACCTTATAATAAAAATTTGATTTAGTTGTTTATTTTATTTTACATCTTTATTATATAAATTAAACATGTTTTGGTACATTTAATAATTAAATAAATAAATGCAGTCGATGCAAAATATTATTTGTACTTAAAAAAAATACCAAAAATTGAAAAAAATACAATTTGGATTTGTTTCTTAAATTGTTTTTATTTAGCTTAATTTAGTTATTTGAATATTTTACTTGGTTATTTATTTAATTAATTGTGGAACAGGAATAAGAA
This sequence comes from Drosophila suboccidentalis, assembly GCA_037043435.1. Lineage (NCBI taxonomy): Eukaryota > Metazoa > Arthropoda > Insecta > Diptera > Drosophilidae > Drosophila > Drosophila suboccidentalis. The sequence continues at coordinate 219,457 of JBAMBK010000310.1, read as the reverse complement.
GTTAAAACTTACTAAAATTTAAATTATATAAAAATATAGCAATTATTTAAAACTCATTTTTATCAACACATTTATTGCTTTAATATTTTAAAAGAAGGTCCACATAGAAGTTTATTAAAGTAAATTTTTTTTTTTTTTTTTTTGTAATTTTTTATTAACAGGCTTTCTGTTACCTTTGGGGCAACCTAATCTAGTTTTAAATTTGGAAAAAACCAACAGAATAGGTCACATGGACGTTAAAATTAAATTTAGTAATATTTAAGAAATTCATATCATTAAATATGCAATTTTATTAATTTCAACTTTAATTTCCCAGACGTGTGCACATCTCGGACAAGACTTTGGCCTTTCTCAATGGCGAATTCGAGGTGGAGCCTGCATTTGGCGAGAAACGCGAGGAATTGTTGCGCATAGCGGGATTAAAGACCTACTTTATTACCAAAGTTGTTAAACCGGTGAGTTACAGATAAAGATATTCATCCATCCATCTATTTATGAGTATCTGTCTATTAACTCCTCGCACAGTTCGCTTCGCCTTGCAGTAAGATAATCGATGAATTGAAGTCGGAGAATGGGAATCACAGTCCCGCCGACTCGAATTCCTCCAGCAATGACAACAACGACGACAACGAGAATGGCGCCGGCGATGATACCGATGCCACACTGGATGATGAGGAGCTTCTGGCACAGAGCGCTGCCGGAAATGGACACAATGTAACGGCAGCCGAGGATGACGAAGAGCAGATCAAGTTGGAGAACTTTAAACAACGCTTGAAAGATGAGCTTGTAACACGCGATGGCCATGAGTAAGTCTTGAAAAGCTTATATAAAAGTATGGATGTTTTTTTCACTATTCACTACAATTATGAAAAATTTTATTTATTTGGTGAATTCGGGATATGTTTTGAGAAACCAAAATAAGGATGAAAACAAGGGTGTCATAAATTAGGAAATTCAACTAAAAAATATATTCAGAGTACAGAAATTAGAAAAATACAATTTTAATGACATAAACTGCGAAAAGCCAAATTCAAAAATATTTGATTAAAAATAGCAATCATCGAGTAAAATTTATATTTTTAATTATTTAAACTATATTGTGAAGGAACAAGATGAACAAGATAATAAATTAATTGAACTACAAATCGAAGAAAGCCTCGATAAGTAATAATCCAAATACGAATGGGTTGACAACCGTCTTACATCGCTACTTAATTTTTACGACAAAGAAAATGATAAAGTTTTTATTAAATTTTTGAACAAGGTAGCACACAATATTTATTTGATCCTCCTTGATTCTAGCTATTTTTATGGTTCAACAACATTTTGCCTTTTTACTGATTTTTTTCTTAAATTAATTTTGAAACTTAGTTAAAATATAAAACATTTTATTAAAAATTGCCCCATTTTTATACCCGTTACTTAAAAAATAAGTAAAAGGGTATATTGTATTCGTTAAATTTTATGTAATAGGGAGAAGGAGGTATCTCCGACCCTATAAAGTATATATATAATTGATCAGTATTAGCAGTAGAGTCGATAGAGCCATGTCCGCTTCCGCAAATCGCGAAAAGCAACCACACGAATAGTTTTAATTTTTTTTTTTTTTTTTATAAACATTAACTACTATTATTGGCTATTGAATAGTGGTAATGACTGTTTTAAGTTTCAAGCGAAATAAGTGCCTAAAAGTACGCAATAAAAAATATTTTATGAACAGTTAAATAAGTAACGGGTATCTTATGGTCGGAAGCTCGACTATAGCCTTTCCCACTTGTTTTTTATTTGCTTTTCCTAATTTTTGTTTTAAAATTTGATTTCGTAATTTAAATTTAAATTTGAAATTAGATAAATTTGCTAAATTAATTGTAATTTTATTGTTATCCATTTATTCTAAGTAATATTTTACTTTATTTTTGCAGAAATCTCACCAAGGATACGAACATCTTTTTGCGCTTTAAAAATCCTCAGTTGGAGCAGGCCTATGCCGTTTATCGGGAGCCCTATAGTTCGCTGCCGTTATTGGCCGCATTGCTGGTGCAGTGCATCGATGTGTTGTACTCGTATTTGGTGTTGCCACGTTCCACGTTGCATTTCATCAACATTGCGGCACCGTTGGTGCCCATTGCCATGCTGGTGGCAATTAGCATTGCGGAAAGCTTCAGCGGCATGCTGCCCAAGTTCTTTGTGGATGTGAGCAAGCGATTTAATGACATTACCTTCGTGCGTGAATTGGCGGCCATAATTATAGCACTTACCATTGGCCTCAGCAATGTCATCGACATGGTTAGTTAGTGTTGGTGTTCATCATGGTTAAGGCTCAAGTTCTTATTGATTTTTTGGTATTGTTGTCCGTATTGCAGTTCTTTTTCGTGACGTTCGTCAGTGAAAGTGAATTCAATGCCACGGCCAGCCTAGAGGAAGTTCCAACCGCCGAGCACCTGCTACCTGAATCATTTGTGGAGCAAATGCGTGATGCGATGCCCACAGAGCGTGTCCTATATCCGTCCTATTTGAGCAACTTCAGTGTCCTCATACTCATCGCAATTGCTGTGATTGCTCAGCTCACGCATTTGACCAAAATCCTGCTTCTTTTATCCCTTGCCGGTAAGCCACATCATGTCGTAGTAATTAGAATTCTTTATATAATCCTCTTCCGAACCCTTACAGCTTTGCATTGTTATTTCAATGTTTGCATCATGCAGGATTTATACGCGCTGGAAGACGATGTAGCCCACCAGCCGTAAGTATAGATAGTTGGAATCCAAAAATAAAAGATACAATTTTGGCAATTCCTTTTCAAAAATTGTTCATAGCATACTTTTTGCAGTTCTCTAAAAAGTAACTCAAATTGCCGCTGTACTGAAAAGCAAGCATTAAATTTTTTGCAAGCTAGCGCAGAAATATTGAAGAGTTTACATAAAGTTAGAAATAATAGATAAATAAAGCAGATTACAATTAAAATTTAAAAATAAATTAAAAAAATAAATAAGGGGACAAAACTTTACGAAATCTGCTTTATAGTTTATTTATTTAAAAAGCAAACATTGCTGCCTCTAATTAATACATAGATAAAACATATTTAATGGATATTAATAGTAATAATTACAATAGATTTAACAATATTAAAAGTAGATATAAAGAAAAGAAAGCCTAAAAGAATTTACAATTTTAGTCTAAAATTCCATAGCATACTTTTTAGATAGCTTAAAATCCAAGTAAAATTTCAGATATGCTGATGAGTATACCATACATATATTTGTTTTAGCGATTGTGAGAACTTGAAATAAAATACATATATTTTTTTGTAGGCTTATATCAACAAGATACTGTGCTTCAGGTTTGTTGCTGGTTGCCGCATTATCTCTCAGCTTTTTGGCGCGACATGTAAGTATAAAATATGCAATCTGTTCCAAATTACACTTTCGCAAAATACTTAATGTTTTTTATTGTGAATTAGATTTAAGGTCTATGGCACAACAATGTTTTCATAAATTTTTTAGTGATTATTTTTAATAGCATTCAATTAATTTTTTGTCAGATGGACCACGAGGATCGAGTGATATTCAAATGGAAAACAGAGGTGGCCGAGCAGAAGGAAACCGCTAATGATATGCGCCAACGAAATGAGGCCCTGGTCTATAATGTGCTTCCCGTGCATGTGGCCGAGCATTTTATGAAGAACACCAAGCGCTCCCACGATGATCTCTACTCACAAAGTTATTCTGAGGTTGGCGTTTTGTTCGCTAGTATGCCAAACTTCTCAGGTAATTTTTAACAACAGTCGAGCTTACCTATACTGAATTTTTATACAAATAAATTTCAAGAATCTATTTTTATAAGAAACTTCTTATAATAGATTTTTAAATACAATTTTTCCGTAGAATAACTTATAATCATATAATTAACATTTTCAAAAAATTTTCTAAAAACGAATATTAATAATACTGGTTACCCAGAAAAGATTAAACTTATAGATAAGTATAGATTACTAAGTTACAGACCTAAATAATAATTGTACACTAGAGGAAAGTTCGACTGTTATATTTTTGTCATTTTGGTAAAGATTTTAACAGAGTTTTATTCCATATAGATTTCTATTCGGAGGAGACAGTTAATAACCAGGGTCTGGAATGTCTGCGTTTTCTTAACGAGGTCATCTCCGATTTTGATGCAGTAGGTTTCAAAAATTGCAAGAGGTCTATTTAAATTAATGGCATATCTGTTTCAGCTGCTGGAATTGCCGCAGTTTCAGGATATTATAAAAATCAAGACCATTGGCTCAACATATATGGCCGCAAGTGGCATCAATCTTCAGAGGAATCAACGCCACGATGCAACAATCACCGAACGCTGGTCTCATCTCGACTTGCTGGTGGAGTTTGCCCTGGAGTTGAAGCATGCGCTGCATGGTATCAATGAGCAGTCCTTCAATCACTTTGTGCTCAAAATGGGCATCAATCATGGTCCCATTACGGCCGGAGTGATCGGTGCCCGCAAGCCGCACTACGATATCTGGGGCAACACCGTGAATGTGGCATCTCGCATGGAGAGCACTGGGAAGGCGGGCGCTGTTCAGGTCACCGAGGAGACCTGCAAGATTCTCGAGCAATTCGGTTACACGTTTCAGCAGCGCGGTCTGGTCGTGGTCAAGGGCAAGGGTCAGCTGATGACCTACTATTTGCAGGTGAGTTAACTTTAGAAATATTTAAATATATACACATTTTTATGATCTATTAAATAGTTTATCGAGCAAATGTAATGATCAAATTGGATTTGAATGATTATTTAATTTTCTTTGAACTTATTTTTTAAAATTTCTATCAATTCGGAAAATTAACTTGTTTAAATTCCGAATCGTATTTTTTTAATATTATTTAAAAATTTGATTTTCTTTTAATCGGGTTCTTAGATTAGGTAAGGTCAGGTTAGAGCGGGTGTCTTGATGACGCACTTAGGCCTGGATAGGCCCGTTGTGATCCCGCATATCCGATGATCCTTTCTGCCTACGTGGGAGCCTGCAACTGACTCAGAAAGGAGTCCAGTTTGATGGCTGGACAAATTGGGCATTTATGCGTGCTGGTAAAGCGGCAAGATCGCCTAGGCCTTCTAGGAAGTGTTTACCCAGGATGCGGAGTCTTCTGTTGCTTAGAGCCGGGCAGGAGCAGAAGAAGTGCTCCGGAGATTCTTCTTCTTCCTCATCTCTGCAGCTCCTGCAGAAGTCATTGTAAGGGGAGTTTAGTTTGCCGGCATGAACGCCTATTATCCAATGGTCGGTCAGGGAGCGGATGACGAGAGAGCATTCTCTTCTGCTGAGATCAGGTTCTTAATCCGAAACGGATGTCGGATCAGTTACGGATTCGGTTAAGTTAGAGTTATGGCTTTCGGTAATCAATTACGCAAAATCTTAGGATATAGGTTTCGTAATGGTTACCGGTTATTTGTTTGTTTCGGTACGATATTGGTTTACAAAAAGAATGTTTAATAAATATCCAATATTCTTTGATTTCAAAAAAGATTTTTCTATCTATATTAAATATAAAAATGAAGAATATGATTTAAAAAAGATGATTACAAATTAAAACCCAAATTTTATTTAATGATTGATTCAATCAAAACTAACCGTAATGCATGAATCGGCTGCTAAACGGTTATTTCGGTTTGAATAACTTCGGATTTTCTTTTTATGTACAATAGAAAAATCAGTTAATTTCGGTTAACGATTGCGGTTTCGGCTACGGGTTTAGTCCCTTGTTGAAATAATTTCTTTTGTCGACTGTTCTTTTGTTGACGTTAAACGAATGAAAAAATAAAATTCGGAAGGCCAAAAGTTAATCCGTTTTTGTTTATTAGGATTTAAAGAGTTTACTTTTTACTCGTTTTGTTTTTTTAGCAATTTAAAATGAATCTTATTGATAATGGAAATTGATTTAAAAACCAATTAGACCTAAAGATCATTTTAAAGACCTTTTAAGCTACTTTCTTATATACTATGTATCTATCTTCATCTGCAGGGCAAATCGGAGGCCAGCGCTGCAGAACCAAAGGCGGCCATAGAGCTGCACGATGGAGACGCGGTGCCAGTGGTACCTGCCAGTTTGGACTGCACCACAGAGCTGGAGGCAGATCTTAAGACGCCGCTGCTGAAGCTGAAGGTGCAGGACACTTCAACGGAAGCTGCTACGGAATCCCGTCTGGGCAATGGCACAGTGGGCGAATCTCAATCGTTGTTAGAATAAATGAACATGTATTGATGTGCGTGTGTGTGAGAGAGGAATAGTGTATGAGTGGTTATGTGTGATTGCTTGAGTGAACGAAAATGTCAACTGTTATACTTGCTAAATTTGGTTTGCCTCTTATTCGTGTGATATTCTGCTATGTGAAAAAAACTCAAAAACAAACAAAACAAAAAAATATTGGTGAACAAAGTTGTAATCTTTAGTTGAATTTGTAACTGGTCTTTGCTTTTGAAAAGTTTGTAAACTGTGTACCTAAAACAATTATAGCTATATCTAAGTATTCCAATTATTGTGAGTTTTTGTTTCAAACAAATTGTTATTTGTTTATTAAGTAAAACTGTAAAATACAAAATTCCATATGCTTTACAAAATTAATCGTGGTGTAGTTGAAGCAAATAATCTAAAAAACATAAATTTAAATATATATTTAGTATTAGGAAACAATAATCATATACTACTTACATCAATTTCGTAATGAAAAAAACAAACAGCAAACAACAAATCTCAATGTGAAAAGATTTTTGCATAAAAATGCGCTTAAACCAAACTATTAATTAAAGAACAAGAAAAGTAATTAAAATATAGAATGCAACAAAATAATTTAGACTAAGTCAAACTAATTACATAATTATTAATGTATATTTTAAAATTGATAATCCGTATCCCACCACACAAAATGCAACCCACAAGCAAGTCCAAAAAAAATAACTAAGAAAATGTATGTGCTGTTTGCTAATAATTATTTATAATCTCTTAGTTAATAGCATATGTCCTATCTATCTAGTCAAAGCGAGCAATAGTAGGCAACCAAAAAGAGAATGGCTAAAAATTGACAATTATTTGTAACATTTAAAGAACAAACATCAAAGCATAGACTACTTATTTTACAATAAATATATACACAAATATACATACATATAGCATTAGCATAAATATATAGAGCATCGCATGTCTACTAGAGAACTTCAACGAATTAGAAAAGAAACAACAAACGAACTTACATTCATGATAACAACAAAAGTATTGAGCATTTCTGTTAACTCAACAAATTCTCTTTTTTATTAATGGCTTAAAGCATGACAATCAATGAATATTACGTAAAGTCAAAGAATAATCGATGATTGATTAAAAATAAAATCGGCTAACACCATTATAAAAATGCACTAATATTTCATTTTCATACTAGAAAAATTTAATAACTATTGTCATTACGTTTTAAGTGTTGTGTTTTAAGCTGTTAACTGTAAATCTAACGTGGCACTTTTATATTTTATTTCAAGTCGAAAACAAGAAAAATAAACAAACAGTTAGCGAATTATAGAAAAAAAAACGGAAAACGTAATAAATCTACATAAATATAACCAAACATTTGTATTCATTTATTTATTTGAGGAAGCATTAAAATTTAAACAAGTTCAGATGGTACACAAAATTCAATTTCAAATATTCCGCGTGTCAACAGCTGATTGAGACAACAGCTGATGTTCAGTAATGCCATCGAATAATATTCGATATGACATGTGTTATCGTTATCGAACATCGCTGTTATAGGGTTGCATAGAAACAATGTCAATTTTTGAAATGGACTGGCAACTCTGTCGCCGTAACATAAGAGTTCATTTTGGATTGTAAAAAAAAGTGCAAAAAAAACTAAATTTTACGCATAATTAATTAGTATATAGTGTAAATAAGAGCGTGTAAGTGTTCTCGTTGCTGTATTGCTGTTAGCGTGTGTTTCGAAGGCCAATTGCCTTCAATGCTGCGCCCCGAGGCCGTCGTCGCAGTTTCTCGCTTCTCATTTAGCCTGGGACCCTGCTGATTATGCCCAGAGAAGCAACGTACGAGGGGCGACGCAATTTTTACTATATTTAAAACGAAAATGCGCGTTGTGGTTATTGTCGTTGCCCTCCACATTGGGGTCATAAACAATTCGCTAAAATACCTTCTATTTGCCATAAATAAGTATATTTTGAATTGTTGTTGTTGCTAATGTTGTTCAATTATCCAAACAGCTAAGCAAACAATCCACATCCTCCAACATCCGCACACACACACAAACTCACCAGGAGATATGTCGCTCAAGCCCAAAAAAGTTGACTTCGATGAGATCTGGAAGCGTTTGCGCTGCGTTCTCGAGAAGGTGATAACATTGCAGAAAGTTGAACGCGCCGAGTGGAACACGAGCTTTAGGTAAGAGTGTCATCGCACAGTGGTACCACAGCGCATTTGCAAAAATAATTGCATTTCCTGCACACAATAATCGTATAAATTGGGTTTAATGACCTCAAGATATACAAGAATAATACAGTCTTGTCTAGATATTAAAAACACCTCATATACAGTGAGCACCTCAACACAAATTGTGTGTTTGGTTGATTTGAATAAAGGAAAAAAAACATATTTTTTTCTAAGTATCTTTAATTTTTACGCTATTAAATTATATGGAGTTTAAAATGTTAAATATATTTTCTTCATTTTTTCATTATTTTTGTACTATAGTAATTTATGGCTCCTTAGCACAAGCTAAAAAGTAGAAAAATAATTTAGTCTTTGGTTATTATTTAAAAGAAATTAAATATTTTTATTTTTTTTATTATCTGCATATAATATGATACATACACATTTTTACGAAAAGAAAACGAAAACCTTGCAAATTTGTGTATACTATATGCAGGCGAGACTGTTATAATAAAATTCTAATTACATTTTATTAGTTTGCAAATATAAGTCTAATTTTATGTCAGCTGCAAATGACGCTGATCCCACTGTTCAGCATGATTTGCCAAAAATCACGATTTTCATATATGTTTTTTTTTATTCAATATACATATGTAAATACTAATTACACACACACACATATTATTTACGATGTAGCGATGTTTACATGTTGTGCGTGGCGCAGCCGGAACCGTTGGCCGATCGTCTGTACAGTGAGGCAAAGCACTTCCTAGAGTTTCATGTGCAGGAAATGCTGACCAAGAAGGTGTTGGCCGAGCACGATGCGGCCAATGCGAATAATACGAATAACAGCAGACCGGATCTGCTGGAACGATACTATACCACCTGGATGGTGTATAGTCAGGGCAGCAAGTTTGTTAATCAATTGTTCATGTGAGTGGAGATATACAGATCTGTTGATAGATCTTTGCCATTATTCCATAAATAATAATTGTCTTGTCATTTGCAGTTACCTTAACCAGCAACACATTAAGAAGCAAAAGATTACGGATTCCGAATCCTTCTATGGCAGTCTGTCCAACGATGCAGCCGAACAAATGGAAATTGGAGAACTTGCCCTGGACATTTGGCGTTTATATATGCTTGAGAATCTGGCACTGGAGCTAGTGCGTCACATACTTGAAGGCATTGCCGCTGATCGGGCCAGCAATGGTGCCCTGGACTCGCATCGGGTCGAGGTCATCCATGGCGTCATCCACAGCTTTGTTGAGGTTCAGGAATATAAGAAGACGGGCTCACTGAAGCTCTACCAGGAGCTCTTCGAGGGTCCCATGCTGGAGGCAAGTGGCGCCTACTACACGAACGAGGCAAACAAGCTGCTGCAACGTTGCAGCGTATCCCAGTACATGCAGGAGGTGATCAAGATCCTCGAGTACGAGAGCAGGCGAGCCCAAAAGTTCTTGCACGAGAGCTCACTGCTGAAGCTGCGCAAACAGTGCGAGGAGAAGTTTATCAACGATCGCCTGGGCTTCATCTATTCGGAGTGCCGTGATATGGTATCGGATGAGCGACGTCAGGATCTCCGCAACATGTATATCGTGCTGAAACCCATACCCGATAATCTGAAGTCTGAACTGATACAAACGTTTCTCGAACACATCAAGAACGAGGGCTTGGAAACGGTGTTTGCCCTCAAGGGCGAAAATATACACATTGCCTTTGTGGAGAATATGCTAAAGGTGCATCACAAGTATCAGGAGCTAATTGCCGATGTCTTTGAGAATGATTCGCTATTCCTTAGCGCGTTGGATAAGGCCTGTGCCAGTGTCATCAATCGACGTCCAAGCGAACGACAGCCGTGTCGCAGCGCTGAGTATGTGGCCAAATACTGTGATACCCTGTTAAAGAAATCGAAAACCTGCGAAGCAGAAATCGATCAGAAGCTCACCAACAACATAACCATATTCAAGTACATTGAGGACAAGGATGTCTATCAAAAGTTCTACAGCAGATTGTTGGCCAAGCGTCTCATACACGAGCAAAGCCAGAGTATGGACGCCGAGGAGGGTATGATTAATCGATTAAAGGTGGGTTCAACACCCCTTGCTGAGGGCATTATTTTTTTTTTTACGTATTAAAGAAGATCCTATTTACCATATATATTCTTGATCAGTAATGGATGATCAATTCGAAATCAAGCTTTAGTATGAACAACTTTTTTCTTCTATTAGATTTCTCAACCAATCTGAGACAGTGTGTTTATCGTTGTTGTGTCTTTATTATCCCCTCAACATTTTTTTAAAATCGGCTGCCATAGGAACCGTCAGTTAAAAGTAAAAGTAAACTTAAATTAATCTGTTTTTTAAATAATCTGTTACTTAAATATTTAAGTTTCGGAAAAGAAATCAATTTTTGTATACCCTATTTTAAAGATATTTTAATACGGCTTAGGTTGTCCGATTTATTTCAAATATGTCCTATTTTCTTCAATGAATTGTTGCCATTTAGAGGATAATTTTAAAATTCCTCTCTCAAAATGCTCTAGTCCTTGCTATTTAAAAACTCGACCAATCCAAAAATAATAATGTTTTGTAAGGACAAAATGAGATGATAGTCGTTCGGTGCTAGATCCGGACTATACGGTGGATGCATTTAAGCTTCCCATCCAAAAACCCAAGCTGACATGTCGGTCTGCTTCTGAAATCTCGAGATTTTATCAGAATATTCGACGACGGATCTACCGGTGTGAGGTATATCTTTAACTTCAATATCTCCAGAATTTCTATTAAATTTCAGTGGCTTGCTTTCATTTTCGCCCTAATCATAATTCTTAATTTATTCTTTGTTGGTCTCCATGTTTAACTCAATTTATCTCACAATAGAATCGTCCTATCAAAAATCTGACAGCAGTGTGTTTTAAAGTAAAATCCTGCCTTTTCAAAAAGCCCAAGTGTGAATCAGTGTGACGAATAAAAGCATACCAAAATTGACACACAAAAAAATTGCATATCTTTTTCCCCAATCTAATATTTATGTATTTTTTACATTTATGTTTACAGCAAGCATGCGGCTATGAGTTCACCAACAAGCTACATCGTATGTTTACGGACATTTCGGTCTCCACAGATTTGAACAATAAGTTTAACAATCATTTAAAGGACCACGACATTGATCTCGGTGCGTACAAGATTCTACAAATCTCTTAGTTTTCTTTAAAATTAATATTATTCGATTTACAGGCATCAACCTGTCGATTAAAGTGCTGCAGGCGGGCGCTTGGCCCTTGGGCTCTACACAGGTTATACCATTTGCTGTGCCCCAAGAATTCGAAAAGTCCATTAAAATGGTAAGTCCTCAAATGTTAATAATATTTATTCTTATTCTCACTTTTATTTGTTATCAACAGTTTGAGGACTATTATCACAATTTGTTTAGCGGTCGTAAATTAACTTGGCTGCATCATATGTGCCATGGCGAACTGAAGCTGAGTCACGTTAAGAAATCCTACATTGTGACAATGCAAACATACCAAATGGCGATAATATTGTTGTTTGAAACCTGCGACACATTGAGCTGCCGTGAGATACAGAACACGCTGCAGCTAAATGATGATACGTTTCAGAAACATATGCAGCCAATGATCGAGTCAAAACTGCTGAATACCAGCTCAGAGAATCTCTCGGGGGACACGCGGATCGAATTGAATTTGGATTACACAAATAAGCGTACAAAATTCAAGATTAGTTCGGCGTTACAAAAGGAAACGCCTCAAGAGGTAAATTTAATATGAGATATTTAAATGTACATAAAAGTAAATAAATTATATATTTGTAGGTGGAGCATACGATCAATTCTGTGGATGAGGACCGCAAACTATTTCTGCAAGCTGCCATTGTGCGCATTATGAAGGCGCGCAAAGTGTTAAAGCACAATGCACTGATACAGGAGGTGAGACTAATTAACTACATTTTGTTATTAACTAATTAAACTGAATATATTTCTTTGTTTTATCGACAGGTTCTATCATTATCGAAAGTTAGTTTTACACCAAACATTGCGATGATTAAGAAATGCGTGGAATCGTTAATTGACAAACAATATATAGAGCGTACGGCCAATTCTGGTGACGAGTATAGCTATATGGCTTAGACTGCGTTAGCTCGAACTAGGACAGCAACTAGAGAGATTACTGATTGCAAAATCTTCACTTATTGAATTCACAATGCAATGCAACAAACCACATAATAATTATAATACCTTGTAAAACATCTTATCCCAAGGCCTATTTTGTTAATTGTTCAACATAAAATTTCATGACACACATTACGAAAACAACATCAATCAGAATTAACTACAACAATTGCCTATAAACTGATGATACTGTCATATCTTGAAGTCCCGAAAGGCAATGCAATATTTTTTATATTTTATATTATATTTTTTTATAATCTATTTTCATCTAAAACAATCCTGAAGAATGGGGCGCATAAAATGTGCGCATTACTGATACTTTTAATTAGTTTATTTAGTTATTTAATAGCTTCTTTTTTTCGGGCGCGTGTGTTTTATGCAAATCTATCATTTAGCTTTCCTCTTGTATTGTATATTTATCTGGCTCACACACACTTATGCATATACACACACGCATGCACAAACAAAATTGAGAATGTGTAATAAAACTGAACAAAGGCAAAATAAACGCGTGGAATTCATCTCTATGATTTTGATTTGTTCTTTTCTCACAATGAAATTTGCCATTCAGCTGGAATAAAAGACGGTTTAAATATTTTCAAAATTTTCAATGCTATTTTATTTCATTTCATTCAATTGTTAAATTTGAATTATATATATTAAAAATTCATTTGTTCTTGCTAAAAAATTATATCATTTGCTTTGCTCTGTGTAAGTGCAGATGAATCACTGCTAACCGTTTAATAGCTCTTTATATTATTATATTCATATGTATGTTTATGTATCTGAGTGTGTGTGTGTATGTATCTATTTTGTGAATCGTTATTGTAATTTGTCATTTATTTGTGGGTCGTTCAATTACAAGCAGCAAAATCAATTGAATGCCTGAATGTATGAGTAGGATTTTAAGGATGTACATAGAGATTGTTTTTTCGGGCATTTTCATTTATTTTTAGTGCTTCAGAAAGTTTGCTCAAATTGAAGTCAAAAAGTGGAAAAGCCTCTATCGAAATCCCAAAATCGACTATATAGACTAAGCACTGTTTTATATTTTATTATTATGCTCGCTTTAAATTTATTCTGCTGCTCATCTGATATTAAGTATCTGACCAAACAGTTGTTGTATGCCTTTATGTTGCTCTCAAATAATCCATTGATAGTTGAAGTACCCAAGTGCCACATTTTTGTTTGTTGGCTTTTATTATGATTTTCAATTTTTAATTTTCACACTACTTTTCTAAAAATATATTCAATAATATTAATACAAATAATTGTACATACAATATAATTAATTATAATAAATACCAACTTGCTATAGCATTATATAATATAATTCGTTAATAATACTTTTTAACTGGCTATCCTGGGGGGGAGGTGCCTGCTCATAAAATGCTGCCAAATTGGCCATTTGGCTTGTCAGTGTGTTAATAAAAAATACATAATCTTCCACATATTCTATATTTATATATCATTCTCATTTCTTCTGTTTTTGTTTTTGTTTTTTTTTTTTGAATTATATTTAATGACTAGTAAAGGTTTACAGTTTTACTTATTGCAGTTATTCGTATTCGCTCAGAATTTCCAAATTACAAAAGGATGGAAAATGCTGCCTGGTAAAGTCCTTTTGAGCATCATCTTTTTTTAATTTAAGTATTAATATGCAAATTTGATTTTAATATTTCGAAATTGTGTTATCAAACATTCTTTGAAATTTGGAGGGCGTTTCGGCTATTCTAGTCTCTCAAATTAAGAAATTACCACTTTCTTTTTAGACATTTTAAGGTTGTTTTATTTAAGTTTTTGCCAGGAATTCTACTTCATTTCATGGAAGATGGTAAAAGATTTGATAGGAAATCATTTACACTTCTGTCCAAAGTCTAACTTAGTTCTCAGCTAAAAAATTGTGCCTCATCATTTATATGTGTATATGCAACATCATCATATAAAGTAAGTAATGCTGTCTGGAACCCTAAACGGTTCAGTTATACTCCCAAAACTATGTATATAGAGTTTACGAGTTAATATATAAATTCAGTGCTTGTATAATTATTATGCTTTACTTTTTCTTTTTTGTTGCTCATCGTCGCGTCCTTTTTTTTTTAAATTATTGTGTGTACGGCCATGGAATTGTTGCAAGTTTAATGTCTGGGCTCGTTCCGAATACATATTTATATGTCTCTATATAATACTGTTTTGTCTGGTGTGCAAATTTTGTCGCATTTCTTGTCATTAAATTTGTTCAACGCATTTACTTTTTGTTGTTGTCAGTCTTTACGATTCACGGCTTTGTGCATTTGAATTATTCAGTTTTACTCATTTACTAAATGACCGATATACTCATTGTACATATTCGATAGATTCATATTAAATTGTGTTTTATGTGTGTGTGATTTTTTTGTTTTGTTTTGCATAGTTAATTAGTTAAATTTCAAGGTGAACGAACGTGAGAGCGTGAGAATCGTTTAAGTCAAACGTGTTGTGAGAGTCTAAATAGTTGAGAGATGAGCTGGTGAATCTAGCGATATAACTTGAACTCTCCCTCAATATCTTTTATACATGATATATGTATGTATATAAGAGATAAGTATGCTTATCATAAAAACCATATCCAAAAAGAAGAGGGAGCGGGGGCAGTGTTGGGTTTGGCATTACACAAAGTGCAGTTTAGGGGCATCTCTCTATTGATCCAGCGAGGTGGTTTTCGTGCGCTTCCAAAGCGTTTTGAAGAGTCCCTTCTTTTTGGCCTTGGGTGTGGTGCCGACGCCAGCGGCGGCATTATTATCCTTGCGACTGCTGCTCTCCTTGCGCTTTGCGGAGCCTGTTAATAATTCGGAGATTTAATAGATATTCTTTACAAGACATGTAGTAAATCTCATTTTACCAGTATCAAATTCATAGGCATGCTTGCTATTGCTATCATCCATGGGCAGGTCGCTGTAGGCCTTGTGTTTGCGCTCCTTATTGTTTTCTACAAAGAAATTATCCCATTTAATAAGAACTCACTTGATGTCTTCATAATCTACTTACTCTTTTTGGTAATCAGCAAACTGGTGACGCGTCGCAGCGCCTCACGCGGTGATTTGTTTAAAAACGAAGGTGTCAGATTGGGCGGCAGCGTGAGCGGCTTACGGGATTGTCCCGTGCCGGACATTCCCGCCGGATTGTCCCACACCCGCACCGAGGCCAAGCGATCAATGTTCTCCGTGGATGCGGGTCGCATGCTCCGCTGCTTGGGATACCAGCCACGTGCCGGAGCTCCCGTCATGCGCAGCATTTCATTGGAGGCTAAGGCGTGATTGATCGAACGCTGGCGGCAAATCTGTGCGGTGCCATAAGGACCAGCTGCAAAAGAAAAGAATTTAATTTATTTAATTACTGATTAATTGAATTATCATTAATATTGTAGCTACAGCTGAAACAAAGATTTTAACTAAATTAATCTAGTTAAAGTAAAGATCAAAGATAGATCAATAAAAATTATTAAAAATTGGCTAAAAAATAAATTCCCTAGTCTTGAAAAAGTCTTATAAAAATGCATTGAATATGAAACTTAAAATATTCAAATAGATATTTAAAATATCAAAAACCTATTAAAGCTTTTAATTAATTCTCTAGGGAGGTAATTAATCAAACATTAATTATTAAAAGATTCTAGGCGAAAGTGACCCAAAGTGGGTCATCAAAAGGTAGACAGAGTGTAAAAGTCATTAATGAAATTCAATCAATAGAATAATTAAATGGATAAAGTCCCACCGCTCAAGGGGTTTGAAAGGCAATTAAGCATACATCAATTATAAAGGTCAAGTTGAAGGCAAAGTGGAGAAAGTGAATTATAAAAAAGAGATAAACAGTTTTCAATGGAATACCAACAATAAAATTCACGTAATCAAATCAATAAGGTAAATCACGAAATATGAATATCTTATAAAGTAGAAAATTAAGGTGAGCTAGTGATGTAAATCTAAACTGTGAACCGAGCTTAATATCAAACTGTAAAAATCGACATCAAATGAATACAAACGATATATATAAATAACACTCGTAAATTTTGACTTGTAAAGTTGTTGGGCCAGAAATCAGACCAACTTCAAGCTTTCATGACTTTGCCAAAACTGAACATTTTGATCATAATTCGACCCCCAACTTATTCTCCATTTAAATTTTGTAAATTTCGGTAAATTACTTTTTTTTTTTGGTCAGAATATGGTTTATATAAAAAGTATATTGCATTCAAATTAAGTAGAGTTTAAGATTATTTTTATGATAATCGATTGATAGGTAAAAGTAGGTATATAATAGTCTATGACTTGTTCACTCCACTGACCGTACTCACCTCCTATGCCCAAGATGGAGTTGCCCATGTTAATGCTATTCGATGTGCTCGATCTGGGCGCCGTGCGTGATCCGCTGACGGGCACGGGATCATTTTGGCGTCGATATGGCGTACGTGGTATGTCACAGCTGTAATTTTAAGTAGAAACCATGTGAGACCAGCTATGAAAGTTAATAACTGATTTGAGAAACGCACCCTCTGGCAAAGATTGGAGTTTCAGGAAGACTACATGAGGTTTGCAGGCGATGCTCCTCGCGGGGCGACTGCTTCAGGCTTCGCTTGGTGCCATAGTTGATGTACCTGCGCTGATAGGAGCCCGTGCCGACCACCGAGCCGCCCTCGCACGAGCCCGTCGTGCCCATGGGCGGCTGTGGCAGCGGCGGCATTTGTCCGAGGCCTGTGGGCGTGGTGATGCCACTGCCGCTGCTGTAGCCAAAGAGCTTGGGCGATCTCTTGCGATACTGCGAATCGATACTCCACGATTTCATCGTGTTGGCCGAGTGACCAGCTCGATGCGGCGGCACCGCTGGCGGTATCGGTGGTCCAGCGAGTCCGGGCAAAACCTCGGCAAAGCTGGTCGACTGATGTGCCGGTGCCGGCGGCGGTGGCAGCTCATCATTGAAATGACGCACTGCAGCAACATTATCACGACTGCGTCGCGTGTGGCTATTGCTGTGCACCGCTGCCCCGGATGCCGTGGCATGCACCTCGACAACCGTGGTGCCGCGATTATTGGCAGGACCAGCGACCGCCACAGACGCTGGCAGCTCCAACGGCTTGCGATTCTCCACGGGCGACGGCGGCAACGGTGCATCGTAATCAAACAGATCTGGATTGGAGCTCGGCGGCGATGGTGGCAACGGGCCAAAGCCAACATTCTGTGACAAGAGCATCTCCTTGGCACTCTCCGATTTATGCACGCCCGGACGGAACTCCAGCACACGCTTCGCATGCAACTCGGCAGCGGCAGCGGCTGCAGCAGCGGCAGCGGCACTGGCAGCTGCACTCGCTCCTGTGGCAGGAGCATGTTGACTCATGATCGGCAAGTCTCCGCGCAACAGAGCGCTAATGTTGTGCTCGATTTGCTTGAGCGGCGCACAGCCGTAGCTAAAGTCCGAGAGCTCCTCATCCTCCTCCAAGGTGGGCGCCAGGTCCGTGTGAGGCGTTGTGGCATTCGAAATGCGTTGATCTGTTTTTAAAAGATACAAGTTTAGTTGAATTTGACTTTGCTTTTTGACCATTCTTCATAAATGAAAATTCCAACTAAATATTTAGTTATTATGACAGTGTTAAAAAATAGCGGGCAAAACTATGTTTAAAAGATTTTCACACTTTTAAAACATTTTTTTTTTTTTTCCTTTCAGCTTAAAATTAAATTTATATATGATTCATATTAAATTGATATATGATTCATATTCAATTTATTTAATTTTTTAAGTATTTTTTTGCTATATAAATAATAATATACAAATACAATAAAGACAAAAAGTAAAAGGGGTTTTAGTAATTTCCATTAATTTAAACAAGTTTTAAACAATTTTAAATATTCTTAACCTAGCTAGAATAAGCTAGAATGAGCAATACTGACGAAAGTCACAGCTAAGTATTTAGTGGTGATGAAAATTTGAACTACAAGTAAACATTTTATGATGATGAAAATGACAACTAAATATTTAGTGGAAAAGGAAAATTCTCAACTAAACTTCAGCTTATAATTTAGTTCTAAATAATAAACATATTAATTTAGTAGAGCCGAAGGCCTGGACGCTAGCGCTCTTATTATTTACTTTAGTATTTAGTATTCTTGTGTATTATAGCTAATTTTGTAAAAATAAAAATATTAATTTAGTGCTAGTGTAAACTCCCAACTAAATGCCCAACTGAATGTTTGTTATTCAACAATTTCAACAAGAAATAAAAAATTTCAATTGATTTCACTAATTATGTAAATATAATATAAACTAATTCCACTGAGATTTAGTCATAACCAAAAAAAAAAAAAGAAAAAACCAAATTGTTTTTATTGTTTTTAATTTCCTCACCATTTCCATTGTAGGTAAACAAATCGAAGCCGTTGCCATTGAGACGCGCCTCGTCGAACTCCTCGCTGCTCGAGGTGTTGTCCGGCATGGATTCGGCGCTCAGACGCTTCTCGGTCAACATTGCCGTCTTGCTTTTTAGGGGCTTATTGATCAGATGCTCCGTCGCCTCGGCAATGTCCAGGGAGAGTGCTGCCCGCTGAGCTGCAGCGATTTCTAGGCAACGTCTCGTTTGTGCCGCCTGTGCGTCGCATTCCTTATATATGAAATTCATCTCGGAAGGTGCCGGCGGCGGTGGCAACGGTGCCGACTCACTTGGCTCACTGTCGCTCGTGTAGAACTCATTGCTAATGGCGCCGGCGCCCAGCGATGTCCGCGGTGGCTTTGGTATGCTGAAGACATCGGCGGCACGTGGCGGCCTCTTAGCCGTGGACCGACGGATGACAAAGGTGCCCTTGCCCAGCATGCTCTGCTCGTTGTAGACGAAGCTGTTGTTAAAGTCCACCAGGTTGTTCTCTTTAGGCTGGGGCTGTAAAAGAATAATATAATTACATAACTGTGTTCAACAATTGCCTTTAAACAAACAAAATGTTTTTGTTCCTTAATAAAAACCAACAATTTACATCTAACTTTTCACTTAATTATTATTTGACACATTACATAAATTAACAAAGAATTTTAAGGTATTTACATAAAATTTTCCACTAAATTGTTATTATTACACTAATTTACAAACATTTTAATTGTTTTTTACGTCTACTCTTTTGATTTAAAATTATATACACCCGAAATGTTAAAGTATTTACCATTATAAAAAAAAAAAAAAATTTTCCAACTTGATAAAGAAGTATTTTTTCTAGGCGTTAAAAAAAAAATAAAATACGTCAAATTTGAGCGTCAAAAAAAGTTGAAATTGGTGTACGAATAATTTTTGATTCAGAAATATTTTCACTAGACATTTTAAAATTAAAACAAAAAGGAAATACGTCAAATTTAAGCGTCAAAAAAGTTGAAATTGGTGTACGAATAATTTTTGATTTAGTAATATTTGTACTAGACATTTAAAAAATAAAAATTAAAATTCGTTAAATTTGAGCGTCAAAAAAGTTAAAATTGGTGTACAAATGATTTTTTATCAAGAAATATTTCCCCTAGACATTTTAATATTAAAACAAAACAAAAATATGTCAAATTCGAGCGTTAAAATAAAGTTGAAATTAGTGTAAAAATAATTTTTAGTAGGTTCTTGCCGCTAATTTTTTCGTTTTGTTGCTATACTGACTGTGTATATGAAAATAATGGTTATATTCTAACTGCTCTCATTGTCTGCAAACATTTTTTTTAGTTCACTATTTAAAAACATATTTTATTAGGTATGAAGAATCGGGAACTTGTAGCGCAGTATCGAATGACAAACCTTTTTTTTAGAATAATTCCACATGAATTAAAAACCAAACTTTTTATGCACCTAAAAAATCGTATATACATGTATGTATACATACATAGATCTAAATCAAGTAATATTAAAAATTTTATTTAAAAATTTGTATATAAAAACCTAAATCAAAATCAACTGTTTAATATTGTGACTAGTGCCGTAATCATAAGTTCCTTTCAACTTGTAGCACTAGGATGTTAAGTAAAATAAATTTAAAATTAAATTTATATTTTAAATTTAATAGCGTTCGTCACTAAATTGGATATCAGAAATTTTTTTTTTGGGGCATGAAAATGTTATCGTCACTAGTTATAATTTTATTCATAACAAAATAGTTGCACCAGCTAATAATAAAAGGAATAACTACACTCACCTTTTTGGCAGCTCCAGCCGTTGTCTTCTTGGAACTGTTGGACTTCTTTTTATTGCTCTTGAAGTGTATTTCCCAGGCGACGCCATTTTGCTTGACAGGCGTCAGGTCTGTGGAGATGGTGGACTCCTCTAATGAATCCTCGGAATAATCGTCCACCTGCTGCATGTTAACATTGGAGGCAGCTGGCGAAGCCTCGCCGGAGGATGATGATGATGTGGTGCTATTGGAATGTGGATTAAGCATGTGGCAAACCTCCTTGTGCTTCTCCACCGAATTAAGTAGCCGCTTGCCACGTGCCCCATCGCCGGCAGCTTTGGCCGAGGGTCCTGGGTAAATGGTAACCGGATGTTCGTTCAAAATTGGTTCGGGCAACTTGGCCAGGTTGCCTCGCAGCACGGCATTATGCACGGCACTGATGTCGATGCCCAGCACATTGCGTTCCCCATTGCAACTGCCCGCCCGTATGGAGGCCAATCCACTTGAGGAGTTTAAGCCCGTCGAAACGGCATTTAAATTTGATGTACGTGCCCCACAACAGGGCAGACTCGAGTAGTTGGAGTTGGCAGCTGGCGTCGAGTTGGCGCTTCTTGCCTTTGGCTGTGGTGGAATGAGATGAGGAGGGAGCATTAATTGGTTTTCTCTTACGTAAACTCCATGTACTTGGAGTGTGGAGTATACTCACCAACGTTGTCTGTATGAGTGGCGTCGTCGCTTCCTGACTGTGCTCCGCCTCCGATAATTTGGTTAGATTCTCGGCCGTGCCGTCAACTTCGTTGAAGCTGCCTTCGGGCACGGTATCTGTGCTCGGTGTTTGGGGCACATCCTCAGAGTCCTTTTTGGACATGCTGCAAAAGTGTGTTTGTATATGAAAGTGTCAAGTAGTTATTAACAACTTAATAAACCTGGAATTAGTTCACTTAATTTACTAATGATATGGCCTTTAAATTTAACTCTCGATTTAAATTTATCTTCATTAACGTAAGCAATGGATTTTTTCCACATCTTATAGGGAATCTTTCTAGTCTATTTTGAAAATTAGGAAAATTCTTTGATCAAGAATAGGAAGACAAGACAAGAAGAAATTGATTAACATTCTACAAATTTTATATTTTTAGGAATGCACTATGGACAAAAGTGAGATATTTTGGCAATAATTCAAATTTGGTTTTGTTCAGTATCTTAAAAACGATTTTATTTCCTAAATCGAAAAGCTCCAATGCAAACAGAAATAATTTATTTAGATTTTTCAGGACTACTCTTAATATTTTAAGCGCGCTCAAAGTCAGCTGATTGAGCGTTGCAATATGAACTGAAAATGAGCGGGAAAAATAATTGCAGCTTTCAGAGCCAATTGTGTTTGTTTTGTAAGCATAATAAAAATTGCTAAACATGGATAAAATTGATAAAGGTATTTAAATAATAATAGTAGTAGAGATTTTTAGTTTTTGTGGCTTATTGTGCAATTGTCCAATGTGTTGTTTATGTGTATTTTTAGCTTAAAACTAACAAATGTACGAGTATTGCTGTTAAGCTAGTACATTAGTACAGCATAACCCTGCACGAGAGTTTTGCATAAAGCTTACTAACTAAACCATCTAGAATCAGATGCTAATAATCCCTTTTGTTCGATTTTGTTCCTTTTCGTGAAAAACGATATGTTGTAGGTGTGAATTTTGGCTGAAAAATCGCATTTTTCTCAAATTTAGATGGGGGGGCGAGGTGAAAACGTGGTCAAATTAAAAAACAAACTAAATTGTAAATTCTACTTTAGTCTAATTAGCAAACATGCAAAGTTTAAAATAAATTGCTTTATATTTAAACTTAAAATTTTTTTTTTACTATTTGCCCTAGTTGAGGAGGAAGGGGGGATGAAGACAAGGTCCGATTGCATAACAACTAAAATTATATATTTTTGAGTATTATAACTAAGCTACATGTCAAATTTCAAGCCTCTAGCTATATATTTAGATTTTTTATACATTTTGGAAATAACATTCTTTGATTAAGAGTAAATCAAAAGTTACGCAGGATTTGGATGACATTGTATTGATATTGCCTGTAAATTGTAATAAGTCAAGAGGAAGATAAAGTTAATGTAAAGCTACATCAACATATTTATAGATTTCTGGGATTCAAAGCTTTCAACTGGTAAAAAAAAAAGTTAAAAGTAATAATAAAAACGAATGTAAAAATTGTTTAAGTAAAAATTATGCTCCAATAGATGAGTTAATAGAAAATGTGTTGGGCATTATCTATAAGTTTAAAAAATATATAAATTTTGTAAAGTCAAAATTAAGAGATTTGCAGTTTTGAGATATAAATTAATATCCAATTTAAGACTGTAAAATTTAGAAAACAATTTCTTAAAAAAATTCATTATTTATCATCCGATTACGATAAAATTTCGATAAATGTTTTTCGAACAAATCTTAAGTTAGACTTGAATCTTATTTGGCACGATCTCGATTTGTTTTAGGGAAATTAAACTCGTGTTAAACTGACTGTTAAAATTATCATGATGATCAGAATTCGTGTCTTTCAGCGAGGGCTGCTTCAACTTTTACTCACTTTTTGCGACTGAGACTCATGTAGCCATCGTCCTCGGACTGATTCTCCCCGCTGCTGCTGTGCAGGGCCACAGGTTTCGTTGTCGCCTCCTCGAACTCCGATATGATATCGTCGAGCACTTTAATGGGCTCAGGTATGTCGTCCATAGAGATGGGCTCCATTGTAGACAGCTGCAGTTGCTCGCTGTAAAATCGAAATCAAAATGAAAATGGAATGAAATGAAAATCTAATTAGGTTCGTTCGCTTCAAGTCACTGTCATCATTTTTGCAGCATTCGGCCGTCGGCTGTTGGCTGACGCAATTCCCTTTTGGCCCACGATTTGAATTTAATTCATTTAGAGCTTGCGACATACTTTTGCTTTTGTTGGTCTTCGTTGGCCATCATCATTGCCGCTGCATCCAACGAATCCAGCTCTGCGGGCTCGGACATGTCAGCTGGAGTTGCCTCTGTCACTGTGGCTCCCTCTGCCTCCAGCTCCACCTCCGCCTCCGCTTCAGCCTCGGTATCCGCCTCCAGTTCCAACGCCTCCACAGAATCGCGTGCTCCACACGATTCAGGTGTTGTTGCCATTATGCGATTTTCATTGAAAGAGCGACTAAGGGGACTGAGACTGTTTTTCTGACGGGTTTTTCTGTTTTCGTTTTCGTTTATTTTTTTTATTTTTTGTTTTCTTTCTTTTTTTGTTGATTATGAAAATGTAATCAATGCGCCCACAGTCGTCGTTGTCGCTGCCTCTGTCGCAGTCGCTGCCTTTGTCGACGTCGCTGTCGCTGCTCGCCTTTGTTGTCGGCTGTTTCAATTTTCATCTATGCAATGTGTGAAAGTGATTGGCGTTTTTTTCAGGTCATTAAATTCGTCATCAAAATGCTTTAGTTGCTGCTGTCGATGCTGTATGAGAAACAGGGTGAAATTTATCGGGGGAGGAAAGAGAGTTTGTTGTAAACATCAAAGTTATTATGTTGTTGTTGTTGTTGTTGTTGCTACTGTAAGCCGCTTAAATCATAATAAATAATTAATATTGATTTTATATACGTAACATACAATTTGCAATGATTGAATGATTATAAGAAGCGGATATTAACTTTATCCATGTAAAATTAATTCCAATGTTGATTGGGTTTAAATATTATTAACGGCATTCAGTTAATGATTATTTTCTTATATAAAATAAATAATTATTGATTTATTTAACTAATTTCATTAAAAGTCATATAAAAACAAAGGATTAGTTGACGTATTCGATCGTAAGACATAGATAAACATAATTTTGTAGAGTAATTAAAATATTTTAAATTATTAATATAAGAGACGCATATTTTTGTATTATTGTTGTACAATTAATAATGAATGATTACATTTTTCTAATGTCAAAATAATAATGTCATTCCATTTTAAACGATTTCTAAATTATATGTGGTATCCTAGAATCTATATGTAAATACCTTAAGCAATCTCCAAAATAAAATATTTGGATTTGATAGGCGAATCTAGTAAAATAAATATTTATTTTCCATAATTTTTTAGCGTTTGTAGCACAAAAACTAGCTAATTTTTGTATTTTTTTTAAGATCACTACGAAACTTTTTTAAACAACCATTATATCATCTTAAGTACATACAGTTGCGCTCATAAAATAGGAGTGCAGATGACCTGCACCTTTAAGATCGATTAATCCTACTATAGAGACCATTATGGGACAAAAACTTTTTATAATGGTTAAATCTATTTATTTTCTCATAACTTACCATCTTTTTTTTTTTAATTTAGTTAATATTTCTTAAAATTTGTTGTATAATATATTGCTAAACTGTGCCGCTCACTGAAATAGGAGTGTTAACACAACCAATTATATCATCTAACATAAGTCATTCATTAACGTACATTATACGAAAGAACATTTTGGTTATGCCCTAACACTTGGTTATATATCCTTTATTGGCTATTCCAGCCTCGCATCTTCGTTGCATAGAGTCGCCCAAGTCCTGCCAACGCTTGAGCGGAATTTTCGCAATTTTCTCTTCAACAACCTGCCAAAGCTGCGACTTAGAAGATGCGAATTGTTTTGAAACATTGCATCTGATGTCCCTCTATAAGTTTCAAATGGGATTTGGGTCCGGGGACTGAGCTGGCCACGGCAATGGGTCGATCCTTTCCTGGCAAGCCCGATTTTCGGCCGGTTTGCTGGTGGATTTGGATCGCTATCCTGCTGGAATGTCCAGCTTAAGGACAGAGGCCAACTGGCATATGACGGCATACATTCCTTAATATGTTGACGTACCATTTTGGTCCAGTAATCCGCTCGATCATATGTACTGAGTACTCTGACTACTCTGTAAACCCCTTACATGTTGAGCTGGAATCGGTGGGCATTAAACCTGCCTAGATCTGTGGAAATCTTCATTATGAGGTCCTAATGAATTATGCCATAGATATTGGCCATAGGTCAACATATACGTGTTGTATAGCACTCTGGTAGTTGTGAACATGGGTATCCAAAAGGATAAAATATCTACGTGGAAGATACAATGGATTGTCTTATATGGATATTCCAAAATACATTCAAATACATTCAAACCGGCCGAAAATCGGGCTTGCCAGGAAAGGATCGACCCATTGCCGTGGCCATGCTCAGTCCCCGGACCCAAATCGCATTGGAAACTTATAGAGGGACATCAGATGCAATGTTTCAAAATCAATTCGCATCTTCTAAGTCGCAGCTTTGCAGGTTGTTGAAGAGAAAATTGCGAAAATTCCGCTCAAGCGTTGGCCGGACTTGGGCGACTCTATGCTACGTAGATGCGAGGCTGGAATAGCCAATCATAGGATATATAACCAAGTGTTAGGGCATACCCAATAATGTTCTTGGAAGTATAATTAAGTTCACTAATGAGTTATGCTAGCTGTGTTAACTTTTTTTGTTAACGCTCCATTTCAGTGAGCGGCACAGTTTAGCAACACTTTTTTACTACACAACACATTTCAAGCAATATTCACTAAATTACACTGAGAGATGGCAAGTTATGGAAAATCAATAGATTACCAGTACAACAAAGTTTTTGTCCCATAATGGTCTTATAGTAGGATTAATCGACGTAAAGGTGCAGCTGCCTCCGTATGGTTCCTGGAGCGTAGTCCGAAAACAAATGAAGATTAAATTAAACAATGAAATGCGGGAGTTTTTTCAAATAAGGGTAAAATAAGAGTTAAACATAATCAAAATTAATATTTAAAAATATCAACAATATTTTTTTTCTCCTACATGTATTTCTCTAAAAAGTTACATCCTGCTCTGAACTTAAACAGGGCTCACCAAACGGATCCTTTTTATGCTCGCTTTTCAACTCGTAAAAGTCACAATTTGTCTCTGCTTACCTTGTACACCTTAAGTTAGCTAATCGCGTGGGCATTAACCAGATAATCTGTGGAAATCTTCATTATGAGGTCTAATAATTATGCTAATTTGGCAATAGGTCAACAAACTGTGAAACTCGTATTGTGAACTGGGTTCCAGGAGTAAAATATCTACGTGGAAGCTACAATGGCGTTCTTTAGGCTTCACACTCTATTATCATTCAGCGCTCTTCAGATTCGACTCGCATGTCTGCCACGTCGGACTTTTAGGATAAAGAAAATCATGATTTTTCAAAAGCCAATCTCATTACACCACATGCCACAACAAATCAAGGCAAGCACACTATTGTTTTTCCCAATAATGGTGCTTGGAAGTATTTTTCACAATTTTGCAGCTACTTATTGAAGCATTCAGAGAAATCAACACACACACACACAC
The DNA here is from genome assembly GCA_037043435.1 of Drosophila suboccidentalis. Classification (NCBI taxonomy): domain Eukaryota; kingdom Metazoa; phylum Arthropoda; class Insecta; order Diptera; family Drosophilidae; genus Drosophila; species Drosophila suboccidentalis. The sequence goes on along the minus strand of JBAMBK010000310.1, from coordinate 192,307 downwards.
ATTAACGCAACCTGAAATGCTTAAAACTTTAGCCTTGATTTTTCACGTTGAGCTCCTCCGTTGTGCACTGGAGGTGTGAACAATGGTAACTGTGCAGAGCATAAGGGTGAGAACACTATTTTCACGCCTGGGATGGATCCTACATTTTACTCTTTACTCCTTCTGCATTACGCTCCCAACGGCATGCTCCTCACTCGTTACTGCGGCACCACACCGTTGCTCGCGTTTCCTATCTTCATTCAGATTTTCTATACACTTTGTTTGTAGAGAGGAGTTTCATGAAGCTCAGGCTGCACTCGCACTCATACTCGCGCTCTTACACACTCGCACTCACTCACTGAGACAGATTAGCCAGTCCTCCCTCCCACTCAGGCGCACACATTTTATATGGTGCTATACCTAAACATGCCGCCCACACGCACACACATTCACGCATACGAAATGCTTTTTGCCTTGTCGTTATTTTTGCAATCAGAGAGAACAAAAATAACATAAAAACTTTTCAGTGGGTGGCCTAAAACGCATTTCAACGGATGCCACAAAAATAATGGGCAAAAAAGTTTGCAATATTTAAGTTTCTAATACGGAAAAATTTCATTTCCTGTGTTATCGGTAAATGTCCATAAAGCCAGTTTCAATTCGAACTGCAACCTCAGCCGCCCACACACACACACACACGCATACACTCACAGACTGGCAGCCCAAGCTCCAACTTTGTCTAACTGTGATGTTGGCGTCGCTGCTTTGCTTTTGCCTTTTGCTTTACTGAATGAAGTTGCCTGGCGTCGTCGTCGTCGTCGTCACAGGGAGTCTGGCATCGATTTTTTCATATGCAGACGAACACACACTCCACCCACACACACACACACACAATCAAAGAATTCACTCACATATAGACTTTACTTTTTTTTACGTTGGATTCGCATTATAATTACAGTTAAAAGCTTTTACTGCCAAAAGGTCAAATCAAAAATCTTCCAATTGGAAATGTTGCTAAATATAGCAAAAATGACAGCGTGTGCGCGAGAGCGAGACAGCCAACCCACCGGGGGCTAGTGTAGTGACAGACGAAGCGGCGGCTGCGACGTCGGCAACGGCAACGGCGGCGGCGGCTTTTGAGGCGATGACAAAAACAGACGGAAACTTCCGAGAACAAGAGAATTCTATTCGCATTTTGGTATTTGCTTATGAATTACATACAAACGCACGCACACACGAACAGCCACAGACAGAAGTACATGTGTATGTAGTTACATTGTACACTTAGGCACTTGGTTTTTTATATTTTTCTTTACCGTTTGCTTAGCAAGAAAATGTAGCTAATTTTCTGATTATTTTGCTTTATTTATTTGCTTAATTTCTTTTAAATTTGATGTACTGCACAAACCACAAGCCACACACTCTCACATACCTATTTATTGAGATTTACAAAAATATTGGAATGCATTCTGCGCGCAAGTATTCACCAAAAATACGTGTGCTCGCCTCGAACATCGAAACACGACTGAAACGAAGAGAGAAGCCAATTGGACACTATACTGTTACTGTATTTTTGGTGGATGTGGTTGCGCTAGCTGCAACGAATTGTTGTTGTTCTTATTATCCCTCGAGGCTGGAGCTCCACACAAAGAGAACGCGAAAAGAGAGAACTGAATACACTGAGATTTTAATGTGCAGTAGAGAACGATCCTCGAGTTATCTTATGATTATTTATATTTTTTATAACAAAGCATTTCTTTATTTAATTAAAGTAAACACTTAGTAATTTATCTCACATATAAGGACATATCTCAGTGTTAAGCTATTACTCATGCTAGCATTAGATTAAGCAGCCATACAAAAGTTAGGAAAAAGAGAGCGAGCAAAGCGTAGCTCAAAGAATGAGAGGGCATTGTGTGGGAGTTCTTGTTTTTCAGTCTGTCTGTCTCTTTGTCTACTCCCACCCCACACAGCGGGCAATTGTTGTTGTTTTTATTTGCCGTACGCAGCGTGTCGCTCATTTGTTGTAATCATTAACATTGATTGGCTTTGTGCGCTTTGTTTTGTGATTTTGCACTCGGCCACGCGGCGAGTTTTACGCACACTTCGGTGCAGCAACAAAAACAACAGTAGATAACGTCAACCCCCGTGTATGTTAGCGACAGTGCTGCCAGGTGTTCAGCGCCCGTATAAGCTAGATTCTGAGTAAAAATAAGCTAAAAAGAAAATTGCAAAGAAAATGCAAGAAAACATACAAAATCATTAGGTTTTTGTTGAAGTTAAATTAGTCAACATTTCATATATTCGGTATCATATCATTATTTTCTTCCTCATTCAAATATTTTTCGTTTTTTTGAATAAGACTAACATATTTTTGTGATTGAGCCCATTGATAATAAATGTTTTTTGAATTCCACATGCTGCCTTATATAAAAAAAATTGTGCTACTATTGTAGATTTGCTAGTGCTGCGTTCCAAACATTCCGGAATAATTGTTTGTATATTATTTTTGGCAATATCGGCAATAACATATCGCACCAACATGTCGATGACACCATTAATTAGAAAACAAATGCACGATCATAAGAATATGCTGTGAAACATATTAAACTTATGAAATATATCGTCGATGTCACGAAAACATTTATTGCTAGAATATGCTATATGATCTTTAAAATATGCTAGATTTCAGGCTGTAAGCTATTTACAAATTTTATAAGCTTTTCCAGTTTCAAATATGCTAGATCTAGCCTGAAATAAGCTAATCTGGCAGCACTGGTTAGCGAATGCAACAACAGCTGTTAAATGCTTTAGCAGAGCAGTGCAGTGATGCCAAATTGGCCTTTTTTCGGATAGATTTGTCTGGTTTTCAACTGCCTCAGCCGGGAAAAATCTCAAACAGCTTCTATCCGAAAATCTGGCTTTTTTTTAGATTCAATTAAACGAATTGAAAAAAGATTTTATGCTGCCAATTTTGGAAATTTTGAAAATGGAAACTATATAAAGGCGAAAACACTTTCCCAGTACGCAAAAAATCACCTCTTAAAATGGGACAATGTTTTGGTCCGAAGCAAACAAATATCGAGACTCTGCAGGCAATAACCACTTTCGCTCTGACTCTTCCATCGTTGACATGGTCGAATGCAGAAGTAGCGAGGGTTTTTGGCCAAGTTAGTTTGGTAAAAACTAAATTGAGGAACCGTCTAAAAATAGAGACGTTTATTGCTATTTTGACAATTGGGTAAATGTATAAATCACACAAATTTTGAATTATATGCATATGCATATTTTACCCTCGACAGAAATCGTGTTGCCATTCGTATAACTTGCCTGACAAATACCTTAAGTTTATAGGCACCATGGCGACGTACAATGAAAACATAGAAAATGAAGACGAAAAAATCATTGAAGAGGCCTTAAAACTATTAAATTAAATAAAAAAAAGTATTAAACAAAATTCGGCCTGTATTTGTCTTATTTTGTAGTTTTTTAGCTTTTTTTTTTGGTCGTTTTGTCTTTTTTTTCCAGAAAATGTTTGGCATCACTGGAGCAGTGTTGTAGCAGTGTAGCTAGACAAAACGCTTCTGCGTTTAGTGATGTGAAAAAATATCGCAACAGATTATTGTAGGGCGATTTCTTAAGTTTCTGTCAAGCAATCTCTCTCTCTCTCTTACAGATATAAATTTGCGAAGGAAATTTTAAGCGTGATCACCGGAATATCAAAGGCGAAATTTTCTGAATTTAACAGACGACAAATGCCAACTAGATTCCGGATTATCTCTTATTATGACTATGATTATGAATATTATTGACAGAAAATCATCATCCATCAGTGCTAGTGTCTCGTCACAAAATTGGTAAACATCCATGTATTTATTGTATTTCTCTAAGAAATTTACAATTTTTTTAAAGAAATTACTGACCAACTGCGAAATGAACGATTTAGTTCATGAAAGACTGACTAAGTTCATTAGTTCATTTTAATGACCCGTTCATTTTAACTTTTTCAGAACGAAACGACACAACTTTAACCGGAATATCAAATGCGAAATTTTCTGAATTTAACCAGTTAAATTTTTAATTGTTTTAATCCAAGATTCTGTTCGAGTTCACATCACTCTGCGATGTTAACCAACAATAAGAGCTCGTCTTTGTATTTCCATCGCTATTAAGTTAACATGAGCATCAAATTTGTTTCCCCTTTTAACTTTTCCCCTCGTTTGTTTCTATTTTGTTTATATGTTACAAGCACACTCAAGTGCTTTCTATGTATGTATTTGTTTTTTATATAAACTTAAATTATAATCAGTTACTTGATTTATTTTGTTGTTGTTTTTACTGTTATACAATTAATAATCATCAAAATTTCTTTAAATGTGTGTTTTTAAACGCTGCCAGCGGCCACAGCGACATTGCTGATGTTGTTGTTGCTGCCTGTTTTGATCGGATCTTCATAGTTGGTTGATATTAGCCAGCTGCAGCTGAAATTGGGAGTCGTCGTCGCTTACAACTTGTCCAAATACTGCGACAGATCGGGCAGACCATCCTTGAGACCCTTGCGTTTGCGGGTATCCTGAACAATCTGGTAGGGTTTGCTGGATGGCTCGCATGGATCACCGGGCAGCACCTGCCAATGGTCGAACACGCACTGAGGGAAGGCCTGGCCACCGGTGTTGGAGCGCAGATCGGCGGTGAAGCCGAACGATTCGTTGACGGGCAGATAAGCCTTGACGACGAACATGGGTGTGCCAACGACTTGGTTCTCCTCGAAAACGTGGCCACGACGCCTGTTCAGGACACCGTAGATGCCACCAACGGCAACCTCGGGGCACTGAATCTCGCACAGATAGACGGGCTCCATCAGACGGGGACCGGCTGTGATGGCAGCGGCGTACAGGCAACGACGGGTCGTGGGAATGATCTGGCCACCACCGCGATGGATGGCATCAGCGTGCAGGGTGACGTCATAGATGTTGAAGCGCACACCACGCAGATTCTCATCGGCCATGATACCCTCCTTGGAGGCCCACTGGAAGCCAGCAACGACGGAATCCTTGATTTCGTTGAGGTACTGCACGGACTTGGTGCAATCGAGAATGAAGTTGGGTCCAGTGCCATCGGGGCCAAAGCACCAGATCTTACGGGCCTCGGTCACATCGTAATCGTACTTCTCGGCCAGATAACGGGCGCGCACCTTGAAATCATCCTTGGAGCTAACATCACCGTTATCAATATCCTCGGGCAGACCATCGGGCATGGGCAGAGCCTTCATGAGCAGACGGTTGTGCTTGTTGGGCGACTTGGACAAGCACATCTGGTTGGATTCCTCGAAGACGGTTTCACGGTACGACACCACAGGATCGGACTTCTTCAGGGGGATGCAAGCGTGATCCTCTTCCAGATCCTTAAGGCAAATTTCCAAATGCAATTCACCGGCACCGGCAATGATGTGCTCGCCAGACTCCTCAATGATGCACTGCACCATAGGATCGGATTTGGCCAGACGCTTCAGACCCTCAACCAATTTGGGCAAATCAGCTGGATTCTTTGGCTCAACAGCCACACGCACGACAGGGGACACGGAGAACTTCATGACCTGAGAGATTTTGGATGAGCATAAGATTAGAGATATTGCTGCAATTGAGATTAGACATTTTAAATAGCATTACCTTCATGTTGTGGGCATCCTTGAAGGTGGTGATGGTACCGGTCTTGACCAAGAACTGATCGACACCGACCAGACCGCAAATGTTGCCAGAGGGCACATCCTCGATAGCCTCAACATAACGACCCATCATCAGAATGGTACGCTGGATGGCCTTCTCGTACAGATCCTCCTTCTTGCCGGGAGTGTAGTTGGGGCCCATGATGCGGCACTTCTGGCCGGTGGCGACCTTGCCGGAGAACACACGGCCGAAGGCATAGAAACGTCCCTTATCGGAGGTCGGTACCATCTTGGAGATGTACATCATCAAAGGACCATCGGGATCGCAGTTCTTGACAGCGACGGCGGCCTCATCATCATGGGGACCCTCGTACAACATCTCCATACGGTACTTCTGGGCAACCACTGGCGATGGCAAGTGGATGGCAATCATCTGAAGTAGAGCCTCACCGGCTGGCAACCAGGTGCGCATCACAGTCTTCAGCAGAGCCTTGCCGTCCTTGTCCTTATCCTCGTGCTTGAGGGCAACACCGATCTTGGTCAGCAGATTGTCGATCTCTTCCTTCTTGTAGTTCATGATGGCATCGAACACCTTGTAGATGGGATCCAGAATGTACATGCAGAAGGAACGCTTGTTGTCCACCTCCTTTTGCTTCTGCCATTTCTTGGTCTTGGCATTGAAGAAGTTCTCACCCCACAGACTGTAAACAGTAACAAAAACAACAATACAAATTTAATGCAAATAATCTAAAGTTATTTAAAACAATCTAGACAAATCTAACAATATAATGTAAGTGTAAGGAAACCAGTGACGAGAAAAAAAAACTGAATAAACAAATTGGCAAAAATTCGAGTATTCCCTCGAATTTTCTATTTAAATTTACTATGTATTCAATTTAATTATTATGTAAATATCCAAATACTTTTTACTACTAAAGATCGTAATTGTCTTTATAAAATATAAATTATTAATGATAAGTAATAATATCTAAACAAAATATTTTATTTTCTTAGCTTGTTCTTTTTGCAAGAGTATTTTTAAAATTTAACCAAAAAATGTAAACTTAACTTTTAAAACTCATGCGAATATCAATAATATCTTAATAAAAGCCGCGTTGTATTTTATGTATTTTTAAAATATTATGTCTATTTTTAAAACATTGTCTATTTTTATTTATCTTCTCAGTTTTAAATTTTAAATATCCATATTTTTTAATTTAACTGTTGATATAGTAATGTTTTTATAATTACTACTTTAATGTAGAATTTGTCAAAATAAATAAACGTTTCACGAGATTATTTGACTTTAAGATTAGGCATATTTAATTGACTGCATTGACCCCGCCCAGAAATAATTACGTAAGCTTTTCTAGCAATATAGATATAGATTTGTTGAATCGCTGCCTTAGCAATGCACCGTTAGGACATTAGGAAAGAGGTCCCGATGCAGCGTTTCAGCAGCGACTTCAGTTTTCATCTGCTTTTATTGTTGTTGCACTTGTGGCGCCCTCAACACGCGCGGTTCTTAGGACAACACACACTCCCGATTAAGGGAGAGGGGAATCTAAAGAATTCGCACGCTCAGCGTCACACGTATTGTGCTAAAAGCGAGGGGAGGTTGTTATGTTGTTTTGGGTCAGAGAAACTTACCGGTTCATTAGCTTGACAACATCAATCTTGAACTTCTCAGAGTACATCTCGGAGAACTGCTTGAGGGTGAAGGCCCAGCCGTGCAGACCGGAACCGAAACCGACAGAGCCCTTGGAGGGATCCACACGGACTTCTCCCATTGGGCCGCCATCGTCGTTGTAGGTGGCAATGATGACGTTCACGTTCTCAACGATGCGCTGGAAAGTCTGATACAATTCCTCGGCATCCAGTTGCAGCTCCAACAGAGCACGGTCCATCTTGTTCATGAACAGAATGGGCTTGATACGCTCGGCAATAGCCTGACGGAGCACAGTCTCGGTTTGCACGCACACACCGGACACACAATCGACGACGACGAGGGCACCATCGGTGACACGGAGGGCAGCGGTCACCTCAGATGAAAAATCAACGTGACCGGGAGAATCGATCAGATTGATCAAGAAACCCTTGCATTCCTTCTCACGCTGATCAGGTTGAGTGATGAAAACCAGATCCTTCTCTTCCACCTCAAAGTACATAGAGATGGCACTAAGGAGAATATCAAAGATCATCAATAATTGGAAGATGGGGGCGATAAGTCAGAGATGACTTACGTTGACTTGATGGTAATGCAACGCTCCTGCTCGTCCTTGCGCGTATCCGTGAAGCGGGTCTCGCCAGCCTTGGCACCGGCAATGATACCAGCCTTGGACACCAGGGAATCGGTCAGCGTGGATTTGCCGTGATCGACGTGGGCAATGACAGACATGTTGCGAATATTACGCTTCTTGTCCATCAGGCCACGGATTTCGTCGACGGTGAAGTTGACCTATAAACAGCATCAGCCAAACAGCAAGCAAAAAGAGAGAGCGAGAAATAGAAAGAGAGAGGTAAGTAACTGTCATCGGTGCTGTTGCTTATTAAAAATGGCGTGTGCAACACACACATACAGTGGCTTCACTACTCCTACATATTACACTTTTGATGTGGAATAATTCACTCTTCTTATTTTTTACATAATTTATATAAATTAAGCAATAAAAACATCAAATTTATGCTTACAAATCTACATCATCGTTTAGACGATGTGATTTTTTTGAGGTTAGAACTGAACAAAAACCACTTGCGTTGTTGGTTATTTCACAAGAAATACTAGAGTTCTTGAAATACCATTACAAGTGTATGTATGCATATGTATGTGCAACAACCGCAAATTCCTAGAACCAAACATCTGTTAACATTTTCCCCGTTGTTGTCAGCCAAGTTTTCTCTTCGGTCTTTTTTTAATAGCAAACTGCATACGTCATTTTCAGTTCCCCTTGTCCTATTTTCTTTGTCTTGCATTTCACTGCTGTCTCACACACACACACAAACACACATGCACACACGTAGGGGGCAGACGATAAGTTGTCTTGTCACGTCAACAGTTTTTTCTTTTTAGCGTAATTTCATGAATTTGCCTGTTGCAAAGACATGAAATCTTCACACACTTGTTTGGCACATTCAATTTAGTTGCATTTGCTGCATTTATTTTGCTTAATTTGCACCTACCATTTTGGATGTTTATTGATTTCGCTTGGACCAACTTTAAAAACACTACACGCCTGCACTGGCGTATCGACAGGAAAGAACGAGCAATGTCGCCGTTAGAGTTGTGTCGTTTCGATCTGAAAAAGTTCAAATGAACGGGTCATTAAAATGAACTAATGAACTTATTCAGTCTCTTATGAAATATATAGTTCATTTGGTCAGTGGGTCCCTTTTTTTATTTTTTTTTTCTCTTTTTCTAATTTTTATCTTAAATTTACAATTAATACCGATGCAAATTTTTTGTTATCTTTTTTCTTGCGATTTAATTTCTCGCCACTATACTTAGTTATTAGTACATAATTAAACCTTCTTTTTGAAAAGAAAGATTTCACATAAGATTAATTAATGCCCGAGAGCTCGATCAGAGACTAGCATAAGATTAAAAATGAATTATACTTCTATTTATTAAGTCAAACATCCAAATTATTATAATAAATAAAACAAAAAAAAAAAAAGTCAGTGGGTCCGTTATTATGAAATTTTTTTTTTATCTTATTCAGCCCTGGAGTCGTTGAAGCTCGAAGATAAAGTTAGTTTTTGAATACAATTTAATAATCTTTTTAAAACCTATCTTAAAATGTCTAAGAGCACAAAGTAAAAAAATATGAATGAATGAAATATATTGTTGAAGTACTATAACTAAAACTCATTTGCTATTTATACTCATTCGAATCTTTAAATAAATTTCAGTGCCAGGGAACAGGTGTTAAAGAAATCATCTCCTTAAATCAAATTGATTGGTCTGAACGATGAAGGATAGAAGGCAATTCACATTGTTTATCGTTCATAGACAACTGACCAACTGAGCAGAATGACCTATTCATCTTTCATCGTTCATTATCAACTGAATAGAAACTTTTCATCGTTCATAGTTCATGACCAACTGACCAAATGACCAACTGAACTAAATGACTGATTTAGTTCACGACTGAAAAATGAACTATTGAACTTGGTCACCAAATTGAACTAAAAAGCCCAACTCTAGTCGCTGTGTTAGAGATGCTACAGCAAGCGATTTTAGTTCAAATGAACGGTTCATTGAGATGAACGAATTGAACTTACTCGGTCAATCATGAACTATATCGTTCATTTTGGAATAGGTCAGTTTTTAATTAATATTCTTTAAAATAACTATTTTACAGAAATACAATTAGAATAATATGCATGAAGTTCTATTAATGGATTTCATGATGATATTGGTTGAAACTAAGACATGTGAAATATGAAATACCCTCTACCCTTAAAACTTTTAATCCACATTATTTTATTCAAAACAACACCCTACATTTTTATAAATTCCACTCGAACAATATTGCCATATCGGTAAAGGTGGGTTCTCACTGCGTCACAAACGCTTCACAAACGCTACACAAAGCATTTCACAACGTCACAAGGCAATGTGAACACTAAATGCATAGTCACAAAATTGTGAAGTCTTAAAAATGTGACAATCCAATGTAAACACCACTTTCACATTCTGTTAAAAATTTTTTGCGAAGGAGGCTGACACAATTTTGATAAAAACTATGTTAACTCCTGTTAAAGTTGAAGCAGCTCAAATGAGCCCAATCCCATTGTGAAAGCACATCGAGCAAGTTGGTTTTCTTTCACATTTGTGTAAACATAAACGTCAAAGCTTAAATTTTAATTATTGTTTTTATGTGCTTTAGCATTGTTTTTGATTTTTCTGGTAGAAATGGATTCAGAATATGAAGCTGAGCTTGCTGCATTGGCGGTCATTGGACTGTGGCTTCTAAAAAACGATGATGATCAACCCAAAGCAAAGCGCAGCAGCTGGGAAAAGAGGGGATATATGCGAAGTTAAGTGAAAAGCTGCGAAGTCTTCCGTTGAAAATCAAAAGCTATTTGCGTATGGACGGAGCAACATTTGACCAGCTCACCTTTTTGGGTCACTCCACTTATCAAAAAGAAGGCAACAAATTTAGGCGAACCAATTTCACCAGGCGAGACTTGCGGTGACTCTGCGGTATCTACATAGCTTCTGGATCAAGCATGACGAGCCTCTCATACGAGTTCGGAATTATCCATAACAATTTTTTCAAAGAAATTAAATCTTTTTTATTTTAGGACACTTGCAAAGTGACATTTCTTTGTTTTTATTCATTTTGTGGAACTTGTTATTGTTCAATTGTGAACATTTTGATTCCTTGTGATTTTTTGCGATGCTCTTTACATTGACTGGTAGTGTTTACATTGAAGGCTTTCACAAGTCTTTTCACAAGGCCTTTCACAATTTTGTGATACACAAATTTTGTGTTGCCAATTAGTGATGTAAATTTGAGTGGAAACATCGATGTTGATGTTCATCGATGTTTTCAAAATGAAACATCGATGTTGGTTGATACATCGGGTCGAAACATCGATGCATCGATGTATGTCTAGTGCTTAAAAACCATATCATTTGTAGAAGAGAAATATACATGGGTGCCACAGAAATCGCTCAAATTTCATACAAATTCCAGTGAAATTCAAGCGAAAGCGATTTCTATGTCACCCCCGATAATTTTTTGGTTAAATAAAGCTCATTTTCTATTAAAAACGTTTGCTTTCTCAGCAGTTTTAAAGTTTCAAATAGTTTTTATCTTAAAAGTATGAGCACAAACTACAAGAAGACTTTTTGATGAGAACTTTGAAAACACATATGTAAGCCTTCTTGCAGCTATAGTATCTCTGACCAATTTTAATAAATTAACTCACTTAGGCATTGCAAACACTGCTGTTTTTTTACATCACTATTGCCAATGTAAACACTTTGACGTATTTCGAAAATCATCACAAAGCATAACAAAATGTGATATCACATTGCGAAGCAGTGAGAACCCTGCTTAACACTTCGCTGTGGACGCTTCGCAAGCATTTTTTCTGTGACATTTCAGTTGTATAGGATGGGTTCTCTATAGGTTATTTGCTTAGTGGTTCCACACACATGTTATGATCCGACTTGACTATCACAACCAGATATCGATTTGCCGGCTAGCTATCGGCTTTACTTGGGGATGAGTACCCTGGCGAGTCGGGTAACAAAGAATTTATATTTTTAATCTTGGAATAAATACTCGGACTGGTTTCTCAACCACCTACACGGACAATCTACTGGCAAGGATTCGGTGGACAGATGACGTTATCCACCACTACTAAACTCGGGTGCAAAACTATAGCCGCACCTACTTTTTTCAAAGTTCGCATAGAAAGAGTGGAGCTAGAAAAAAGATTTTACTACCATTTGAAAGAGCGTTAAAAATGTGAGAAAATACATGACAAACATCAACACTTTCCATGAAAAATTTTACCGTTATGTTGCATTTTCGTTTTGGGCAAGGTGCAAAACTATAGCCGCACAAGCTGATTTCTTATTCTATGTTTGCCTAGCGGCGATTTTTTTTGCGCACACTTGGTTGAGTAACTATTTAAGACGAGTTAATAAAGATTCCGAGTGGATCAGTGCTTTCTCATGTCGGCATAGGTCAAATCCTGGCGCCCAAAAGTGTGAAATGCCCATTTTAAGAAATTGACAGAAATATTGATCTCTCTGACATAGTAGTTGGAAATTTTTGATAAAATCAGAATGAATATGGCACAGGGAAACCCGGAGGATGTAATTCGAAGTTAAGTTTTAATGACCAGCGCCGTTAAGCGAGTGCTGCAAGCAATTCACTAAAGACCGCTAATGAGTTAGTGCCTGAATGTGGCCTACAAGTGTCTCGCTGGGCTGTTGTACGGTCCTTAAAAAAATCGGAAACCATAGTGCGACAAAAATCAAAGATGACTTTAAGGTTACTGGACCGCCAAAAAGAGTCTCAGATAAAATTCGCCACAACTAACATTGTGACCAACTGGTCAAAAATATAAATTTTTTACAAAGCAATGCAAAAATTAATTTATCTTCCCCAGATCATTTAATCGAATGAGAAAAGGCTTAATTGGGATAGTCATGATGGGTTTTTGCACTATTGGAGGGATTTAAGGAAGAACCCCTATACTTTTCCACGTGAAATTTTGGAGGAGGATCTGTGCTGCGTTTTGCGAGTCTGGATGCTTGGTACAGGCATTTCCAAGCTCTTTAATGAGCTTCAGAGAGTACGTGGATATATTGATAATGAACATATTGTCTTTTTTTCGATGTCGAAGGCGTGAAAAGTTAATTTTTCAACTGGACATCGCATTAATGCACGTCAACCGTGAGACGCGCTCTTGTCTTGAAGGCAATAATGTTCGGTTTTTGAGTTTGGTTTTGCTCGGCCTACATCCTCCGGGTTTCCCTGTGCCATATTCATTCTGATTTTATCAAAAATTTCCAACTACTATGTCAGAGAGATCAATATTTCTGTCAATTTCTCAAAATGGGCATTTCACACTTTTGGGCGCCAGGATTTGACCTATGCCGACATGAGAAAGCACTGATCCACTTGGAATCTTTATTAACTCGTCTTAAATAGTTACTCAACCAAGTGTGTGCAAAAAAAATCGCCGCTATTCAATCATAGAATAAGAAATCGGCTTGTGCGGCTATAGTTTTGCACCTTGCCCAAAACGAAAATGTAACATAACGGTAAATTTTTTCATGGAAAGTGTTGATGTTTGTCATGTATTTTCTCACATTTTCAACGCTCTTTCAAATGGTAGTAAAATCTTTTTTCTAGCTCCACTCTTTCTATGCGAACACTGAAAAAAGTAGGTGCGGCTATAGTTTTGCACCCGAGTTTATGCCCTCCCATCCTATAGTCGGCTTTCGATATTTATGCCGACTCCCTAACAGTGTTGCCAATTTAGCTATTTTCCCGACAGATTTAGTGGGTTGCAACTGGCAAATGCGGGATAAATTGTAAAACAGCGGGTAGCGGGAATTTTAGCTACTTCAAAAATAATTTTAGCTTTTTGAAAACATCTGGTAACTTCATGTATTTTTTTATGTTTTACGATGCCACACTTAAACACTTTGTAGTATTTTTTCCATTTGAATGGCACAAAAACATCGATAAGCCAAAAGAGAATTAAATTTTGTCGTTTTTAACTATGAAATCAATTGAATCTATCACAATTTATGAATCGATAGGTGAAAATGCGTAAAATATATACAGTGGTCCACTAATGTCTTTATACCCCCTAACTTTGTCAATTTGATATCTTAATTTAATCATCTATTCATTTAAATTCCGTTTGAATGATGCAAAAATTTCCTTAACCCATTAAGTACTTATAGAACATTTTTAAATTTTTTTTGTAATTGTGAATTTTTTAACTTTTTTCATAAAAAGTCATAAAAAATATTAGCGAAGAGACTTTTCAAATTTTCGTTTTCAATCCCTCCTTGAATTCTTTGAAGAATTTTTTTGCATCAAAATATTCAAAAAACACTGGATTAAATCAAAGAAAATATCGTTTCTTTTCTCTAGCGTTTTTTTTAGCTATCAACAATTTTTTTTAAGCTATTTTCAGCTTTTTTCAAAGGCTATTTTGGCTTTTTCATGTCCCGAAGAGTTGGCAACACTGCCTAGGATAGAAGGGGATTAAGGAATACAAGATGACAGTAGGACAGTAGGAGAATTTTGACAGGGGATAATTAGGTTAGGGAGCAGTGCTGCCAATTTTTTATCAAGAAAAAAAGCTGTTTTTAACTGGAGAGCAGGAAAAAAACAGCTGAAAATATTATAAAAAAAAGCGAAAAAAAAACGTTTTTTATGGTCTTAATTTATGTTTTATTTTTCAGATTTTCAGCAGGTCGTCTAATTCTTCGCGATCTATTTTATTTTTTTGTTGGAAGCCGCCCATCGCACTTGTGTGTTTTTTAGTGGTTGCATTAGCACGCAAATCACTTAGCAAATCACTTAGCTGCGAAGCCATGCGTTAAATTCCTCGCTCTTGTAAATCACACATACGCGCATTTTTTTTTAAAGGGGTATTAGAAAATATCGATAAAACATATGATTAAGCTGCCACTCTTACACACATTTGGTATATATCCACCAAAACTGTTATATGTTTAGCGAGTTAGTAAACTTTTTTTTTTTCTTTTACAGATTTTTCAAATATGGTATTTTTTTGCTACCAAATTTGATTTCTTGCAAGCAGTGTTGCCAGGTGTTCAGCGCCCGTATAAGCTAGATTCTGAGTAAAAATAAGCTTAAGACAAAATTACAAAGAAAATGCAAGAAAACATACAAAATCATTAGGTTTTTGTTGAAGTTAAATTAGTCAACATATCATATATTCGGTATCATATCATTATATTCTTCCTCATTCAAATATTTTTCGTTTTTTTTAAGGCCGGGTCAGACGAGCACTTTTTTGCCGACAATTTTTGTCAAACAGCTGTCCGTGTCGTGTGACCACACAAAATTTCAAAGCGTCGGTGAAAAACCGAACCTCACCGATGGAAATAGAACACGTTCTATTCCATCGGTGAGCGAAACGGACACGGAAAAATCGCTTTTTGACAAAAAGTCTCGGTGAAAAAGTGTTCGTCTGAAGCGCCCTTAAATGTTTTTTTGCATCATATCAAAAAATTGTACTACCATTGTAGATTTGCTAGTGCTGCGTTCCAAACATCGCGGAATAATTGTTTGTATATTATTTTTGGCATTTTCTAAGCTTCACTTTCTTTTGATTTCACAATTCCAAATTGATGAAATCGGCAATAGCACATCGCACCAACATGTCGATGACACCATTAATTAGAAAACAAATGCACGATCATTAGAATATGCTGTGAAACATATTAAACTTAAGAAATATATCGTTGATGCTATATGTTCTTTAAAATATGCTAGATTTCAGGCTGTAAGCTATTTACAAATTTTATAAGCTTTTCCAGTTTAAAATATGCTAGATCTACCCTGAAATAAGCTAATCTGGCAGCACTGCTTGCAAGTGAGAGCCGTACTGCTACATATTTTCATGAAATTGGTGGCAACATTAAAAAAAGCGAAAAAAAAGCCAAATGCATTTCTAAAATAGCCGGAATTCCCGCTTTCCGCAATTCCCAAATTTTTCCAGCAATTGATCTTCAAAAACAGCCAGATTTGACGGGAAAAAAGCTAAGTTGGCAGCACTGGTGGTAGAGGTGGAGAACTATCGATAGTAGACACCATCGATAGTCAGCGATATTATTCTTCAAGCCTTCAATAATTATCGATAGTTTGCGATAGTGTGTTAATTTGAACATATATATGTTAAATTCCAAAAATTAAAATTTTTTTTTTAAATTCCATCTAAAATTGTAAATCGGTATTAGTTTAGGTATTATACTATAAAACTAAAAATTAATAAAATTCGTTATCAACAATAATGTTTGGCTATTAGCTATTTTAATAGCAAAAGTTCGGCGATCTAAAACTTTTTGTTCAGCCTACTGAACATGCGCTCGGTCTCGACTGAAGTGGGTGGTACACATAAATATAAAGGCATTAAAATTTGTATTTGGTTCAGTTCCGTTACGTTCTTCTTTTCCTATTTCATAAAAATATATAATTAACTAGGAGGCTCCGCCCCCTGCTCGCTTCGCTCGTCAACCCCCGCTCGCTTCGCTCGCTAAATTGAAAAGAAGGTCTTTTGTTGTCCAGCTTAAACTTAAACTGCTCGCTTCGCTCGCCAACCCGCAGCTCGCTTCGCTCGCAAAAATTTAATAGAACTTCTTTAGTTGTCCGGCTTAGCAAATTAATACAATATAAGGGGTCCGTCCCCTGCTCGCTACGCTCGCAAAATTGAATAGTCCGCTTTAACAAATTTATATAATATAGCATTTTTTGTAAAAAAACCGGAAATATTTAACTTCCGCTGTCCGCGGTTTTAATGTTTCCTCCTTGCAATTGAACTTTGGCTAAAAGTCAGATTTAGTGATTTGGCGGGAAAAATCCAGATTTAGCGGGAAAAAGCTAAATTTGGCAAAAAAAAAGCTAAATTTGAGGAAAAATTCAAAATTTAGCAAGAAGAGTTAATGTGTGACTTTTCTAAGAATATCTCTTGCAACAACAGAGTTTTTGATTCCAAAGGTTAATTTGCATCCGATTGTTCCTATGGCAGCTATATGATAAGGTAACTCGACTTTGACAAAATTTTGCCAGAGTGTTAGAGACAGCCCAAAACATAGAATCTGTGAGTTTGGTTGAGATATCTTAAGAAACAAAAAAGTTGTTCATACTAAAGGTTATTTTGCATCCGATTGATCCTATGACAGCTATATGATATAGTAACCCGACTTTGACAAAATTTTGCCAGAATGTTAGAGACAGCCCCAAACATACAATCTGTGAGTTTGGTTGAGATATTTTAAGAAACAAAAAAGTTGTTCATACTAAAGGTTATTCTGCATCCGATTGTTCCTATGGCAGCTATATGATATAGTGATCCAAATTGGACCAAAGTTGGTCAGAATGTAGGAGACAGTTCCAAACATACAATCACTGAGTTTGGTTGAGATATCTTAAGAAACAAAAAAGTTTTTCATACTAAAGGTTATTTTCATCCGATTGTTCCTATGGCAGCTATATGATATAGTCACCCGACTTTGACCAAATTTAGTCAGAATGTAAAAAACAGTACCAAACATATAATCTGTGAGTTTGGTTGAGATATCTTAAGAAACAAAAAAGTTTTTCATACTAAGCAATTCCGTGACCTTTGA
The DNA here is from genome assembly GCA_037043435.1 of Drosophila suboccidentalis. Classification (NCBI taxonomy): domain Eukaryota; kingdom Metazoa; phylum Arthropoda; class Insecta; order Diptera; family Drosophilidae; genus Drosophila; species Drosophila suboccidentalis. The sequence continues at coordinate 174,803 of JBAMBK010000310.1, read as the reverse complement.
CCCCGATTTAACCCACTTAGAGGTCGAATTTCGCAAAACGCCGTCTTATTGCACGATGAAATTATCTCATCTATGTTGTGTGCAAATTTCAGCTTTCTATCTTTTACCGTTTGGGCTACACGTTGATTCTCAGTCAGTCAGTGAGTCAGTCAGTGAGTCAGGACAAAGAGTTTTATATATATAGATAAACTCAAAACTTAAATGTTTCCGAAGCTGCAGATGCCAAATTCGAGCCTTTCTGTGACGAGTTGAGTTTTGGCTCCCTGAACACCACAGAAAAACTAATTTTTGCTTAATTTTGAAGCTAGAATTTTTAAAATTGCACACGATTATTTGTTTAATTTTTTGCCAACTTTTTACAATTTTATTCTTGAAAATGAACTTCATTATTTAAGATAATATATTGTGTTTTGGTTTGTTGAAGTTGTACTATATTGAATTAGTATTGGACTAACAAATAAATAAAATTTAGCGCCGCGAGAATACGAATTAGAGATAAAAAAAATTGGACCTACAGTTATCGGCTTACCATGTTTATATTTATATCATCGATGTTCTTCAGTAATATCGATGTTTACCATCCGTGCAGTGTGACCGTTGAGCCAATAGAAAAAAAATACTTCAATGACCGCCAAAATTAAAATTAAAATTCTAAATACAAACAAGTTGCGGTTTGTATTGAAAATGAAAATTGTATTGAAAGGCGTATTTTATTGAGTAAAAATGAATTATTGAATGGAAATATTTCAAACAAATGCTAGCCTACTTTTGATAAATGTTGTCAGAATTAATTGCTTTTATTTTGATTTATTTCTTTGCGATAGAAAAAAAACATGTTTTCACAAAACTTGAATTAATTTAAAGGTAAATAAGATCAGCAACTTAATGTTTGTTTTGCATTTATGTTAAAACTTTGAATTTTAGTTTTCATTTGCTAAGCATGTAAACAATTAGTTTATAACAAATATTAAATTTGAAATGTGCGAAATTTCAAACAAATCGGAATTCAGAACGATGCTGCTAGAATCCATAGTCTCGAATTACTTCCCTTTCTATTTAAAAAAAAAAGGTAATCACATAATTTGCTAATAATAAAAGTCATGACTCGTCAATTTTTAAGTGTTTTTTGTTCTTTTCTTCAAGCCTTCAAAACAATTTGTCTGGGAAAGTCTTAATACTGGTATTTTCCAGTCATCATAGATAACATCAAAGAAATACAAAGGCAATTTATTGAATTCATTGACAACAATCAAAATTAATTGCATTGAAAATCGTACAAGAAATTCATCAATTTTGAGAAAGAAAACAAATTTTAATTTTTTAGAAAACCTGTAAATTAATTTCTGTTAATTTAATTACTATGTATTAAGAATGCGCAACTTAAAATTAATTAATAAATTTTGTTTAATTTTCTTTACTAAATATTTATTTTTATTTATATGTTTAGGTTTTTTTTTACATGTTGCTGAGATTAATCCTTACATGAATTCAAGTTGAAATAGACAAGTTAATTAAGTATTTGAATAAATCCGCAGTAACTAATTATTTTCTGTTTTTAATAAAAATAATAATTTAAACTATTATATAATATACTTATGTTGCCAACATTTTAAGTTTTAGCAACATTTCAATATGTTGCTGAAATCCCCATACATTAATTGAATTTCGAATTGCAAGTCAAATATTTTAATTTATTATTTCATCATTTTAGTTGATTTGTTAAAAACAATTATTTTTATTAAATATGTTATTTGATTAATAATTTAATTTAAGTCAGTTTGAAGATCCAAAAAAATTGTTGCCAAGCACAAGTTCACCATAGTGACTGTAAAACTATGCAAATGTAGTAGCAAGTCGTTTAACAACATTTTAAGTGTAAGCAACATTTCAGCATTTGCTGCTCGAATTCCCCATATGCTCGTTCATATATACATATTAGTTTTAATTCAAAGTGCAGTTAAAAAGGCCAAATATTTTTCTTTGTAATGTTAAAATTTTACTTGAGTTTTTATAAACAATTATTTTAATGAAATATGTAATTTAATTGAAATTGAATTCCAAGTCAGTTGGCAACATTTCAATTTGTTGCCAAGCACAAGTTCACCATAGTGACTGTCAAGCTGTGCAAATGTAGCTCAAACATGTGCGCATCAAACTTGCAAGGACTCAAACCCGTTTTTAACTCAAACATGTTGCCAAGCAGCACTGCTGCTGCAACATCCATCATTTGCTCATCATCACTGAGTGCCTTACAACTTCGGCAAGAACGTGCAACAATGTTGTCGCAACATCATTGGCTGTGTTGTGTCGACTGTTCGTGCAACGTCGATGCGGCCGGCCGAACAGTTTTCAAGTGATTTTCTGTGCGTACGGTTCATGCTAACGGTAAAACTTAATTCACACTAACTGAAACGCACTTAAAAATATCTGATTGAGCCAAAAACAAACAAAAAATGAGCCAAAATGGCGCAAAAGCTCCGAATGTTAAGTAACATTGCAACATTGTTAACGCGTATAACACTAACACAGTGGCACTCTTCCTGCAAGTGTTAGTGACTTTTGTGCTAGTATTAGTGTCTGTGTGAGTATTAGTGCGCGCCGAATTTGAAATGAAAATTTGTAATTTTCCAAAATCAATTAAAAATTCAATGAAAACAATTTGAAAAAAGGAAGAAAATCGAAAATTCGGTAAATTAGTTAAGTTCAATCTAGAGTTGGTTTGGTGCCGTTAGCTCTTCGCGTGGCGAAGTTAGAAAAAGTGCAAAAAGTAAGAAAATTGTAAATTCGAGAAAAGTCCAACAAGAGTTCTGGTGAAAGTTTCAAAATTCTAGTTTAAAAATTGAAAAAGTTAGTTTTTCGGTGGCCGCAAATTCTATGACTTTTTCAAGTCATAGAAATGGGGTAGATTTTGAAATCGGGTGACAGGCGCGCAGAACAGCGCTAAATTAGCAAGTAGATGGCGCAGAAAACGTTTCTAGCACAGTTTAGGACAGTTTAGAGCGGTATAAACATACCTCAAACGAGCGGTACGGCTAGCTATTTGGTGTGAGTTTTAATGGCCGCCAAGGAGGAGGAGCGAGTGACAAATGCGCGGCTCGCTCGCTTTCCGTTTCAATTCCGTTTTAGTTCTTCTTTTCAACAAACAAACAACACACAACAATCACAAAACATAGAAAAACCTAATTCTGAACTAATAAAAAAGGAGCCAATTCGAAAAAATAAGTGCCATTGCGCCAACAAGACAAAGAAGAGCCAGTTTTGGCGCAAAAACGACAATTGTGGCAGCCGTGATGCTAACGGTAAAACTAAATTCACACTAACTGAAACGCACACACACACTTGTGCTTTGTTGTTGTGTGTGTGTGTGTGTGTGCCTTTGTGTGTGCGATAAATAAAAAATAAAATATTAAACAATTTAAAAATAACAAAAGAAAAGAAAATTGTGAAAGAAAAAAATGGAATAAAAAAGAAAACTTAACAAGATCGTGTTGGAAAAATGAAATTAACAGTTTTAGATCATTTTTTAATTAGAATATTATAAAAATACTAAAAAATAATAAAATTATTAAAATAGATTTGTTTAGCATAAAATAAGGAAATATGGCAATATTAATAAGAGTGTAAATTAATAAATTGGCATATTATTTGAATAGTTTGTATTGAAAAAAGCTCAGAATTTTAAAATTTTATGAAAGCTTAGAATAATTTTTGTAGATTTTTGAAACTTTATTAATTTATTAATAAGTCAATGGCAAAATTATTATTTAAAATAAAAAAAAATATGATTTTAAATGATCAAATACAAAATTTTAAGCTGAAGGGCTAAACAGGATTTTAAATAATCAAATATATAATTTTAAGGTTCAAGCTGAAAGCAAAAAAAATAAAAAATGTTTAATAGTATTTCATGGCCACTCTAAAGCATTATTATATATTATAAAAAAAACTCAACGAAATGTAAAGAATAAAATTGTAAAATTAAATTTCTTATGCAATACTTTTAAATATATTAAAAATAAAAAATCATAAATCGGTTCTCTTTTGTGATTAACCGCATGAAATTTCAGACCTCAATGGAGGAAAGTTTTTGCCACCGTCTTTGATCTCAAATAACACAAAGGTGCAAAGGATGAACAATAAAAAATAATTATAATAAATACATCATAAAGAAATGGGATAAGAGTGCGTCCCTTTCCAACTCACCAGCTAAAGTTGATCGCGACAGCAACAAAAACTTTTGTCGCTTCGCTTGGCGTCGCGTCGCGCGTCTCGTTTCGTTTCTCGCGTCTCTTATTAGAAAATCCTTTTTACGCGTTCGCTCAGTTGCGCAAAAAGGAGTCGAAAAAGGAAAGGAGAAGTGAGGAACAACAAAAAAATTGCACGTTTTCAAAGTTTTGCGCTATGCGCTTTTTTTCTCGTGTCTTGCACACAGCAAACAAAGTAAAAGTTCGGGCGAAAGTTGTTGTGCAACGTGTGGAAAGTGCGGCACAAATAAAACAACAACAATAACAGAAGCAGCAGCAAAGAATACAAAAACAATAACAACAGCACAGCGTGCAAGTTTAATTCGATTTTAGTGTGTAACAATCAGTGCGAAAAACGCCAGGACACAACAACAACGACAGCGACAACGGCGAAAACAACAACAATAACCGCAAACAACAAAAGCGCAGCGTGCAAAAAGTTGCAGCGTCGCCGTCATTGTCGCTACCTTTGCACACACTTACATGCATACGTAAGCTTGCATGTGCATGTGTGTGCGGGTGTGAGGGAGTAAGCGAAAGAACAGTAAAAGTGGATTAGCAGCAGCAGCAGCCGCCTTCGCCGTCGGCAGCGCAGCCAGCGCTACTTTTGTTGTTGCGTCAACTGAGACTGCGACTGAGACGTTCTGTTTTGGATTTAATGCAGAGCGCTTAGCGTGTTAGTCTTTCAACTCGTGACTGCTGTAAGTTGCCTGGCTTTTGGCCATTTAAACACATTCACACACACACACATATAGACACTTGTTCTTTTTACTTAATTGTAATTAATTTTAAGTTAAGAGAGCTGCGGTCACTGCTGAGATTTCTATTTTACAGTTTTGGCAACTGCATTTTAATTACATATATTTAAGCGCTTGAGTCTTAAGAGCATTTCAATAGCTCTAAGTGCTTTCTCACTCTCTGTAAGAGATCAAAGAGAATGAAATGAATTTTAAAAATATTTTGGGAGTAGAAATGTAGTTAGTTTTAAGAACTGCTGGTCATATTTTTGTGTGAATGCATTTTAATATTTTAGTAAATTCTGGAGATGTTTTAATGCAGAAAAGAAAACACAAGTTGAAATGCGTAAATCCGAAGCTTAACCAACACTTGTCCCATAGTAAAAACATTAATGAACGACCCGTGATGCAACTGTAAGAGAGCATGTTCGGTTTTACTGTAACACGGCAACACTTTGCGGAATGAGACAGATGCGAAAGGCACGCACGGATTGGGAAGTGAATGCAGAACAAGAGACAAAGAGACTGATGGACAGGCAGACAGAGATAGAGATAGAGACAGCAAACGAAATGACAGTTGCAAAATGTAACTAAGAGAGGGCATAAGAGAGGGGGATTTACACATACACACACAAGCTGTGACATTCCCACATTGTGTGCGCTTTCTTCAACTTCCTGGCCAGTCCTTGTCTGGCGTGTCTGGCAGTCTGTCCGTCTGTCCTGGCAGTCCCTTGACTTTTGCTTTTGTTTCCTGTGCTGAGAATTCTTCGCCTTTAAAATTTCAATGTTTTATAATTTACTTAAAAAGTCGACTGTCGACGACATAATGTTCTCCGTTGTGTGTGCGGAAATTTTAAGACTCTTAGCTTATGCACCTCTTTCTCTCCTATTCTCTTCTGCTCTCACTCGCCCTCTCACTCTGTGCAGATTAGCTGCCTTTATTGAGTTGTCTTCGTGTGCGTATGTGTGTGTGTGTGAGTGAGGGGGAGAGAAAGAGACTTTATCCACACTTTATGACAATTTAAAATCGTCTCAAGCATCTGGCATATTTATGAGTTTATTGGGGGCAATCCGTTACCGTTAGCTTTGTCTGAAACTTCTACAAACCTTTTCGAATTTTAAGTATGCACATAAAGCTTTTAGGTGTTTCTCGAATAGTTTAGATGTCTACTACACAAATTTGTGGTTCTTTAATATATGCTAAAAACTGTGCTAAATCTTTATGAAGATATTCCGAAAGGTTCTTAAAAAAGGTGTCAGATAATGCTTTTAAGCTGATTTATGATTGGTTTAAGAGTTGCCAATGGGGATTTCTAATATTTTGTTAAAGGTTACTCTTTTACTCTGAAAAATATGACTACCTACAATTAAGTATGTCCGTTAGGGTGGGTCAATTTTTTTCGACCCAATGCGGTTATCAAAATCGTAATCTACGGTGAATTCTAAGAAGATTTGCCCAAGAAACCATACAATGGTCGGATAAAGTATTTTGACAAAGCTGTGTGCAATGTTAGATTGCTTGTAGTGATAAACTAAAAGAAGTAACGGGTCTCTGTAAATGGCCAAAGTAAAGTAAATAAAATTAACTATTAAACTGATTAATATTTTGTTAATTCCTTTATGCGTTCTTTTTCTATCAACTGAAATGCAAAGACATTTCAAAAGTGAGGCGGAAAAAAGTATTTTGACAAAGTATTCTTTAATAGTTTCTCGTCATTCGCAAGCAAGCAAAGGTCTGCACTGCTATCTAAAAAGTCTTGTTTTAATTAAATTTATTAATTTTAATTACTTGATTAAGATGAAATTGTTAAAAATGGGTAAAAAGTCAGAAATTAGCCATATTATCAAGATCGAGATAGTTACTAAGTTTAATGCGGATAATTCTGTGGAATACTTAAGCGAACTATACAAAAGAACTCGGTAGACTATATACTTTCAAATAAATAAACAAAAAAATTTAAATCTTTTGAAAGCTTACCACGCTCAGGTAGACCACACAAGTCGACCGCGGGAGAGGAACGTTTAAAAAATTGAAATTATTGAAAAATTCAAAGAAGATGTCCTTAAGACCACAACATCAACAGCAATTAAATTGAATAAGGAGTACTATATTCAAAATTGCGAAAGGATGGGTAGAAATCGGCTAAAGGAAGCCGGATATGCGACCTATATAGTCAGACCAATACCACAAATTTCGCAACAAAACAAACTAAAACGCTTGACCTTTGTCCACAAGCCAATATAATTTTGGAAGCAAATACTTCGGACTGTTAAACGCACTTTCTAGTGCCATGGATCCAAAATGAAAGTATTTTGCATCAATCCAACCATAAGGTGGAAAAAAAGTGGCTCCTGTGTATGTTCGGGAATCCCAAGGTGATGGCAGCGCTATGTTTTGGGATTGTGTTTATTATAATGACATCGGAAATTAAGTACCAATCAAGGAATCAATGAATAAGGACCAATATTTACATATTTTAAATGATCACTCGCTCACATCTGGGGATAAGTTACTTGTAAAAATGTTTGTTCTTCAACAGGATAATGCTCCATGTCACAAAGCTAAAATGATAACCAATATTTTTAAGGATGTTGGAGGGAGAACGTTGGATTCGCCGCCCCAAAGTCCAGACTTAAATATAATTGATAATGTCTGGACTTAGGTAAAGCGAAACAGAAGCCCATGCTTAACAAAAACTTGAGAGAGAGCAAATTCAGAGGTCGTATCCCTTTGGAAGGACTTTTTTTAGGAATCCCCAAAAATTTGGTGAATTCAGTGCCAAACCGATTGCAAAAAGTAATTGATTCTAAAGAAGGATTAATTTTCTATTAATTGATCATTTAATTGTGTAAATTTTTTCATAATTTGTAATTTTTTTGAATTTATTAATTTTTTGTCAAAATACTTATTTCCGCCTAACTTTTGAAATGTCTTTGCATTTCAGTTAATAGAAAAAGAACGCATAGAGGAATTAACAAAATATTTCTCAGTTTAATAGTAAATATTGTCTACTTTACTTTGGCCATTAACAGAGACCCGTTACTTATTTTTGTTTATCACTACAAGCGATCTAACATTGCATACAGCTTTGTCAAAATACTTTATCCGACCATTGTAGGTCTAAAATCATTTTCGAGCTTCCGATTTTTAACGAGAAACTTTGCGTATTTTTTTGTCATTTTAAACACGCGTAGATACCTAAGCGAGTGCATAAAAAATATATTGTTTCACTTAACTTTTTTTTAAGAAAATTATAAATTTTTAAAAATATAAAAATAAAATAAAAAATTAAAATTTTATTTTTAAAATTTTTTATACATTTAAAAAAAAGTTTTAAATAATTAAAATTTAAAAAAATGGCATTAATTTGCATTTGACCGTTAATTTACGCCCTTTTTAGCGCCACGCCCACTTTCATTTTATTTTCAAAAAATGCCTTGATGTATTGAGATTATTTACTTCAAGTTTCAACCCGATATCTAACCTAGTTCAAAAGTTACAGATTTTTGCCACCAACATTGGCAAAACAAACCGAAAATGGGTACAAAATACATGCAAAATACATATAAAATGGTACCAAATTTGTATGCATTTTGTACCTATTTTCGGTTTGTTTTGCCAATGTTGGTGGCAAAAATCTGTAACTTTTGAGCTAAGTGAGATATCGGGTTGAAATTTAAACTATATATTTTCAATACTTCAGAGCATTTTTGGAAAAAAAAATTGGAGTGGGCGTGGTACTAGAAAGGGCGTAAATTTACGGTCAAATGCAAATTAATGCCAATTTTTGTAATTTTATATTTAAATTTTTTTTTTTAATTTAAAAAAAAATTTTAAAAATAAAATTTAATTTTTTTATATTATTGTTACATTTTTAAAAATTTTTAGTTTTCTTGAAAAAATGTTAAGTGAAACAAAATATTTTTTATGCACTCGCTTAGGTATCTATGCGTATTTAAAGTGACAAAAAGATACAAAAAGTTTCTCGTTAAAAATCGGAAGCTCGAAAATGATTTTAGACCTATGGTTTCTTGGGCAAATCTTCTTAGAATTCACCGTAGATTACGATTTTGATAACCGCAAGGTGCGTTTTTTTTGGTCCATACAAATTAACCCACCCTAATGTCCGTACTTGAAATTAAATCTTAAGCTACTTAAATTAATTCCAAAATGTACTTCAAGTATCCCAGAAAAATATAGTTGTAAGATTTCCAAAAAGCGAACTTGAAATACAATTTTTGTTCTCAGTTTTGGAAATTCAGAACTTAGCTTTTGAGATCGTTTGTACTTAAATACCCCCTGGACGAAAATCTTGATTTTTTTCTGAGTGAAGGGGGGAATTTTAAAATGGGATTTTTGTGTACTCTTCTTATTCTACAAATCTTCCACCATTTTTTTTTCTTGCATAATGACAATTTTTGATTTTATAAAGATTTCTAAATGGAGTTGCTAACTTGTTTGCTAAATTATAAATGGTATATATATATATTTTATATTCAGGGCAGTTCCGAACTCTCAACGTTTTCAAAAAGTAAATACGAAACGTAAACGAACGTTTTACGAGGGCTGCTATATATATTTCTGGCCTAATAATGAAAATGCGAATATTTATCATCAAAAATTGTTTTATTGTTTTTCAAAGTATTCTCCAGCCTGATTTATACACTTTTGCATGCGCTCAAACCAATTGTCGAAGCACTTTTTCCACTCCGATTGAGACACCTCCAAAACATGGTTTTTGAACGCTTCAACAGCATCTTCTGGGCACGAAAATCGTTGACCACGCATTTTTTTCTTGATGTGCGGGAATAAAAAGAAGTCATTGGGTGCCAAGTCAGGACTGTACGGCGGATGACCCATCAATTCGACGTTTTGGCCGGTCAAAAAGGCGCTGGTTTGAGCCGATGTGTGAGAGCTCGCGTTGTCATGGTGAAGAATGATTCGTCTTCTCTTGTTTGTTTTTCGAATTTCTCCGAAGACTTCAGGCAAACAAATTGTGGTGTACCACTCAGAATTGACCGTCCTTCGTTGCTCAAGCGGAACAGTCGCCACATGACCAGTTTTGCCGAAGAAACAGGCGACCATTTGCTTCGAAGTGCTTCTTCCACGAACAACTTTCGTTGGATTTGGCTCGTCTTCGAAGACACACACGGTCGATTGTTGTTTTGTTTCGGGCTCATACGCATAGATCCAAGATTCGTCACCTGTGACGATCTTATGAACATCTTTTGAAGCACCGCGATCGTATTTTTTCAACATTTCTTTGCACCAATCGACACGAGCCTTTTTTTGAGCGATTGTCAAATTGTGCGGGATCCAACGACAACAAACCTTTTTTACGGTCAGGTGTTTATGTAATATCGAATGTATGCTGGTGGGAGAAATGCCCAAGGATGCCTCTATCTCCCGGTATGTCACATGACGATCTTGCATTATTAGTTCACGCACGGCATCAATGTTCTCTGGCACAACGGACGTTTTTGGACGACCTTCACGGAATTCGTCGTTGAGCGAACTGCGACCACGATTAAATTCGTTATACCAGTTTTTCACGGTGCTATAGGATGGTGCTTGATCGCCATACAAAGACTTAAGTTCATCGATGCACTCTTGTCTGGATAATCCACGTCGAAAGTTGTGAAAAATGATCGCACGAAAATGCTCACGTGTCAATTCCATTTTTTTAACGGAATTGAATTGTTCAAAGCTCTGTAAGTTCAACAATTCACGATTAAATGACAACACGTTCTGAGTGATGTTATGCTAAAAAATGTCAACCTTTCCAATGGAAATATCAGATTGCACCTGGCAACACTTATTGTTGCCTAGGCCAGAAATATATATAGCAGCCTACGTACTATTTGCTGTTCCCAATTCCGATCGAAATGGGCTTGTTTTTACTTTTGAAACTCGGTTTCGAAAACGATTTGAAAATACATTTTATGTATTGTAGATTGAAGGTAACTCAGACTAAAACTTCGTCGATAAAATTTTGTTATTCAATTAAAGCAACTCTAGCAGTTTTAAATTGCGAGAGTTGGTATCGATAACAAAAATTAAAGTGGAATTCAGAACAGCTCGGTTTTGGTTTTTATAAAATACAGTCGAACTTCCCTAACTCGAATCACCAAGAAAAAAGTTCGAGTTATGGAGACTTCGAGCTAGGGAATTTTTTTTTAGTCTTTTAAAAGAAACTACAATTTCATTCATTCATAAAAACATTTCAATTTGCTAACTTTTCTTGATATTTTCAACAAAAACAGATTCCAGTTTGCTCAAAGCCTGTCGAGATTCTCAAAAATTGTTTTTTCGTTCTTTTGCTGTATTTATAAGTACTTCCCGATTCAAATGACATCATAATTAATTGAGTTTTATTTAATATAATGAAAACTGTTTTCGCTGAGATACCATATTTTTCAGCCACTTTAATTTTTTTGGTAAACTTTCGAATTCCTTATCTGAGCTTGAATATGTCTTTAAGCGATAAACAGTTTAATACACTTGTTAGTGCCATGGTAAATAATCTTGAGCTGATGCGCTGACAATTTCACAAGCCTAAGAAATTGATGATGCAATATTCTATCATATTTCATCTCCATATATTAATGTTCATCAATATTACATATAATAACGAGTCGGTAACAAAAGCATAAAACAGAAACGAAAAAAAATTCAGACTTTATTGGGGATTTTCCCGAAAAATTCGACTTACAGAAGCACGGGCCAATATTTTTGTTCGAGTTATGGAGAAATTCGACTTATGGAAGTTTGAGTTACGGAAGCAGAATTGTATGAAGTTTGCTCAGTACACGCTATTGCCACTCGATTTTGTTCGAGTTAGAGAAAATTCGAGTTAGGGAAGTATTTTATAGATGCTTTTAAAAAAATTCTTTTAAAAAACCCTGCGCTGTTTAAACTTGAAATAGTGATGGTAATCGATTCTAAAAATGTTCAACATTATTATAATTTTCAGTTTACAATTTTAGGTATTCATTTTTATGCTTTAAACGGCATATACTTTTAAATCCGGTGACTCTACAGCACATGTTTTGAAAACAACAATTATTGTCGATTTTTGGAAATCGGAACACACCAGATTATTCTTATTCTAAAGAATTCAGACTAAAGACTTTCTACAATTAGAAAAAAATCTAGATTTCCAGGGATATTGAAGTAAAATCGATCTAAAAACCTAAGTTCGGAATTTAAAAAATTGATGTCAAAATCTTATTTCAAGTTCGCTTTGCTCAATCCCATAAATCTAAAAATAAGATAAATATATGCAAGGAGTAATGCTCGGATTTCATATATTTCAAGAGATGCTAGCTGGATGTCAACTTTTTGTGGCTAAAATCAGTTGAGAATTCTAAGGCGCAAGAATGACAAAAAAAACATAAAAATATCGTTTTCTGCTTAAATTAAGAATAATACTACACTAAAATCAAAATGGTATAAATCTAAGTACAGACATACTTAATTTTAGGATGACATATTTTTCTGAGTGTAACTCAAGGAATCTCTGAATCTTCAGCAATTGTCATCTCAAAGTCTTCCAATAACTCTCACGACTTCATTTAAAACGCTTAATGATTTTCGTTGGCCCTTTGGAGTTTCATAGACTGTTTGATTGTGTGGCAAAGACACTTGAATTGGATTCTAGTATAATGAAGTCCTACAAGGAAGAGTGCGTGGAGATGGAAGGCGGTTTAAATCGACGCGTGCTGTGTTAATGCAACTGCTTAAGAGGCAAGCATATTCAGACAAAGGGAGAGAGAGGAGGAGGCGGAGGAAGTGGGAAAGACGAGCAGTGTAAATTATGAGGCTGCATAAAGTTGCTCGTTGTGCTCGTCGTTGCCGAAGTTAAACACTTAAATGCTGCCATGAAATCAAAGAGAAGACAGGCTAAGAATTCAAGTGGTACCGACGATTCACGTGGGGCAAAAGTTTCGCGCAAGTTGTTATATCCATTACTTCAAAGGTAAAAGGGTATATTGTATTCGTTAAAATTCATGTAACATGGAGATGGAAGCATTTCTGACCCAATAAAGCATATGGGCATTTCCAGAAAAAGGTCACCTTGCCCAAATAACGTAAAATTGATTAAAAACTCAAATCTTGTGAAATTTTTTTCCAAAAATGTATTCAAGTTACTTATTAAAGCAATATACGCTAGCAGAAACTCAATAGGATGAACATATAGATTCTATATTGGAATAAATTTATTTTTCTATATGTTTGTCCATATTTTTAAAAATGTACTTCCAAAATGGACCGTTTGTATTCCATCGATTACACCAATTAAGAGAGTAAGATTGTAACATAAACGATTTTAATTCTTAGAAATATATTGAAAATTTAATTTAAAACAAGTTTTACAAGCTGTTTTCAATATATTGAATAACATTTGATGCACAAACTAGGTGGAAATCTTGTCACGTTCGCGATGTCGCGTTTCAAATTACTAATAAAACTTGTAAAATAAATAAAATGATAGTAACATATCAAAATTATTTCTAAAATAGAAAACTACATTATTTTATTATGGTTTAAGAGTATTTTCATCCAAATTACTCGCCACATTTCAAAGACTTTCGCATTTGTCAAGTCAAACATGACTTCTGCTCGTCGCATTCGCGATGCATTGTTTTCTATAAATAACTCGAAAACGTCAGATCTTCGAAGCTTGTCTTTTATAATACAAATAGTGTTGATAAAACGCATTAAACACGTGAGATAACAGTTTTGAAAATGTCAGCTTTTACCTCTTTTTTTCATTTAAAGACGTACAAATGTCGCGTGCACGATCCTGGAAATACCCATATATATTCTTGGTCTGCATGATTAAAGCGATTAAAAGAGCCAGAGAAAACAAACTTGGCACTCAGACTTTTATAAAGTCTACGCAGATCCGTTTTGAAAAGCGAATTCTCTTCTTGGTAATTAACTTTATATTTTAATATCAACAATTATCAAACTTAATTGCATTAGGATCGGATAAATATAACAGATCGTATGGCTGTTTTAAGTTATGCCGTAATTTTTAAAATTCGTTGATGCAGTGAAATTAAATTGTGTAACGGGTGTCTCAGAGTCGGGGTCTCAATTAAATTGCTCTGCTTTTGGCATAGCCAAGAGTGGCAGATGTTGTATGTGGTACCTGCTGTGGTAGCTGCTGTGGGTCCCAGTTCAGCCCTATCCTGTATCCTGACACATATTCACTGCGACAACGGCGGTCGGGAGTCTTCATTGCGTTTGGAAATCTTACGAAACGAGCGAAAATTAAAATAAAAAGTGCTAACAGCCTGAAAAGTTTGCCTACTCCTTTATTTCTTTCTGTCTTTCTTTTGTCTTTCTTTCTTTCATTTAGTTAGTCTTTATTGCTTTCTTTTATTTTTCTTGCTTGCTTTCTCACAGTAATAGTACACCATATTCCATACTCGTGTTCCTATACCCATACCCATATTCAACTCCTGCTTGACTCCTGCTCCTTGGCACTCGCTCTTCAGCGATGCTTCAGGCTCGAGTCGCAGCTCGAAATAAATCTTTGAATGGCTTTAACATGTTTTCAGCGCAAGTTTCGTGCGTCGCGGCGTTACGTCTGCTCTGTGATTTATACATGCTAAATAATTTATTGGTGGAGAACAATTTTCAATTTTTATTTTATTTTATTTTTATTCTCTCAAATGGTTTTACATGTCTGCAACATCCGGCAACATCTAACATGTGGCAATGGACTTTTTCTATAGTTTTCCGCTTTAAATTGTTGTCTTAAATATTCTTTAAAAGGAAATTGAGCTTTTTTACAGAACTTAATATTTACATATAAAGTACAATTAAATTGTTATTGATTGTTATTTTTATTGTAATAAAATAAAAATAAATAAATTAACAATATTGTTTTATTTATTTATTTATTGTCAGGTTATCTTTAATTAAATGTTTTTAAGCAATTTCCTTCCTTCTTGCAATACCCAACGATTTCTCTCAGTGCATGCCAAATGCTTCAATGATATTCGATGAAATCGAATCGCGTTGCACTTCCAATAACAACGACAACCATGTCGATGCTGGCTGTTAGCAATGCATTGCATTGTGCCCCCGACCCTCTCCTTTAATCCACTCCTCCTGCCTCCGCCCTATCCAGTTGCATCTGCCATCTTGTGGTACATGTCATCGGTCTTTGGGTTGACATGAGCGACGACTTCGACTGGAGCCATCGTCGGCTCCATTTGAAACTTATTGCTCGCTGGGCTGTCAACACAACGTCGTCAGCTCAGGCAGAGGGAAGTAAAGGTTGCTTGGATACCAACAATTTCTGGTATTTCTCTACATATGTATGTAGTTGACTGTAAATTCGATTTGACGTCATGTTTGCAATAAGAAGAAGAATAAGTCATAACGGGGCAACAAGTTTCATGTCGACCTCATTTCGATTTTTATTATTTTTCGGTTAGCAAAACAACTGCAAACAGATGCAACTATAAGCAATATAAATAGGATGATTATAAGTTGACCTCTATCTTACCGTTTCTCTCTCACTCACTCTTACTCTCTCTGTCTCTGCTTACCTGTGCGTCCAATGAGGCGTTGCAATTTTCGCCGACCGCGTCGCAGTTGTTGCACCTTCGGCTCTGAGCCGTTACTAATGACAAGCAAACATAGGACCACGCCCCAATGTAATAAGATTTATAAATTGACAATAATGTTAATGAGAAAGCCAATTGGAGGGCAGTTTGTAGAGTTTTCACTCAGTTAGTTGGACATTTAAAAATTATTTTGCAAATAAAATTAATTTTATTTTCCAGCTTTATAATTTTAAGTAATATAATTTTTTAGTAATATAATAATAAATTATACTAGTAAATCCTTTGATTTTATTATTATTCCCTTCATTTGATTTTCTAATTTTGCAAACCTACACCAAAAAGAAAACTGCTGGGTAATAACTATAACTAAAAATCAATCCTATAAATTCCTAAAATAACGAAATACCCAATATATAAAAATTTAAGACTTGTTGCTCAAATGATAAATTAATTTTCAAAAAAATATCAATCTGAACATTTGTAAACCAAGGGCAAACTTTTAAGGCTGTTAAAAATCTAAAAGTTTTTTAATAAAAGTGTTTTTTGGAATAATAGGATACACATTCAAGCTTCAAAATATAAAACAAAATGGTTTTACGGTGGTTTGTTTGGTCATGGCCAAGCCTAATCAATTAATTCTTCTTTTTGCCTCTTAAAAAATCTTACACTTTGTTTCATTTTCTTTTATTTAAGATAAACAAAATATTAGAAAGATATTTAATATATATTAATAATTTGAAGTAAAAATGGGTACACTACGATACACGCCCGCAACGCAAGAGACAAAAATTATGATTTTTATTTAAGCTGGATTGATTTAGTCACATATTCCACTATATATATTGTAATTGGATTTTTTTTCGGTTATTATACGAGATTCGCTAAAAAATATGCAAACGCACATTGACCTTAAAGTCGGCTTCCATTTTTTGTAACATCCGCAACGGAATTTAAAGAAAGCACAACTTTTTTTTCAAAATAACTAGGCTTTTTCAAAACAAAAGGGTTTTTTTTTGCGTAACAAATTTATAATACAGTCGAACTTCCCTAACTCGAACTTCCCTAACTCGAATTTTCTCTAACTCGAAGAAAATCGAGTGGCAATAGCGTTTACTGAGCAAATTTCATACAAATCGCCTTCCCTAACTCGAACTTCCATAAGTCGAATTTCTCCGTAACTCAAACAAAAATACGTAGGCTGCTATATATATTTCTGGCCTAGGCAACAATAAGTGTTGCCAGGTGCAATCTGATATTTCCATTGGAAAGGTTGACATTTTTTAGCATAACATCACTCAGAACGTGTTGTCATTTAATCGTGAATTGTTAAACTTACAGAGCTTTGAACAATTCAATTCCGTTAAAAAAATGGAATTGACACGTGAGCATTTTCGTGTGATCATTTTTCACAACTTTCGACGTGGATTATCCAGACAAGAGTGCATCGATGAACTTAAGTCTTTGTATGGCGATCAAGCACCATCCTATAGCACCGTGAAAAACTGGTATAACGAATTTAATCGTGGTCGCAGTTCGCTCAACGACGAATTCCGTGAAGGTCGTCCAAAAACGTCCGTTGTGCCAGAGAACATTGATGCCGTGCGTGAACTAATAATGCAAGATCGTCATGTGACATACCGGGAGATAGAGGCATCCTTGGGCATTTCTCCCACCAGCATACATTCGATATTACATAAACACCTGACCGTAAAAAAGGTTTGTTGTCGTTGGATCCCGCACAATTTGACAATCGCTCAAAAAAAGGCTCGTGTCGATTGGTGCAAGGAAATGTTGAAAAAATACGATCGCGGTGCTTCAAAAGATGTTCATAAGATCGTCACAGGTGACGAATCTTCGATCTATGCGTATGAGCCCGAAACAAAACAACAATCGACCGTGTGGGTCTTCGAAGACGAGCCAAAACCAACGAAAGTTGTTCGTGGAAGAAGCACTTCGAAGCAAATGGTCGCCTGTTTCTTCGGCAAAACTGGTCATGTGGCGACTGTTCCGCTTGAGCAACGAAGGACGGTCAATTCTGAGTGGTACACCACAATTTGTTTGCCTGAAGTCTTCGGAGAAATTCGAAAAACAAACAAGAGAAGACGAATCATTCTTCACCATGACAACGCGAGCTCTCACACATCGGCTCAAACCAGCGCCTTTTTGACCGGCCAAAACGTCGAATTGATGGGTCATCCGCCGTACAGCCCTGACTTGGCACCCAATGACTTCTTTTTATTCCCGCACATCAAGAAAAAAATGCGTGGTCAACGATTTTCGTGCCCAGAAGATGCTGTTGAAGCGTTCAAAAACCATGTTTTGGAGGTGTCTCAATCGGAGTGGAAAAAGTGCTTCGACAATTGGTTTGAGCGCATGCAAAAGTGTATAAATCAGGCTGGAGAATACTTTGAAAAACAATAAAACAATTTTTGATGATAAATATTCGCATTTTCATTATTAGGCCAGAAATATATATAGCAGCCCTCGTATTGGCCCGTACTTCCGTAAGTCGAATTTTTCGGGAAAATCCCCAATAAAGTTTGAATTTTTTTTTCGTTTCCATTAATGCTTTTGTTACCGGCTCGTTTGGATATGTAATATTGATGTTCATTAACATATGGTGATGTAATATGATAGAATATTGCATCAACAATTATTTAGGCTTGTGAAATTGTTATAGGAAAGATAATCGAAATGTACTTATTTGTCAGCGCATCAGTGTACTAAAATGTTTAAAAATGTTTAAAGAAATATTCAAGCTTATTAGTAGTTAAGGAATTTGAAAGTAGACCAAATAAATTAAAGTTGCTGAAAAATGTGGTATCTCAGCAAAAACATTTTTCATTATATTAAAAAATGAAATATTAATTATGATGACATTTGAAAAGGGGACTTCTTCTGTATACAGCAAAAGAACGAAAAAACCAATTTTTGAGAATATTTACAGGTCTTGAGCAAACTGGAATCCTTTTTTGTTGAAAATAACAAGAAAAATTTGCATTTTGAAATGTATTTATGATTGAAAGCATTTGTAGTTTCATTTAAAAAACTAAAAAAAAAAAATTCCCTAACTCGAAGTCTCCCTAACTCGAACTTTTTTCTTGGATAATAGTGATTCGAGTTAGGGAAGATCGACTGTATTTAACTTTTTTTCGAACAACCCTCGCAGCATCTGCCAAGGCATGCAAATGGAAAAACTATTGTAAAACGTTTTTATGCTGGATTTTAGGCTAGAAAACGAGGGCGCGGTTAATAGTAAGTTTTCAATTTTGAAATTGAAAGAGTTGGTAACGAGCTGATTAGCGTGTTAACTGCGCAATTTTTCGGAATTTGTCTGGCAGCCAAATAGTCTGCGGTTGTTTGGATGCTGCTCGATGCTGGCTAGTTGACGAGCTGTTGATGGCTTGTTAGCCGAAAATGATATATGGCCAACGAAATGTCAAAATTAATAAGCGCTGATGGCTGTTTAATGAGCCGCCGCGGCTGTTGCGCCGTTTGCATCATCAATTGAAACCGCTGTCACAGCGGTTGGTCGCAACAATGGATTCAAAAGGGTGCTGAGAGGCAAATTCAAATGTGGGAAGTGTTATTCAGCATAAATTGGGCATTTTTTATACTGTTTTCTTGGAAATAGTTGGATAAGCTTATTATGAAACCTAAATTAGGGGAAACATTCTTAAGGATTTTTGAGTTGAATGTATTTAATTGAAATTATTTGGTTCTGATTTTGAGTTAAGTAAAGAAACGAATAGGGAAGAAAAATATCTCCGAAGCATTGTTATGGTTTTCTAAATTATACTCTTTCGAACATATTTTTTTGAAATAGTTCAATTTCTTTAGGTTAGACAAAAACGAGACGCATTATTAACAATTTCAGAATTTAAAAACTTTTGTTTCAAATTTTCAGATGCTTTTTTTAAATCAACTGGAAGTTTTTGATATAAATACTGCTTTAGGCTCGTTAAAGAATTGAGAAGCTTAGAAAAATGGTCCCGAAGAATAAATAGAAAAAAAATCGGGATTCCGCGATAAAGTCAATTCCAAAAGGCACCAAAATTTCGATAATCTCGGGAAAAATCGATTTAGAAATACTTGATTCAAGTAAGATTTATCAGCATACAAATTTGTTCAGTGAAATCAAATGTTTTAGGTCACGAGTTTTTTCATTATTTTATGCTATTTTATTCGCATTTTGTGTTAATTTAACAGTTAGGCCCTGAATATGTTTCATAATTAACAAATGCATGTAAAAATTAAGAATTTTAAAGTGAAACTTTAAAATGATTTTTTTAGAATAGTTAGAGTAAGTTTTGTAAGGTTACTTAAAGAAGTGACCATTAATTTCGATGGCTTTTTTTTTTATTTAACCAAAAATTTATTTTTGTTCAGGTGTTTGGTTTATTGGGAGACTAGAATATTACATATATCTGAGGGATTGTAAAATACACTGTTACATTTTAAGCTATTAAATTTGTCTGTTTCACATCGTTTTATGAGTATTACCTTTACAAGTTTTTTGGATACGTTTTAAGCTATTTTCTGAAATCTATTGCTGCCTGAATACCTTTAAATTGTCGGGTTATGATCGTCATAAAATAAGCGTTTCAGGAAACCTATTTTCTTGCCAGACTGGGGTCCGTGCTCGGTGCTTTCAGAGCTGCTCCGACTACTACAACTTGGATCTGTGCGTGAATTTCTTCGGATCCTGGAGAATATGTTGCCTTTCTTGCCACCTTTGAACAGTCCCAGTTTGTGAAAGAAACTGCTTCCTCTGGTCGACAGGGATTCTTCGATGACCACATTATGGTTGACCGTCTTCCTATGCTTCATCCTTTTCTTGTTGGCCTGCGCCTCGTCAAGGACCACAACTTGAATATCAGAATTGCATTCTGTGATCCTTCCATTGTTGCTTTTTTGTTCTTGTTTGGTTTGTTTTATAATGCTTTGCGACTTTTTGGTGATCAAATTTTGAGTGACTGATTTGCTGGGTTTTAAGTTCACATCATTCTCTCTTTTAAACTGTTGTTTATTCGATTCCTCCGCCTTTTTTCTTTCCTTTTCGCAAAGTGTTCGTGCGGCAATGCGACGATACTCGACCATATCATGTTGAGAATTGCGTATCCTCGAGCCTTGATTGTTCTCAAAGCTAGTAACGCTGTCGATGCGATTTAGACTGCCGCTGCCACTGCTCAAATTTGAAATAAATGAATGTCCTTGTTGCCGACTGCCCGCTGTGGTGCGCAAAGGAAATGCCGAGTATTGTGAGGACGCATTCATAGATTGAGCTGCGGGCTAAAATACTTCCCATTGTTAATCACTTGCTGAAGCTTCAGAATCAATTAAATAAATATTTATAAAATAAAATCAAGAAAAGTTCACAGGTTATCCTCGGCACAACAAGGATTATTGCAGAGTCCCGTAGATTCTTTTAATGTTTAACATGAAGTAATCTTAAGTAACTACCTCCAAAATATGAGTGATTTTTTCAATTTAGTGACAATACCTTCAAAAGAAAAAAGATTTTCATACATAAAATTTAAATTTCGTTCTAATTTTGATTTTAGCCAAATTTAGTAATAAGGTATGAGACAAGAGATAATTCAATTTGTCGATTCATTGTAATTGTAATTGTACCTATATACCTATCAAATTTCATCAAGATATAAAAATTTTGGAAATTGTTGTATAAGTAGATTCCTTACCTTATTTGGAGTCTGGTAAAAGGACTGAGGATTATTGTTAACCGTAGAACCAGGCTTCATTTGTGCCATGCTATATGTATTTGCCGTAGGATGTTGCTGCATGGCATACCAATAGCTGTAGTTCTGTTGAGGCTGTTGAGTCTGTTGTGCCTGATACCAGACCTGCCCTTGTCCGTGCCCTTGTCCCTGATCCTGTCGTTGTCCTTGACCTTGACCCTGCATGTTCCTCAGTTGGTTTTGAGATTGCTCTTGCTGCTGGGCATAATAATGTGGCATATATGCGGAAAATGTCGTTTGCATGGATGATCCTGGTCCCGACATACAATACACTTGATTTTGTGGACGATTATATTGTGTAAAAGAGCTGACATTGGCCATGCCATTATAATAATACCAATTGGGCGTGTTTGAGTTCCACATTTCGTAGTGCTGCTTGGATAAGGGGAAGAAGTTCATTTGATTTTCTAGGCGGAATTGTAATTTATTAAATTTCGAATCGCATATATATGTACTATATATGTCGCTTCACAGTAAAAGAGAGTGTTCTAAAATCAAAACATACTCATTTTATATACCCTGAAGGTGCCCTGAAAATATTAACTTGTTAAGTGTTTCATATGCAGTGTAATTTGCGTTTGCTTCATTACGCATTCGAGGAAATTTAGAAAATTTGGCGTAAATTGACAGAAAATTTTTAATTTATAGTATGCAATATCATTTATTGGTGAAATTTGCATAAATTTATGTGTCAACGTAGAAAGGGCAATTAAGAACATTATACATATGGGCTAATCCGAAAATTTTTAAACCAAGGTCAAAAATCGAAAGTTGTGAAAAAACTGCATGTTTTTTAATAATAGTTGTTTTTTGGAATCATAGAATACATTTTTAGGCTTCAAATTACAAAATCATAAAGGTTTTACGGTGGTTTGGTTGTTCATGGCCGAGCCTAAACAATTTATTCCTCTTTTTGCCTCTTAATTTCAATAATTCTTGTAAAAAATAGGGTATTTTCAATTGCATAAAAAAATGGGCAAAACAGTCGTCTGAGTGTTTAGAGCTCAGCTCATCTTAAACTTTGTTTAATTTTCTTTTATTTAAGATAAAAACTGTATCGAACAAATATTTAATATATATTAATAATTTGAACAAAAGTGTGTGTGTAAAAAGTGTAACGTCCGCAACGTAACGTCCGCAACAGACAAAAACTAAGATTTTTAATTAACGAGACTACTTATCTTTATTTTTGATGCTGGATTGATATGGTCATATATATCACTTAATTTTTTGTATTTGGATATTTTTTGTTTACTATGCAAAATTCGCTAATATATGTGCAAATGCACATTAACCCCAATTCGACTTCCATTCTTTGTAACGGACGCAACGGAACTTTCAGCAAGCCTAATTTTTTTTCAAAAACAGTAAGGCTTTTATCTTAAAAAAGGGATAAGAATACTCCCAATGAAATGCATTTTCCAGAAAATTTCATTAAAATTCACTAATCTGAACGCGAGCTGTATCAGTTTAAACATGAAAATATATAACATATATAAAAGTTCATGAAAAAATTACATAAGCTATCTTCTCCTCATCTGAACTGATATTCAAGAAGCGAATTAACATAAGTATATCGTTTACAGGTCATTTCGTAGGGTAGTATTCTTACTTGTTGTTGTCTGTTATAAGCAACCTGATTTGGCTGATGACCCCAAACTTTCGGCTTTATGTTGGAACTCTGTTTTATTTGGTGGGCTGCCATTTCAGATCTTCCTATTTGAAGAATCCTTGTTTATCACGCCGTCGAACTGTTGTGGCGGCATGGATTTAATATTTCGGATACTCTGCATAGAATTGGGTTATGACAAGAAATTTTTGTTGAACACGATGTACAATAATTAAAGACTACAAAATTAATGTAACGAGAATATCTGACAGACAAAGCAAAGTCAGTGCCTGGCATGCTTCACTGTAGCTCGGACCCTTCGCGTTTTGTCACATACACGTATGAAAACATTTTTGATGAACCACCCTAAGCAATTGCCGTCAACATTTTAATTGTTCATAATTTATGAACTTGTCGACGACAACGGCGACATCATAAAAACCTCCGAAACATAAACAAACAAAATGTTATGCAATGCCACGCCCCGACCGCCTACAAAGACAAACAATCTGTGCATAGAAATGAATTTCATTTTGTTGTCGTTTGCTTTGCTGTGCGAGGGAAACAAACGCGACCCGAGAAGACCAAACGAGACTAGACCACTTTATTCCCAAACACCTGGCAACTTACATGGGTTACACGTTCACGAAGAGTGAAAGAGAAAGGTGACTGAGAGAAAGAGTGAGAGAGAGGGATGTGGCACTCTTATAAGCAGACGTCACTTTTGCTAATTAAAAGTTCAATGCGCAGCATTTGCAACAGCCAAATGACAATCAAAAGCACAACAGCACTGATAATGACAAAGGGAATGAGGTGAATGAAACAACAATGGAGAATTCATCCATTCTGGAGCTGTCGAATTTGAAATACCCTTATCAATCTATTTTTAAAGTATTTTTAACATTTATAAATTATAGAACATTGTATAAACATTTATAAAAAATTAAACAATGAGATTCAATTGTAAAAAAAGAAATATATTTCCATTACAATTGTTTATAATAAATTATTGAAATTATTAATATTACTATTAATTATTATAATTATTCAGATAGAACACAAGTATTGTTCCTTGAAAAGTTTAGTTACCTTACTGAGAATGCAAAGAATTTAAAAAACGTTTTTATCTTATTTCCTAAATTCATAAACTGGTTTTACTTTAAATTTTTGAAGTATTTTAGTTCGAGAATTTTTTGAAATTAATATAATTCAAATTAAAAGCCACAGAAACAACATTTTTTGAGGCACTTCATTTACTTTACGCAGCTATCCGATTTAATACAATAATATGATAATATTTACTTCAGCTAGATAGACAGCTCAAAATTCCTGAGATATTTCGGAAAAAATGGAGAAACTTGTATAACAAAAAGATCTGAGTTCAATTCCAAAACTATATTTCTAAATTTCTTTTCAATCGATCTGTTATGAGTGAAGTTATTAGTAAATTAAGTTAAATATCCTTCAAAAGTGATGTGAGCATTTTCTTAACAAACTTATTTATAAACAAAAAGGCTAAGTGATAATTTTCTATAAATATAATTTTTTAAGCTGTTATCTGTTAACAATGCACTAAGTTATATAATCAAACGAAGCTGTTCCCAGAATTTGTTGCTGTTATATTGCTAAAAATTCGCGGAATACTTCAGAACAATATTATAACTCAATCTTCTCGGAAAGGATGTGCAAGGAAAGAGCATACTTAATCCATTTGTAACGTTGTGTCTTTTAGTCTTCCTGTTGGCTGCGATTGTCTGTCTGATTTCGAGTTCTGTTTTAAATAGCATACGAAATCAGTTTTTAATTATTTAATTAATTGCGCAACGTTATGCAAATATCCGATGGATTTTTGCAGAATTAAAAACTTCTGTATAAAAGCCAAAGAAAAGCTTTAAAACACGTGTTAAAATTATATTCACTTGTTGGGGAAACGATTGTAATTATTTTGTTTGGATTAAAGTTGTTGTACAGACGAAACGCTTAAAATTAATTATATAATTGCCATCTCAGGATTGCTACTCATTTTGGTGTACCGAATAAATCTCAAATTGACCTCATTACGAATTTGGTCATGCCATCTAATTACATTACATTCCAGTTTCAATGTGTTGTTGCTCTTTCAAACGACAATCACAAACGCACAAACACACACATATATACAAACATATGACGACCACATAATATCACCTGCGAGCTTTTACACACACCAACACCTACGCTACCGCAACCACCGAGGAATTCAACCCAAACACAACGCTTTATTTATGACCTCGCCTGTTACATTTGAAGTTTTATTTTTGATTTTTTGACTTTTTATTTGACTCGGGGGCATCCAGAGGACGGACATTTACCGCAAGTGTTGACAACCGCAAACATCACATTTCAGTTGATTTGTAGGGCAACTAAAAGTAAAAGAGGAGAGTATTTCTCATTCTACAACCTGATCATAATTACTGCATCGCCTATTAGAAGAACTTTTATAGCTTGCCTGTTAATAGCGGAAAAGGGGAAAAAATTGATAAATGGCAAAGATTTACATGCAAAGTTTTAATAACATTGCCGAGCACTCTTCTAATATTCCTTCATAACTTGATGGCTTTCCCCTGGAAAAGCTGAAAGCTACTCATACAAAGTATTTTTAGCGTTTTCCAATTTGTGAAACGTGCTCGGCGACCTTAAGAGCTCCCTGGTGGGCATTTAAATAGTTTAGGATTAATTAAGCCAAAAAATTTGTGAGCTATGGGACATCATAAATTATGACAATTCATTTATTCGATTGGTGCAGCGAGAAAAATGTTAAAGATCTGTGTGGATGGACGCTTTATTCTTGCAACCAAAATTTTGTCCATGTTTTCACTTAAGAAATTTTTTTTTCATTCAAAACTAAAAGTTGCAATTTATTTGAGTTTTTTAGTTATCATTGCAAATCAATTTTAAGCGAGTTACTTATCACAAGCTTGCGGGAAATTTACTAAATTATTTTT
The DNA here is from genome assembly GCA_037043435.1 of Drosophila suboccidentalis. Taxonomy (NCBI): domain Eukaryota; kingdom Metazoa; phylum Arthropoda; class Insecta; order Diptera; family Drosophilidae; genus Drosophila; species Drosophila suboccidentalis. The sequence goes on along the minus strand of JBAMBK010000310.1, from coordinate 148,883 downwards.
AAGCGATTAAATATGGGTTAACACCATTCTATAGAGTAAAATGTAATATGTTTAATTATTTATATTCTATAATTTAATTTAGCGATGTAAATGAATCCTCAAATTCTGTAACATTTACGCAACTTAAGAATACTCCACTGACAAATTGCAATATTTACAGGGTACAAATACATGAATATTTACACGAACATTACTGCAGTACAAAATACTTTTATGCAAAAAAAAAAAAGAATTATAAAAAATACTTGCATAAGATATAAAAAGCCACCAATAAATAGTTACGGAAAAAATAAAATCTTTGTACATTAATCTAAATTAAAATCTGAAAAAAGAGAGGAAAAACGTGTCTCTGCAAAGATAATTTGCGATATTGGTGCAGCGAAAATGACCTGACAAGTGTGATTGCAGCCACGCCCCTTGTTTTACCGACGCCCTCAGATTTTACTTGACTTTTCTGAAAAATTAAACGCGCTCGTTCGAAGAAATGAGTAATGTCGTTTGTACTTAATTTGAATGACAAATGTTTTAGGGCCGTAAACGTATTTATTACACTCACTGTTGTTGTTCTTATTGGTGCTGTTGTTTATACAAGGGATGCTTAAAGAAGAAGAGTCTGTCCCCCTTTTGCCATATATCTTCTTTCACTTCCCTGGTAACCTGACATTTTGTTGTTGCCTTCATTAATCGTCTGATACGCAAGAGCTAAACAATATTTTGCTTAATTATGCTAATGCCACATCCTTAAACAATGGCACGAGTTATATTGATTTAAGTTCTTATTAAGATTATGTGTGTTTCTGTGTTTGTTTGTTTAATTATTTGTTTATTTACACTAAACCTAATGATTTTCTTTCTCTCTTTCTGTATATGAATGAATTTAATATTAAATCTTATCAGTTACATCATTTTAATTGTTGGTATTTCTCTTTAATTACAGCATGAAGCCAGAAATGATTACCAGAAAATTCAGATAAAAATGCCAGCACAAATTTATTGGAAGACTATACAAATTCGAGCAGTTTTGCTCGTGGTAAGTTTGAGAAAATTTTACTTAAAATAGGTATAAGTATTTGTTTTACATAACATTATTTAAAAGTCTGAATAATACTTTTTACTAATATTATTAAATACATGCGATATGATTTATATTATATTGAGACATTAATTCGTAATCCAATACGAGGATTGGATCCTTAAATATCTAAGCCCTCCAGAACTTATGAGATGGCCACTTAAATTTATCACGAACTCCTAAAACATCCATGAAATAATCCTATATAATTTCGCCGCAATCTGAAATTCCCTCCCCAAAGTTTGTTTTGATTTGGGTTTAGATAAGGTACTCACACATACCTTTTTGGTACCGGAAGAGAACATAAGCATAATTTTCCACCTTAACCATTTTGGGGCAAACCCAAACTGCAACTTAAATATATTCTCATAATCATAAAAGTCATTTTGCTAAAAATTGTGTGACAATTAAAAAACAACGTCAACCATATCCATTCTACCCGATTAACATCAATGTCGTTGACTTTCACTTCATCTCCATCCTGTCGCCATTTTCAGTTAGGAACGGCGCAAGATTCATAAATTTTAAAGCAGCCCACAAAAAAGACCAAGCATCAAGTTTCCCCAAAAATGTAATAAAACATCAAATTACCAATAATTTAGCTGTGGCGTAAACCAAGGCAAGCAAAAGCGTTAAGTCTGAACCCTTTTTGTTTTTGTACTTGTTGCCTTTAGTTGGTGGAGTGGAAAAGGGGTAGGAAATGGGGGACAATATTGCTTAAGAGTCCTGACAACAACACGTGCCGCTTTGTGATTGCGGATACTTTTCGACGGATTTTGCAACCCGTCCGGCATTTTATAGCGCCAATGAAGCATTGCGACCCGAGGCCCAGTTTGTAACCCAAAGCCAAGTTCAATGCGTTTCTGCTGGTCATTGGCTTTTGGGAATATGCGAAGGATGAGGCCAAAAGGATTACGCCATGTGGTTTGTAATCTGCTTTATATATGTAGTGTGTGTGCGTTACTTCTAATGTGGGGGCGTGTCATTGCCCACAACTTGTTACTGTGTGCACATTACCATAATGTGTTTTATCTGACTGCTGACTGCTTTGGCCCTTAGTTAGAAATCACTTAAGATGCTCAGACTTTCAGCTCCTTCCCTGAACTATGTACGAGCATACAATTGCCCTTTCCTTTAACTTGCTTTCTCCTACGGTTGACTGCGCTGCTCGTCTGGACAGGACATTACAGGGCAGCATGGTTATTTCTCTTGGTTAAGCAACGTGCCTCACGTTCACATCTCCCACTTTCTCCACCTCCTTCTCATTGTATAAGTCTTGTCCATGTCCTTGTCTTGGCATTTGTTTCGACTTGCGTGAAATTGCAAAATCAATCAATTCGATTACGTATACGTAATATTTATAAATATTTAATGTTAAGCTTTATACGCATTTTTGCTGCCTGCCTTCGATTTGATGTTATGTAAATGGGTATTGTCTACATTATAAGAGTTGTGCAGGCGTTTCCCCATCTATCTTTGTATCTGTGTGTGTATGTGTATGTGTTTGTGTATGTGTATACGCTTATGTAAATGTATTTGTGTACGCGTGTACTGCTATGTTTTATTAGTGTATATTGCCTCCTGCCTCCTAGCCCCGGGGAGCATTGTATACTTGTGGGATGACTCGGCCCGGGCTCCTTTCAAATGGTTCCGATATGTTAATAAGTAATTCTGAGGCAAACATGGGCAGAACCTCAAATTTGCTGAGCTTATTTGGGACGCTTAATATATTGTCTAAGTACAATTTCTTATGTAGTCTCTATTCAATTGGAGTTTAGATAATTTAAACTGTTACCCTAACTGAGAATATTATTCATTTTGCCATAAAGCATGCCTCTCTGTATTAAAGCTATATTATTTTTCTAACAGAAAGCAAAAAGAGAATTGCAAATGAGTTTCATTTTTTAAAAAGAGTTTTTACTTTAAGTACTGCAAAGGTATTAAATTGTTCTTAAATGTAAGAGTCAGAGGGAGACATTATTTGACCATATATTTCCTATAAAACATTGGGTAAAATAGCTGAATACATTGAATATTAACTCATAATAGTGGTTAAAAATATTATTGTTTTAAAATCCTTTGTTATATTTTCAGTATAATTCAAATAATGCTCTTCTGTTAATATGTTATACTATTTATTTAATAGCATTGAAAGCTTTTTCAATAATTTATGGAACTTGCACATTAAGTGACTATTTTATCCCCCAAAAAAACCTCTTTACGCGGTAAAAGTCTAGTGACGAAAACATTTCCATGCCACAAAATTTCTGATATCCAATTTTGTGACGAAATATAATTAATTTTTTATATATGTTAATTTATTATATACTAGGGGGCTCCGCCCCCTGCTCGCTTCGCTCGCCAACCCCCGCTCGTTTATTATATATGCCAAAAAAAAATTAATATACATACAAAGTAAAAAAAAAATTGGCATTCGGCACTGCGCAAAAAGTTATTTTTTAGGTGCAAGGAAGCTGAAGCTTTTTGCGCAAAGTGCCGAATGCCAATTTTTTTTTTACTTTGTATGTATATTAATTTTTTTTTGGCATATATAATAAACGAGCGGGGGTTGGCGAGCGAAGCGAGCAGGGGGCGGAGCCCCCTAGTATATAATAAATTAACATATATAAAAAATTAATTATATTTCGTCACAAAATTGGATATCAGAAATTTTGTGGCATGGAAATGTTTTCGTCACTAGACTTTTACCGCGTAAAGAGGTTTTTTTGGGGGATATCAGAAATTTTTGCAATCGCCTCTGCTTTTGACAAAACTACTTTGTCAAAAGGAATTTAGTGTTTATAGAAAATAGAATACAGTCTGCTAATAAAAAACAATTTTTAGAAAAATTGCTCACGCTGGGAGTTGAACCCGCGTCTCCCGAACATATCAAACTTGACGGAAACTTAGCACCTTAGACAGATCTGACTACAGCGATTCTTTATTTTGCAGCTTAGATTTCTGCCAACACCCTTTTAAAATTGAAAAACATTAAAAAAAAACCTATTCGGATCATCTACTAACAAATTATTTGCATTTAAAAATTAAAAAAAAAAAAAAAAAGTTTTGGCCGTGCCAGAACTCGAACCCGGAGATCCGAACTGAGAATTCATGAAAAATCGGACGCTCTACACTTAGCGCCACTGTCAATCTTTAACAACGACTGTCAAATTATAGATTTCATTGTTACTGGACTGTTAGTCAAATGTAATTGCTGCTGCCGTCCTATTCCAATTCAAAGTAAAATGTATAAATAAAATTAATTTACAGAGAGACTCTAATGCTTAACTCATTTAAATAAATTAAAGTCGCGTTGTCACATAACAAAACTAAACTGTCTGGCAGCACTGGTTATTTTTGCATCACATAAATATAACATATGCTTCTGGCATTGTTACTTTGCTGGGAAATTTTCAATATGCGCACCCAAAATTTTTAAAAACAAATAATATTTATATCAAAATCAGTTTACGAAAATATAATATAATTGCATTTAAAAATTTAAAAAAAATGTTTTGTCCGTGCCAGAATTCGAACCCCGACCCCAAGCTGAATCGGACGCATGCAAAAATCGGACGCTCTACACCATGCGCCACTGGCGATCTCTAAGAACGACTGTCAAATTATAGATTTCATTGTTACTGGACTGTTAGTCAAATGTAATTGCTGCTGCCGTCCTATTGCAATTCAAAGTAAAATATATACAGTCGAACTTCCCTAACTCGAATCACCATTATCCAGGAAAAAAGTTCGAGTTAGGGAGACTTCGAGTTAGGGAATATTTTTTTTTTAGTATATTAAAAGAAACTACAAATGCATTCAATCATAAATACATTCCAAATTGCAAATTTTTCTTGTCATTTTCAACAAAAAAGATTCAAAATTTGGTTTCTTCGTTCTTTTGCTGTATCCAGAAGAAGTTCCCGATTCAAATGTCATCATAATTAATATTTCATTTTTTAATGTAATGAAAAATGTTTTTGCTGAGATACCACATTTTTCAGAAACTTTAATTTATTTGGTCTACTTTCAAATTCCTTAACTACTAATAAGTTTGAATATTTCTTTAAACTTTTTTAAACATTTTAGTACACTGATGCGCTGACAAAGAAGTACATTTCGAACATCTTTCCTATAGCAATTTCACAAGCATTAATAATTGTTGATGCAATATTCTATCATATTACATCACCATATGTTAATGAACATCAATATTACATATCCAAACGAGTCGGTAACAAAAGCATAAAACAGAAACGAAAAAAAAATTCAAACTTTATTGGAGATTTTCCCGAAAAATTCGACTTACAGAAGCACGGGCCAATATTTTTGTTCGAGTTACGGAGAAATTCGACTTATGGAAGTTCGAGTTAGGGAAGGCGATTTGTATGAAATTTGCTCAGTAAACGCTATTGCCACTCGATTTTGTTCGAGTTAGAGAAAATTCGAGTTAGGGAAGTTCGAGTTAGGGAAGTTCGACTGTATTTAGTTAATTGGTTATATCTTCCAAACCAATCAACAAAAATTTATGCATAATAATCATCTACTAACAAATGAATTGCATTTAAGAAATAAAAAAAAAAGTTTTGTCCGTGCCAGAATTCGAACCCGGATCCCGAGCTGAGAATTCACGCAAAAATCGGACGCTCTACACTATGCGCCACTGGCGATCTTTAAGAACGACTGTCAAATTATAGATTTCATTGTTACTGGACTGTTAGTCAAATGTAATTGCTGCTGCCGTCCTATTGCAATTCAAAGTAAAATGTATATATTTAGTTATTGGTTATATCTTCCAAACCAATCGACTACAATTTATGCATGATACATCAAAAAACGCGAAATTGTACAAACTATAGCATATTGAAAATTAAAAAAAATCGTTAGCGGCGTTTTCTCAAAAGTGGAGAAAAATACCTTATTTCACCTGTAGCTGTTTACCTATTTACCTAAAAAAAAAACTTTGAAGGTATGCCTAAGAGCCCTTCGAAATACCTTTTCAACGTAATATAGATCACATCTGTAGCTTCTATCGTTTGGATGCTATGGCGGTTTTAAGTTTGGCGGTTTTTAGCGATTTCCCGCTAAACTAGCGATTTTTCGAAAAAGTCGTAGAACAAACGTTTGTAGATTTTTTAGCAGGAACAAGTCCTCATTCAAACATTTAAGCTAAATTAACGATTTGATCCAAACAAACAAACAAACAAACTAACAAACTAACAAACAAACAAACAAACAGACTGACTTTTCATCTCATTTTTGGAAGGCCACCAAAAATTTCAAAATTAATTATCTTTTGAACGAGTAGTCGGATTTTAACGAATGAGGTGTTATTCGACGCGTATTTTTGAGTAGAATATTACAAAATTAAAAAACAATTCAAAAAGGCTCCAACGGCCCCATTAGCTCCAATCATTTAAATTTTGCCCCTCCCACTTACACCTGTTTATCTCACGAACCAGGTGAGTTTTCAAAAGTCTTAGTATGCACATTTGTAAGTTAAGTTAATACCTTTCGATCGGTATATAACTCGACCTGATCGGACAGTCATAGCAAATTTTCCATTCTTCCTGTGTATATATGCTAGTCGCCTTCGCACCCTTCGTGCTGCTTTCGTCACTAGCGCGGACTGCCGTCCGCAGTGATGTTGATACTTTTGACCTCAACACTTTTGGTTCGATTTGTGCATTTTGGTTGACCAGATTTAGTTGCGTTTTTGACTGTTTTTAGCTGAGTTCATGAAATATGTAAACGCTTGTTGTGTGCATTCCTCGGTTGCATTCCTTTCGACTCCCTTTAACCTCTGGCATAGTTGTTGCCACAGTGGTTGGCATATTTTAAAGGTTGCCTTTTTTTTGTTTGGGTCCTGTTCACTTTTGGACTTTATTCAGTGGCGGCTTTTAAATAAATGCTGCGCTTTTTGTCAGTCCACCAACAAAAGAGGCTGCAAAAAAGTTTGTTTAATTGTTTTAAAATGTCTGGGTATGAGAGTATGTGTGTGAGAGAATGAGAGACGATGCTGGAGCGTGAAATGTTTTCGCATTTTATTTGCCCACATAATTTATGCATGTGTTGCCTCTGGCTGAGCTTTGTTGAGCGGCTGTGGAGAGTTATCGGGGATTGCGATTAAAATGGCAAAAAAAGTCAAATTTCGATGTTCAATATTTGGTTTTTATTGAATGAATTTGTTTGATAATGGAAATCAAAATGCAAATCGGTAAATTTGTTTTGATTTGTCAATCGATCTGTGCATTTAATGAAGATAGTAACTTATAGATTTGGCTGACAGGTAATTGACTTAAATACATGTCAATTATTATAAATTTTGCAAAGTTCATGAACGATTTGGAGACAGTGATTATTACTAACTGAGAAATGAGAAAAACTGAGAATTTAAAAAGAATTGAGCTTACAAAAATTATACCTAAAAATGTTAAGTGGACGATTGGGAATATCTCAAATATGCTAGAACAGATAAAAGATTTTAAAACAAACATCAACTAATGCGAATCAAAATATTTGTTATAAAAAAAACGAGTAGAGTTCTAAATATTTTACAATAATTGGTACACATAAAAATGGAAAAGTAGTAAGAATAATTGTATTCTATTTTTTTTCTTTACTTTTACTTATTTTACTGTAGAATAATTTAAAAAGCAGTATTTTTTTTTAGTGCAAGTTAATCGCTATTATCGCTACGTTTTTCAATGCTAATGAAATATACTAATCTTTTATTTTGCAGTGGATTAAATGTATGTTAATTGATAGATTGAAGGAAATGGAATTGGACAAGGTAGACATACTTATGATATTCGAGCTAAATGATGATGCAGCATAAGCTGGCTATCTCAAGTGATAAAGAAGAGATAACTCAATTAGCGAGGGAAACCTTGCTGCAGACGCTGGAATTTCCAAATAGCATTTGAATTGCTGAGCTGCCATTTAGGGAGCATTTGCGACTGACATACATACATACAAACGTATTATAGTAGTATGTGTATATGGGTCATCAAAATGTTGTCAAGGCTCAACAGTTGAGAATGACCGAAAATCGCATGACAGTTTCACGCATTGCTATCGCCAACTGAGCGAGAGAAACAGATAGGAAAAGGAGAGGAAGAGGGAGGGCGAGGGCGAGGAGAAGGCAACTGCAAATTGCTTCGTATTAATCAACGTCGGACTTTGGACCCGCACATGCCGCAGGTTCTGTCACATACATAGGCCACCAAATGTGTGTGTGTCCTCTTAGGTTTGTTCACTGTCGCTCTCCGTATGTGTGTGTGTGAGTGTGTTTGTGTGCTTGCTGGTGCGTAATAATTGCTTGGCCATAGGCTCAGCGTCAACTTCACAGATACACTTGCACACACTCACACTCACGCACACCTGCCACAGATAGTTCGGGATAGTCAGTCATGTGATTAGCCGCACACAGGCGAGTGTGAATATTTGTATATCGCCACGTGTGTGTGCTTGTGTGTGTGTGTGTGTCCTGGAGCCTAATCCTGCGAGTGTATGAAATTATGCGGAAATTGTTGCATATTTAAGTGGGCACGCGTGAATAACTGTTAAAAAGTTTCCAGCCAATTTTAAGTGCGACGAAAATATGTGCAAACATTTTAATACTCGAAGTAGAGGACTTTTATGGGAAACCCTAAATAAACAACAGACTAAAAATGCTATAATCGTAGAGAAGTGTGTATGACTTTCATATACTTCGTGAACAGTCTAAAGATACTGAAATTATTTTCATACTTCATATAAAATAGCTAGCATCTTGTTTTCTGTGAGCTCTTTTTGTCAGTTTACTAACCGGTTGTCATAAAAGTTATAGAATATTTATATAGAGTGTGGTTAAGTCATTGTATACCAAAATTTGTATTTTAAATCGTATTTACATATATGGGCATTTCCAGAAAAAGGTCCACTTCGCCCAAAAACGTAAAATTGATCAAAAACTCACATCTTGTGAAATTTTCTTCCAAAAATGTATTCAAGTTATTTATTTAAGTAATATACGCTAGAAGAATCTCAATAGGATGAACATAAAGATTCTATATTGGAATAAATTCACTATTTCTATATTTTTGACTATTTTCTCAAAAATTAAATTCTAAAATGGACCGTTTGCATTCTGACGATTACACTAAGTTAGATAATAGGATTGTAGCATAAACCACTTTAATACATAGAATTATATATAAAGTTTAATTAAAAACAAGTTTTAAAAGCTGTTTCCGATTTATAGAATGAAATTTGATGAACAAACTCTTGGAAAAACTAGGTGGAAATCTTGTCACGTTCGCGATGTCGCGTTACAAATTACTAATAAAACGTGAAAAATAAATAAAATGATAGTAACATATCAAAATTATTTCTAAAATGGTAAACTGCATTATTTTATTATGGTTTAAGAGTATTTTCTTCCAAATTACTCGTCACATTTCGCAGACATTCGCATTTGTCAACATGAAGTCAAACATGACTTCCATTTTTGTCGCGTTCGCGATGCATTGTTTTCTATCAATAATTCGAAAACGACAAGTCTTCAAAGCTTGTCTTTTATAATACAAATAGTGTTGATAAAATGCATTAGGCACGTGAGAAAACATTTTTGAAAATGCCAACTTTTGCCAATTTTTTTTTCATTTAAAGACGTACAAATGTCGCGTTCGCGATCCTGGAAATACCCATATATAAATACGCTATGCCAAATACATACAAATTTTTTTAAACTTTTTGTAGTGATCAATATTTTTTCGATTTGTTTATTTTATTTGGCCTCAAAGATATTAAGAAGACGTAGCCAATCGGGGGTGCCACAGATATCGCAGCGATTTAGCGTTTTGCGTTTTCAATAACCTTTTCCAACTAGAATAAGGGTTGACACCTTCTCAGATTAAATTATTTGTTTAGTAACTTTTTTAGGTTTCTTATTACAGTACAATAAGATTTTAATTTTTTTCCGTTTTAATTTATATAATTTAATTTATTTATATAATAATTGAATTTATTTACCAAAAAAAATTTAAAAGTAATTGGCGCGAGAAAATAAATATTACTCGACAACTCTAGCAACTGTCTGCCATTGTCTGTCAACGCTTCGTGACAAATGTAATCACAAATTGAACAATAATTTAAAGATTTTTTTTTGGTAAAACTCAAAAGAGCTTTTTTTTTTTGCTTATTTTAAAGAAAACTGAAGTTGTTTCATAAAAATTATGCTTTAATTTCATACCGCTGTGCCACAGGTCAATCCGCAAAATTATTTTTTGCGGAACAAACTAGCGCAAAAACAGCTGGCGTCCGATGCTGCCACTTAGTCCGATTTAGATTTAGGTCAGCGATGCCACATTTTATGTCAGAATTCGAAGTAAGGTATTTTAAAAAAATATATGTAACCACTTCAGTTTTCTTTAAATTAAGCATTAAAAAAATAGCTCTTTTGAGGTATATCAAGTTTTACCGAAAAAAACCTTTTATTTATTGTGCAAATTGTTAAAGAAGTGTTACGATGAGTTGCCAGACTAATGGCAGAAAATTGATAGAGTTGTCGAGTATTTTTTATTTTCCCGCGCCAATTCTTTTTAAATTTTTTTCATCTGAATAAAATCAATTATTATACAAATAAATTAAATTATTTAAATTAAAACGAATAGAAAAAAAAATCTTATTGTTCTGTAATAATAAACCTACAAAAGTTGCTAACCAAACCCCTGCATAATTTAATCTAAAAAGGTGTCAACTCTTAGCAGCCATGTTATTGAAAACGCAAAACGCTAAATCTTCGGATACATATAACATAGACTAACATAGAAAAATATCAGATATATTTTCGGGTATGTAATTTTTGTCTATTTGATATGATGCCAGAACTTCCAATATTTTACTGCAAAGATTCAAATTAGGTTTCTTAAATATGTCACTAAAAATAACGATCTTAAAATAATTCAAACTGCATATTATGGTACACCAAGTTATAATTGCTAACTGGGCCTGCCATTTTCACATGCAATTTATGTTATCCAATTACACAAGTTTTGTTGGCCAACAACCAGTTCTGGGCCACAATTCAATAACCCAGAAAGCATCAGCCTCTACCGGCAACTGAAGAAATCTTTTGGCTCTCTCTCGAAAAGCCGCAGAGAGCAAACTCAACCTGAATTTAACAAAATGATAAATTAATTTTAACAATTGTTGCTGAAATTGAAATGCATAACTTTTTTGCTGTTGTTGTTGCTTTTTTTTTCTTTCGTTTCGCTTCGTTTTTCGTTTGCTTGGAAATCATTTGAGCGATGCACAAAAACTTTGAGTAATTGCCAAAAGAAAAGCGCAGAAAAGAAAAGCATGAATGAAGGGAGGGGGAAGGGGAGGAAAAGTCAAAGCAAAGTATAAACTAAGCCAAGTTTGTTATAAGTACATTGTAATATATGTAAGTATAGTGTACTATATATTATGTATAAGAATTCTTAAACTTAAGTTTCTCCCCTCGGAAACGTTACGTGGCAACTGCGGAGAGGGTGACTGAGTTGTGGAGATATCCCGAGCTAGGGTCAGTCACATATATACATATATATTCGTATACATACTTATACTCTCAGCATTTTAACAATTGCTAATGTATGAAATATTTCATGATTCTGCAATTGCATTTTCTTTAAATAACCTGTACACAAGGAAAGATTTTGAGAATGAATTTAAAAAGCACGTCAAACTTAAAAGTCAGTTGTTTGAGTTTATTTGAGTAACTATTTTAATTATACAGGGTATTTCATTGGATACTATTTTTCACTAGTTCGGATTTTTTGTGACTTCTCTTAATGCTACACTAGACTTGCGTTCATTTATTCATTCATTTCATTCACTTTGTGTTAAGTTTTTTTTTCTGCTCCACAATTCTATTCTGTTCTGTTCTATTCTCTTTAGTTCACTTTTAGTTCGTTCATTTTGAACTCAGTTCAGTTTGTTTGTTGTCGGCTCCCTCTTTCTCTTTTTCTCTCTTTCTCTGTCGCACACTTAAACATACTTGTACACAAATACAATAGTGAAAGCAACGCTAAAGTGACGCGGTTTTTGTTACTGCGGCATTGTTTCGTTGGGTGCGGGAGGCGTTGGGAAAGTCTCGATTGTGGGATGAGTGTAATGAGGGATGATTGTACTGAGGATTGGGGAAAACTGGGGGTTACCAACTACGTCTGGCGTTGGCTAACCGGCGACTCCCGCAACAATGCATTCAATTGGTCACAGAGTCCCTAATGCCCTACAGACTTTGAGCTAGTTCAACATTGTAAATAGAAATGCTAAGATCTTTTCAGTTGGACTTATAAATTAAAGTAGTCATTATTTATTCAAACAGAGGTCGTGATGGTGATAAGTGAAGAATGGAAGACAGGGAAAAGATATTATATGTTATGTATAAAGTTATAATTTCTGAGTTTTATATATTAAAAAGGGAGGATCAGATGTATATAGAGAAAGACATATATTGGAATAAAACAAGAGAAGCGAAAGCAGATAAAGCGAACTTTCTCATATTCAAAGTTGTTATTTCGAAAAAAAAAAAATATTAAAAAAAAAGTATATTTTTATTTTTTTCTGCTATAATATCAATTCTTTCCAAATCTTTTCCGAACATTATTTTTGGGATAGTTTTGTTTTAGTTATTTTTGTAAAGTAATTGAAATACTTCTATGTAGTTGAAATATTTTTATCATGAAAATTTAAGTAAGACCTTAATATTTTTAAAATCTGTATTTTTGATAGTTATTTATTTTGGATAGACCGCCCTTTTTGAAAATTTTAACATATGTATATTTTCTAATTAATAGAAATTAATTACGATGCAAATTTGTCGATATGGACGTTAAATAAAAAAACTAAATAATTATAGTATCAAATTACAGCTTCCACCCTCATCTTTTTTTCTGACAATTTAGAAAGAAAGTGATAAACTAAAGACTGAGAATATAAATTCTAAAAAAAAACTTTTCTCATGTTTGTTTTACTTTTATGATTATTCTCATTTGCAACGCAATCGAAATGCCCCAAACAGTTGCATGTAGGTCACACCAACAAAAAAGCCAGAAAAATTAATGATTTACTTTTGCAACTTTTGTATGTATATAAAAGTATGTATGTAGTGAGATTTGGAGTGCCAGTTACAGGAGTCAGTCCAGAGAACAGTCATCTAATAGCCAGGGAACAACAATAGTACGAGTAGTCATTGCTTCTATGTATATAATATTGTATATACGTATAGTGTTGGCATTACATAGGACATTGGTTGCGAAAGAAACGCTCGTAATGAGACTTGTCCATTTGTGGTAATTAATTTTAATGTTGAGCAGCAACGACGACGATGGCAACTCTGTTGACCACAGTGAACAACGATGTCAATGGACATTTTGGCGTCATTTTGTGGGCAATGGAGGCCGTCAATGGCGAATAAAAAAAAAAAAACAACAGAGCAGCCGCAGCTACAAATTGAAATTAGAAATGGCCAACAGCCAAATGGTCAAATGGCCAAACTGGCAGCTGAAATTGGTAACTGTCCATGTGCTGGATTAGTTTTGGTAGGTAATTAGCTTTGGGCCGTGACCAACACCTGACCATAATTTATGTAAAATTAAATTACCAAAAAATGCTGAGCAAGTTTGACTTCCCCTATGTAGTATTTGTTACTGTTTCATGTCGTCAAGATTTAATCTTGGTATCAATTTGTCGAAGTGTGTGTTACACTTCATATAAAAAATGGTTGACTTGCGTGCCGAAGAAGGGTTCGTCGAGAATGACATGAAAGCCTTTTGTTGGAAATGGGGCAGGTCGAAATAGAAAAAAAATCTCCCTTCACTCGAAACTCTTGTAGTGCTTTTGTGTGCGCTTCGCTTGTTGTTGCCCTGAGTCCTGGTTCTAGGTTCCTTCACCCACATTTCGAGTGGATTTATTGTTACGTGTAGTAAATATTTTTCTTACTATTGTCGTATTGTTTCTTTCAGCCAAGTTAGGACGGGCCTCCCTTTTTGCCTATTTCAATTTGACTTTGCGACCAAGGTTTTGCGTGTGCTGCTATTTTGCCTTATTTTTTCTATTATTTGTCTATTTGTCCATCTGTCTGTCTTGGTGTCTCTCTGCCTGTCTGCTGCCGATATTTGTTTGTTTGTTTGTTTGCTTGGCTACGTTCTAAGGTTCTTTGGTTGTTGTTGAGGGCGTGTTAATGGCCTAGGCGTACGAGTGGTTGACAAGTTTTGCGTTGAGTGTTCTGAGTTGCAGAAACTGAAACGGAGAAGAAAAAGGAACAACCGAAGCTGTGCTATTTGCTGAGATGATTAATGGGTGAAGGGTATGAGTGCTAAGCTCTTGACAGTATCCAAATGGGGTCAGTAGGAATCGAAGAAATTGAATAATACCATCGAATGATGGCAAATCTAAAGTGAGAAGTCTTTTCAGCTGAGTCACACATCAAAGAAAATTGCAAGTTTGTTAGGTAGAGAAAGTAAAGAGTAAGGATTGAAAATTGAAGACGCTAAGATATCCATGAATTTATCTGAGATAAAAAAAAAAGAAGTTTTGAAATTTTCCACTGAAAATCAAACACTATTTCGTGATTCCTCTTTTGCAATTTTAGTGGTGTTTATGCTGAACATGACGGCAAATAGCTAGCTATCAAATAGCTATTTGCGCAGCACTGATGCCGCCTTTTCACCAGGGCTCTCTCCTCTTTTCCTCCTTTTTTTTGATGGCCCTACATGGAGCCGCCATAGTTTTAAGTTAGTTGAAAAATCTGTACGAAAGAAACCAGACGCGATATGCGACGTGAAATAAAGTTTTAGTAAAGTGAAATTCTAAGTGTTCTTATTTTCGATTCGACTTACCTTTTTTGTGATTCGCCGCCCCACTTCATCAAGTGGGAATGGGAAAAAATTAATTATATTATTAAATAATTTAAAGATTTAAGTTAATCACTGTGCAGTCCACGCTAGTGACAAAAGCATCACGAATGGTGCGAAAAGTGACTGATTGCGTAACTAGATCTTAACTCCGTAAAAAGGGTTTTTATATGTTATCTTTAAGATCATTTTAAAGACATTTCCAAACGGAAAAGATGCCAAATCTATTTAAAAATTTGATGTTTTGCATTTTTGAGAATCGATTTAATTTATGTGTAATCCCTAACTGGAATTAAAAAAATCACAAATAATTTAGATTTGAATACTTCTAATTGATCTATAAAAATTTCCTCATCACCTATTTTAAATAACGTATCTGAAATTTAATTATCTGAAATTTAAAAGACAATTATAAATATAATGTTAAGAGTATTTATAGAGAAACTTAATATGACGCAAACATTTCATGTTTGGTTTTAGTGACCTTTATGTTTTGTAACAAAAATAGTTGAACAGATATACATATATATTCTTATTCCTCTTGTAACTCTACTTTTATCTATCAATAGTTTAATAGATCTTTCAATTGTTAAGAGTCTCATTGTTTTTTGGGGTCGCCATTCAACGAGCCATTAATAAATTCAAATAGTCTACATGAAAACTTAATTTCATGTGCTTACACGCATATACACACACACACACACACACATACGTACAGTATATTCCAAAATTGTTTTCCCGACCAAAGCTCTACCGCGAGACCCAACGGCTTTTGGGAGCATGTCATTTTGCCAGTTGCGAGTTGCCACTTGAAATGTTCGTCCTTTGGCCAAATAGCACGTACAAAGGACAACAACAGCAATAACAATTGTCTCTCTTTCCCATATTTATATATATCTATCTATCTCTCTCTTCGTCTATCTCTCTCGCAGTTTTTTCATGTAGAACAGGCATTCAATTTTGTAACACTCTCTTGTAATCCATTCGTGGAGTCGTTTATACGAGGGGCTATCTGACGACAGGACAGGATTCGTCTCGTTTTGCCTGCCACTGTCGACTCCATTTTGCTACTGCTGCTGTCTTGCAAACTATCCTGTGAAATTCGTGCATTTTATTTCAATTCATTTCGATTCGATTTTTGAGTTAATGACTGCAGGACATGCAAAGCAGCACGAACATCCTTCACCCAAAACTTGACGGGCAACAACAGCTAACAAAAGCGATTCTCTTTCGCAAGACTTCCCGCCTCATCTTTGTTATTGTCAGTCAACGTTTACCCATTTCCATTCCCAATTCCTTTCCCTTTCCCATCACATGCCAATTGATTACTCGCGCCTTTTGCTTGCTATCGATGATATTTATTGACAAAGTTTTTTGGCATCAAATAAATATGCTGTGTTTTTATATTTTCTTTTTTTTTCTCGAAATGTTTTTAGGCTTTAGCCAAAGTGCATGCCGGGTTATAGTCATTCGGTCTCTAAACAAGGGGGTTAAACATCTAAAACATGCATGAGTCATGTGGATATATATTTCAAATGTACTTGCAGAATATCCACAACTTTTTATAGGATTCATTTGAAGTTTTTTGACACTTTTTTCAACTATCGTAAACATTGATAATATTTTGGAAAAGACAAAATACAAAATAATCATTCTCCATAAACTATTAAAATTATTATTATTTTCTTTATAGTCTTTGTGTAAACTTGTTTCCGTTTGTGAACAATAAAAATATTGAATTTGATATTATATTGAATATTTTGGGTTTTCAATCAAATTCTCAATCATCAATCTCATTAATGAGAGAAATCAAAAATATTTTGAATAAAATATTTAAACTATAATTTGCTTTGATTTTCTGTTCTTTTTAATGTATGCGAGTTTAAAACTAGTCGGCGGTGCTCCGTACTTATTATAAAAATTAAACACTGCTTAAAATAATATAATATAAGTCGCTACAAATATTTATTATATTTTATTATATATATTTTCGCCCAAATATATTGATGATATATGTATTTACATTATAGATATTATAAATGATTTATTAAAGCCCATCATAAAATTTCAAATTTAAAATAAATGCACAAAATTAATTGATTAAAGCATTAGAGAAAGGGAGACAGCGATAAGTGCATTCCCCACATCTCTTAATAATAAACCAAAAAAAAAATCAAATGTTAACATTGAATTGATGTAAATAAAAACAACATTAAGAAATCTTTAAAAAAAAATCTGTCCAAGCCGGGATTCGAGTCCGGGACCTACATATGTTCTACAAAGTCTGCTAATATAAGACAATATTTAAAAAAATTGCCTACGCTGGGAGTTGAACCCGCGACTACCGAAAATTGCTTACTTCCTGGGGGCTTAGCACCTTACGCCACCGAAGCCAACATAACGAATACAAAATGCAGATATGTTAAGACTACAATGATTTATTCCTTCCTTCCTTCCATCCTTTTAAAATTGAATAACATTAAAACAAAACCTTTGCGGATCATCTGCTAACAAATTAATTTTATTGGACAAATAAATAATACTAACATTTTGAATTGATGTAAATGCAAAGTGTATATAAAATATCAATATAACAAAAAAAAAAAATATTGAAAACAAAATATAATTTTTGTCCGTGTCAGAAATCGAACCCGGGACCCCCTGACACAACTGAAAGTGTAAGCAAAAAGCTGGACGACTCTACACTGCGCCACTGTGGCTCTTAAAATCCATTGTCATGTAACAGATTTCATTGTTACTGGTCTGTAAGACAAAAGTAGTTCATTTTATTTATTGATTGTTGTTGTTGCTGCTAATGTATGCAAATAAGGGAGAATTTAGTTGCTCAATATCTTCGCTGTTTATTATCCGATCGCGATGAAATTTTCAACAAATATGGAGAGTAATAGTATCTTTGCCTATGCTTAATAACGAATGTCTATCCTTAAAATTGTCCTTATAACTAAGATTTTCTAATTTGTGGGCGTTTAAGGGGGCGGGGCCAAAATATAAAACAAACTCGATATGCGTGGAATATAGACGAACCTACATACCAAGTTTGGAATCTCTAGCTCTTATAGTCTCTGAGATCTAGGCGTCAATACAGACGGACAGACGGACGGACGGACGGACGGACAGCCGGACATGGCTATATCGACTTGGCTGTTGATGCTGATCAAGAATATATATACTTTATGGGGTCTGCCACGCCTCCTTATGCCTGTTACGCACATTTTTTTTTGTGACAAAGTTAATAGACCACTGTACTTTTTTAAAGTACGTGGTCTAAAAAAGAAATGTTGTCCACATACGATTACCCAATTGAAGTGCTATTTGAGAACTTTAATGTATCATAAAATTGTCTGAAAAGCAAATGAAAAGAGTTGCAATGCTAAAGTTGGGGGTCAGGCCAAATGGGAAGCCTTAGGAGTTATGCGACGAGACGAAACGAGACGAGACGAGAGTGGAGAGTGAAAGGGTGAGAGGTCGAGACGAGCTGCAAACCGGAAACAGTTAACAGCAGCTAAGCCCTTGGCCACTTACAGCAGTTAAATGGCATTAGACTGCGACTGGGTGTTAAACACTAAAAGAGAGACAGAGAGATAGAGGGAGAATGGTAACAAAAGAGAGAGTGAGAGGTGAGGTGCGAATTTTATTTGTGTATCGCTTTGCTTACGTCATGACATCCCTTTTGTATAGTATATTTTTAGATGAGGGAAAGGCAAGGGATGCTTGGATCGTCTGACATTTGACCTATGGTGCATGTGTGTTAAGTGCTGCCATCGAAAATTAATGACAAAGTAATGTCAGTCAAATGGATAGACAGGCCCAGGCAGTCAGAAAGACAGCCAGACAGAGAGAGACAGGTGGACTGACGCAGAAACAGGCAGGTAAACAAGGTATATGGACAAAAGCGAATCATCAATTCAAGGCCCGGACCAACCCCAAGCCTAAAGCCCCCAACTTCAATTTCAGTGAAACAAGCAACAATCCATCCATTCAACCATCCATCCAACCATCCATCTAACCATCCCTTGTCATGTCAGAAGAGGAGAGACGTGAAGAAACGAGACTCGCAGCTTGTCTAATGCTTATTTTTGTTGTTGTTGCCATAGCGACTCCTTGTAAAAGTTTAGCGCAGCTTTCAATTGTTGTTGTTTCTACCTTTGTTTTCCAGCTTGTCGTAGTTCCCCCTGTCTACCCAAAACTCCCCTCTCCTTGCAACTTACATTGGCAGCAAGTTGTACAAACCTTTTGCGCATACGGAAAATTTTAGCTCATTGACGTTTTGTGCCTGCTGTCGCTTTGAATAAATAACTGACGTGACGCAACAGACACATTATCCAACTGCACACAGATACACACACATACACACACACACACACACACACCAAAGTCCCGACCTACAAACAGTAAACGTAGATACAGTTACAATACTAAACAATCAACTGAAAGAGAACGTCGCTTACATCTCGTTTCTCAACTTGGTAGCATCCTAGCATCCTCCTCAAAGCTCAACCTCAACACTCAACCCTCAACCCTCAACCCACAACCCACAACCCACAACCCTAGACCCTAACCGAAGCTAACCAACCATGACTCGGCATTTATGCAAAAATTGCCTGCCTCAAGAATGAGGACGTACCTAGTCTAGGCCTCCTTACACCTCTGGGCAACGTGTGACTTCCCTAAATAGACTTCGACTGTCTTTTTCCTTCCTTGGCAACTGTGCTGCACGGTGGAGCAATTGATGCTGATTGATAAATAATGAAACTTAAGCACTGCCGTTTATCAAACTATTTAAACATTTATAACTCAAATGAATTAATGCTAGTTAGGATCTTAACATATTAAATTAGGCGCATTTCCAGCTTTCGGATATCAATTGTAAACATTCTTAATAATTTTTTTACATCGTTAATGATGCATTAATTTTTGTTTACTTCGGCTTTACATAATTTTTGCTCATTTAAATATTATTTCATGTTTTGATTTCCCAATACTTACATTATTCCTAATTTTTATTACATGGTTTCCTTTTCTTGTTTATAAATTAATTTTTGTGAATATTTATTTACGACAGTGATTTTATTTATATTTTCGGTAAAAGTTCCTTAACTGTCAGTGACTTAAATAAATACACAAGATATCTTACTTATATCCCATATTTAGAATAACAGCTAAGATCAATCTTTAAGTGGGATATCCGTCAGATACTAAATAAAATTAAACTCTATTTACTTAGTATGATTATGTTAATTCATATCATTGCTATTATTTTTTCGGCAATGTATAAATATATATATATATAGATCTTAAATACATTGTAAGGCCTAATGAAACGTATCTTTTAGATGCAACAACACTTCTTTCTTATAATATATGCCAAGTGTAAATATTAAATAGATTTTTTTGTAAGCAAATAATTTCCATTCCCATTTCAAAAAATATGTTATATTCAATGTAGCTCAGATACTTATAAAAATCTGTCACTTATTTAAGTTAATCACAAAATTACAGCTCATATACATAAGTTACTTTTTGAAATACATGGCTATTCTAGCAAACAACGGGAAACCATTAAACATTAACCTTTCAGCTGAACGCATGAAAGAAATTCATAATTTTCGCACCAGTGTGCACATTAACTAACTACCTACAATGACTTCCTGGCATGACGATGACGATGACGATGGCCTGGGCACATATATAAACACACACACACACGCATTCCATTATACTCAGATAGATTTGGAGGCAACACGAGTAGACATTTGACGTATGTTGCAAGTGCCACGTTTGTGGGCTGTGGATGAGGCAAAGTGAGTTATTGAAACTGCTTCAACTCATAAATAAATAATTACCGGATTCGCATAAAATGTGCTCGTCCAATGCTGTGTTTGCTAATGTTTTTACTTAACAAGCTAGATGCCCCTACTGCCTCCACCCCCTTTCCACCCTCTCTCTTACACATACACACAAACACATACCCAGACGATTTCCTGTACAATACATACACCTGCCATGGCTTGTGACCAAGGCAAAGTCTTTAGTTTTGTTATTTGTTTTTCTAATGTTTGTGTATACTAAAAGGGTCGCTTTTTCCATTAAAGTGGGGGTCAGACTCGGTCTCGGTCTCAGCTCGGACCTCTGCTCTACTCAAACACTTGAAACGTGGTAATAGATACTTAAATAGTAATTTAGTAGCTTCTGTAACCGCATGGATGGACATATGAGATTTTACGCCGATTTTGCCAAGAGTTTTGCTTTGTTTTGTGTGCATTTCTTTTACACCCTTTATTGCTCTACACTTGCTTTATCGGACATTTCATCTTGTTGCCAGTCTGTCTAAGTCTTTGTGTGCATGTGTGTGTACCAAAGGGGGTTTTTACATATGCCTTCTAAACTGCAATAAAATGGGTTTGTCTCGTTAGAGAATGGCTAGTGAGTCTATGAGTATATATGTACGTATATAGCTGGATCATGTTTCATGCAGGAGACAATTTATATGGTTTAGGTTTCTGCTTCTGTGTGTGTGTGCGTGTGATATGTTTCTGTGGCTGTCGATTTGTTTTAGCCTTGGCTGTGTGGTCCATTTGCTGTTGATTTGCCTTTAAGATTAGCCGTTCATATGTCGGCTGTTTATTGTTTGGTTCCTAAGGTTAAGAGGATCAGATGCTGCCATTGTCCTAAGCAAGTTGTTAAGCCAGCTTTTGTGGCAAAGTCAACGTTGGCCATTTCTGCTAGCTTACAAAAGGCTTTTCTTGGTTAATTGCTGGAAACGATTTCACAACGATAGAAATAACATTAAAATAACACTTAACGCTCGAATTCAGTCTTTGTAACAATTGCAAAGAATGTTAAATTTACAAGAATATAATATGTTTTTTCTCAAAAAAAATTAAGTAGGAGTAGAGTTAAATTAAAACCAAATGATTTTATCTATTTTTATTCACAGATTTAAAGTTTAATCTTTTAAGAACATTGACATGACAATATCGATTAAGCACGTTTCCACTCGGATAATCTAGGGATTAATAATATTGTTTTATATTAATGTAGAGTTTTTAAAGCAATTTGTTAAATCTTTTTCATAGTTTTTTGGTATTCAGTGTTTTTTAATCAGAACAAAAAAAGCTTCAAAAAATATTAATTTAAAAAATTTAACAAATAAAATACAATGACAGTTTTTTAATTTTAATAGGTAGTACCTAAAATATGGACCGAAGAGTTTGTTAGATAAGTAAATACTTAGTTGAACTGTCTACTCTTTCGGTAGTCTATTTTAGTAAAACGCTTAACCCAGTTGAACCCCGCGATTACGTGTTGTCGCAAAAATAAAGACATGGGGCACGTGGGGCACGACACGCCATTAAACTGTAGAAGCAGACACACATGACACACCACATGGTCCACGCCCAAGACCCTCCTCCTCCTCCTGTTCCTCCTTCTCCACCATCGTATGGCATAACCCTTGACACGCCAGTCGAGATTGTTTTCAATGCCCGGGGGCATACGTGACGTGTGTCCTAAGGTTAATGCGCCTTCGATATATAAAAACTCAAAGTCGCAGTCACAAAATGCAAATTGTTAACGTGCCTCACGTGAAAGCCGCGTGCGTTGATCACAATTTATACAGAAATAAAAGTCATCTCTTAAACTTAAAGTGCCAATAAAGTCAGGTGATACGAGCATGTGTTTGCATTTTTTGTTAGCTCCGATTACCTTGTTTGTTTCAACTTGATAATCATACGCTTCAAATGTATAATAGTAGTGCTAAGCTATCTTAAGAAGAAAGGGTATTCAACACGATTTTTATATAAAATTAGCGGACCGAGCTTAAATTATAATTTGGATACCAAATCTAGTAGGCAGAAGATATCTTTCTCATATCTTTCTCAATCAAATTTAAATATTAGAATTGAACTTTTGTGTATATAGCGATGTGAGTTTTAGAAATGGATGAAACTTTCAACTAAAGAACTATCTGCTTTTTGTACTTATTTATTTTCTATAAATAGTTTAAAATAAAAATCAATAAAATTTATTTAACGTATTTATTTTTATCATAAGATCTCTTTTAATGCGAATATTTCTTGGGGACTTTAATATTTTTTTTGTTACCTACCTACCCATAAAAATTTTACTTATTTGTCTCAATAATAGAGATTTAAATATGGAATAATTATAAGAGCATTGGGTGTGTATTGTAGAAAATTATGACTCAATTTACTTATACAGTGGTTCTCAGCTTAGTTTAAACACATCCTAAATATATATCTATCATTCTACAAATTTTTAAATGGAAATGGAGGTTTAAATAATATGTAAGCCCAGATCTGATAATTAATTTTAAAACCCGAACAAAATATTTTTGTTTAATTTTTACATTTTAAAAATGTTTAACAAATGTTTCTTTTAATGAAAAGGAAATTTAAATAAAATGTTAACCCAGAATTGACAATTAACTCTTATACAAAATATAGCAAAATATTTTTATTTTACTTTTTATGTATATGTATTATATCTTCATTAAGCTTTAAAAACCAAATATACTTAAAAAAGGTAGTGGGTCAAATAAGCTGTGAGCCATTATATATATGCTATATTATTTTTAAGTAATATACTGGTTTCTTAGAAGTAACAGTAATCGATTAATAATTATCGTCTAAAATTCTTCTTTGTATACTTTTTTCAAATTAATTTCTTACATTTTCCTCAATTTTTTATTTTAGATAAGCCTCTGCCTGTTGTTTTCACACGCGGCGTGGGCAAAGAAACTGAATGCAAGTCAAGCGTTTGACGACACATGGAACACGGCGTCCGACCTGGAGAATGAACTGGAAGTAAGTACAAAATACAGAATTGTGTGTACTTTGGCAATTAATAAACTTAAGCGGAATATGCTTGCCCTTCAATTGCAGCAACAGAAACGAGCAAAGGGCAGTGGAAATAGCGCAACTGGAACTGGAACTGGATCGGGATCAGGGTCTGGTCAGTGGTCATCGTGGTCGGAGTGGTCGACATGTTCGCGCACCTGCGATGGCGGCATCATGCAACAAATGCGTCGCTGCAGCACGCCGGGCAGCTGTCGCGGCGAGAGTGCCCGTTATCGCATCTGCAACATGCAGCCGTGTCCGGAGCAGCAGGACTTCCGTGCCAACCAGTGTGCCGCCTACAACGACGTCCCCTACGACGGCACCCTGTACAAGTGGACGCCGCACTACGATTATGTTGAACCCTGTGCTCTAACATGCAGGTGAGTTGACATCGTCTCCTGCCCGCAGCATGTGGCATACGAAAAATACAACTGACCAGTTGCAATTTCATTTTGTTAGGATGTTCACTCATTATTCATGATGATGGCATTTCTTTTGGGGATTTTCCCAGCCCCTCTTTGGGTGTGTTTTTTTCAGCGTGACAATAAAAAAAGAGCTTTTTTTTGTTTGTTTTGGTCCGTTTGTATTTGCGGTTAAAATTAGTGGCAGCCGTTTTGGGTTTTTGTGGCTTTTGCGGTTCTCAGTTTTGCGGTTAATCCATTTGGGTTAGACTTTATACATTCTTTCCATTTTGCGCTTTTACAATTTACATATGCGGGCTCCATAAATCATTTGAGCTAAGCGTCAAAATTGTGCAATTTAGTTGCAAATGAAGCTCTTGGCCAAAGGGATTTGTATGAGATACTCGTACACAGAACGATGCTAATAGAGTGGAATTGGAATTGGAGTATGAAATGCGGGAAGTGTCCCCCAATGAATAAGCTAGAAATATGGATCGGTCCAGGCATTCCTTAATTCCCTTTTTTACTTTTTACTGCTTGCAAAAGGAAATGTTTGAATTGCTAATGTGTAACTTATGTTCAACTAAAGTTGAAAGATATGGTTATCGATCTTAAGCTTAATTCATATTAGCTTTATTCTGAGACTCAAAATTTAATATTTTTTAAACGTTGAAAATTAAAAAGAAGAAGGAATGCCGTTTTTGCCGCATTTTAAAAATTTAAAACAAATTAAAAATGTGAATATGAAATAATATAAAAAGTATTAAATTATAATAATTTTTTTTATAATAATTTTTCTTGATCAGTATCAACAGCTAAATCGATCTAGCTCTAACCGTTTGACAGATTTACTCTGGAATTTAAAGAGCTAGAGACTCCAAACTTTTAATTCCTCACTATAAACTGTTGAAAAATGTTGAAAAATGTTGAATAATTGAAACTGAAAACGGGATTGCTGATTTTAGGGCCGATCACAGTGTGTCTCGCAATTGAACAAACTCGATTTAAGCGAGTATTATTTATCTTAAATTAAAAATTAATTCATAACTCAAGTTAATTAAAGGCATTTCAAAAACATTAAAGCAAGCGTTACTATCTGAGATACTCCAATTATAATACGCTAATATTTATATTGATAATGTTTATGCTTCTTTCATAGGGGCCACCCGGCACATCTTACTGAGGATATTTCCCCGGAATCGGCTGGTGCAAATGCCGAGGAATCGGAGCATTACGACGAGCAGAGTGTCATTGTGCAATTATCGGCAAGGGTGCAGGATGGAACCCGTTGTCGCTCCGGCAGTTTGGATATGTGCATACAGGGCAAATGTCAGGTAAACGCCAGACTATCGATGTAATCATAATGTTAAATACATACCGTCATATCGCAAACTGACTGGATGTGTATGTTAGTGTGTGTGTGTGTGTTTGTGTGTGTGTGTGTGAGGCTTGTTAACTTCCTTCCTTCCTTCCTGTGAGTAGGTCGTCCTTCCACTTAGTTGCGCTGCAAAACTAAAAGATGATAAATTACAAGTACTTCGTAACAGGAGGAAAGTGGGCGGACGGAGGCGTGGCCATGGGCATGACAAAAACAAAAGCAAAAGCCACCTGCCTGCATATGCAGCGTAAAACGTACTTAAGTATTCATATATATGCAGATTGCATAACACAAGCGCCTTTGTATCATTATGCTTGTGAGCATAAATAAATCATAAAGTTGGGATGGAGTTTGGCTGCAAGAGACGCAACCGAAAGGGGAGAAAGGGGCAGGGATAACGTCTTTCCGTCAAAAGCCAACTATTGAAATGCCAATAAAGCCTGCTTCTGGTGACGGCCTGACTGTCTTGCCACTTCATGTAACCAGAACCGTCAACACAGACATGAAATGCGCCCTGCAAAGTATGCTATGAAATGTTGTTGCTTTGAGCATGAGATCTCTCGTGCTGTCAGAGAACTTTGCCAATGTAATTACTGCGACGATATCATGTCTCAATTAGCAACAAAAGTCGTGAAAATTATGTTAATTAAATATTTAAATTTAAATGTTTACAAATTGATTTAAATCAGCATTTTAATGGTTTATTCTAAAGACAAGTTGTGCGTAGAAATTTCAGTTTTATGCATAAATTTGTTGAAAAATTATAAATAATTAATATCTTCTATACCTAAATTTCTATGTCTGGCTAACAGTCTAATTATCCATTTTTTTTTTAAAGAATGTTTTCTTATTCTGAAATTATTTACTATCATTTATAATTCATCTTCAATTACTCTTCTAATTTTTTATTTATTTCGCAAGCAATTGTCAAAATATTCGGGGGTGCCACAGAAATCGTTTTCGCTTGAATTTCACTTAAATTTCATACAAATTCCAGTGAAATTCAAGCGAAAGCGATTTGTGTGGCACCCCCGATTTATTAACAATACTTTTTTTATTTATATATAGTAATAACGCAATTTATTTCTTTCAATATTATAAATTATAAATATAAATGTAGCCTTAGTTGAATTACGTTGTTGCAATCTGTTCTCTCAACGATTGTCATATATAAAGTTTATCATTTTACATATTAAAATTTAAATTAATTTATCTTATTCGAGATTTGCGTAACTTCTGTGGCACACCTCGTCGGTTGGCAGGCTTACAACTACAATATTGTCAAACGAAGTTGGCGACAACAGCAAAAAGCAACAACAATAACAAGATGAGGAAGAAGAAGTAGAAGGAGAAGAAGAATCAAACGTGGGCGCATTAAAAGTGGCAACAGCAATGTTCCCTTTCCTCACAAGTTCTTCAGTTTTATACTTGCCGTGGTTTGTTTGACTTTCAGTTCCATTTGTTTCCATGTTTCAGTGTGTGTGTATATTGGTGTTGGTGTTGCGCCTTATCCGACTTTTGCCTAGTTTCGCACTGCGCTGTCGCTGCCGCTGCCTTTGTAATGCCGCCAAATCGTCACCCCAATTTGTTGTAATAAACGCCAATATGTCATGTGGTTTACTTTGTGTTTTATTTGTTGCCTACGGCCCCGCAGGAGTTGCCGCTTGTGGGTTCGGGATACGGTGGATACGGATGCTACAGCAGCTGAAACATATGTATATTCAGATACACATATACAAATACATATGCATATGTATGTATAGACACTGCTTATGTATATCTGTTGCAAATAAATCAAATAGCAAGTTGCCAGTTTTGTGGGTTTTAATGCGGCCCGCGGGTTTATTCTCGCCAACTTCTGTTTGTCTTGTGGTTTAAACCAATAGTCACACACACACAATCACCTAAAGATCATGACATGGCACTATGGGAAAAATTTCCATTTTCCAGCAATTTAGTCATTTTCTCAAAGTATTAAAATAAGTATTTTTTTTGTGTTAGAATCTTAAGAAAACTTCAAACTGTCTAATGTTAAGCCTAATTATACGGGCTTGTACTATATGTTGGTTGTACTAGTATTTTGTATTTGTGCGTGTTCTATTAATATTTTGTAAAATTAGCAAACGTTCTCAAAGGTCATTTCATGGAAAAAAAATTTCAACTTTGAGAATCAAAATCCACGAACCCAAAGCAAAGTTTTATAACCGACAGACATTGATTTATAAAAGGTTTATTGCCTTAGCTTTTAAATAGTTAAGTGCAAAAGTGTCAAAATTGTAAGCTTAAAATACATAAAAGCTAGGTCTAAGACTTTCGGATTTTAACGCCAATAATATCTGAGATCGGCAAAAATACACTAATTTACCCGTGATTCTGTAATTAATATAGCTAGACGGACGCATAGGATTGGTAAGGCTGGTCAGCTTAAATAATTTCATTATTTCTGATATTAATGATGCTATAATCGTATTAAGAAAATACGTAGGGCTTTAACTATAAATATATAAAATTGCACGATTATATTTTGATAACTATTTGAGAACATTGGGTGCAGAATCTGTTGAAGATTATATTTATAGAATTATGATAATATAAGACATACTTTTATCGTTTGGATGCTATGGGGGTTTTAAGTTAGGCGGTTTTTAGCGATTTCCCGCTAAACTAGCGATTTTTCGAAAAAGTCGTAGAACAAACGTTTCTAGATTTTTGAACAGGAACAAGTCCTCATTCAAACATTTAAGCTAAATCAACGATTTGATCCAAACAAACAAACAAGCAAACAAACAAACAAACAAACAAACAAACAAACAAACAAACAAACAAACAAACAAACAGACATACAGTCGAACTTCCCTAACTCGAATCACCATTATCCAAGAAAAAAGTTCGAGTTAGGGAATTTTTTTTTTTAGTTTTTTAAATACATTTCAAATTGCAAATGTTTCCTGTTATTTTGAACAAAAAAGAATTCAAGTTGGTTCATGACCTGTTAATATTCTCAAAAAATGGTTTCTTCGTTCTTTTGCTGTATCCAGAAGAAGTTCCCGATTCAAATGTCATCATAATTAATATTTCATTTTTTAATATAATGAATAATGTTTTTGCTGACATACCACATTTTTCAGCAACTTTAATTTATTTGGTCTACTTTCAAATTCCTTAACTACTAATAAATTTGAATATTTCCTTAAACATTTTTAAACATTTTAGTACACTGGTGCGCTGACAAAGAAGTACATTTCGATCATCTTTCCTATAGCAATTTCACAAGCCTAAATTATTGTTGATGCAATATTCTATCATATTACATCACCATATGTTAATGTACATCAATATTACATATCCAAACGAGCCGGTAACAAAAGCATATAACAGAAACAAAAAAAAATTCAAACTTTTTTGGAGATTTTCCCGAAAAATTCGACTTACAGAAGCACGGGCAAATATTTTTGTTCGAGTTACGGAGAAATTCGACTTATGGAAGTTCGAGTTAGGGAAGCAGATTTGTATGAAATTTGCTCAGTAAAAGCTATTGCCACTCGATTTTGTTCGAGTTAGAGAAAATTCGAGTTAGGGAAGTTCGAGTTAGGGAAGTTCGACTGTACTGACTTTTCATCTCATTTTTGGAATTCCACCAAAAATTTCAAAATTAATTATCTTTTGAACGAGTAGTCGGATTTTGATGAATGAGGTGTTATTCGACGTGTATTTTTGATTATAATATTAAAAAATTAAAAAAAGAATCAAAAAGGCTCCAACGGCCCCATTTGCTTCAATAATTTAAATTTTTCCCCTCCCACTTACACCTTTTTATCTCACGAACCAGGTGAATTTCCAAAAGTCTTAGTATGCACATTTGTAAATTAAATTGATACCTTTCGATCGGTATATAACTCGACCTGATCGGACAGTCACAGCAAATTTTCCATTCTTCCTGTGTATATATGCTAGTCGCCTTTGCGCCCTTCGTGCTGCTTTCATCACTAGCGCGGACTGCCGTCCGCAGTGATACTTAATATCCAAATTTTAAAGTAATT
The DNA here is from genome assembly GCA_037043435.1 of Drosophila suboccidentalis. Taxonomy (NCBI): domain Eukaryota; kingdom Metazoa; phylum Arthropoda; class Insecta; order Diptera; family Drosophilidae; genus Drosophila; species Drosophila suboccidentalis. Next base: position 119,230 of record JBAMBK010000310.1, on the reverse strand, counting down.
AGAATCTTAAAAAAGTTGCTGTAATAATTATTTTAACCTGTAGATATTATATTTGTGTACCTATACACAAGCGAGATCTAAAATTTTGGGATTCGTACTATCACTGCGGACGCCAGTCCGCGCTAGTGACGAAAGCAGCACGAAGGGTGCAAAGGCGACTAGCATATATTGCATGAATTCTCAGTTCGGGTCTCCGGGTTCGAGTTCTGGCACGGCAAAAACTTTTTTTTTTTTTTAATTTTTAAATGCAATTAATTTGTTAGTAGATGATCCGCAAAGGTTTTTTTTTTATGTTTTTAAATTTTAAAAGGGTGTTGGCAGAAATCTAAGCTGCAAAATAAAGAATCGCAGTAGTCAGATCTGTCTAAGGTGCTAAGTTTCCGTCAAGTTTGCAATGTTCGGGAGACGCGGGTTCAACTCCTAGCGTGAGCAATTTTTCTAAAAATTGTTTTTTGTTAGCAGACTGTATTCTATTTGCTTAAACTGATTTTTATATAAATATAATTTGTTCTAAAAAATTTTGGGTGACAGTTTAGTTTTGTCTTGCAACAATGTGGGCTTTAATTTATTCATATGAATTAAACTATTAAAGTCTTATTGCAAAGTCTCTGATTGAATGTGTTTTTAATTCTCTTAATTATATAATTATTGAATTGTTTAATAGACAATTTATTTCCGCGTTTTTTGACATGTAACACATATCTGTTTGTACAAATGTCAAAAGCAGAGGCAATTGCGAAAATTTCTGATATCTCCACAAAAAAAGGTCTTTACGAGGTAAAAGTCTAGTGACGAAAACATTTCCATGCCCCAAAATTTCTGATATCCAATTTTATATATATTAATTAATGTATATGTTAAAAAAAAAAAGAATATATACAAAGTAAAAAAAAAAATTGGCATTCGGCACTGCGCAAAAAGTTATTTTTAGGTGCAAAGAAGCTGAACCTTTTTGCGCAAAGTGCCGAATGCCAATTTTCTTTTTTACTTTGTATATATTCATTTTTTTTGGCATATACATATAATAAATTAATATATATAAAATATTTAATATATTTCGTCACAAAATTGGATATCAGAAATTTTAGGGCATGGAAATGTTTTCGTCACTAGACTTTTACCTCGTAAAGACGTTCTTTTATGGAGATAATATTTGCTGAGATCCATAATTTTTTACAAATTGACTAAATCCTCATTATTTATTTTTTGTAAACGAAATAAAATCGAAATAGAAACTCTTTAGATTTCAAACAAATTTAGAAAGTGAGATTAAAACATTTAAATTAAAATTAAAGTCGAATGGAAAATTATACAGATAAATATGCTTGTGGATGCTGATCAGCATTTAATGGGTATTTCAGGCTATATTTCCAAAATGTTTGTTGATTGTTTCAACATATCAAAGAACATGCCACTGAATTCCTTAAATGATATAACAACCGCGTGTCAACGAGTGGAAGAACACTTGAGTTTTTCAGAGCAGTGGCAATTGCCAAGGGGCACCAGCTGCATATCATTCAATGATAGATACTAAGCACACACACATATATGTACATATATAAGTAGATACATCATAAGTAAATACGATAAGTATCTTTGCTTGTGTGTGTGTGTGTTTGTGTGTTTCTTTTCTGCGCCTGGGCTTATGCAACGAATTCTCATTGATTTCAATAATTTATTTATTACAGATGTGTGTGTGAGTGTGACTGTGTGTTTGTTTGCCAATAGGTTACGATATGATACCGCTAACAGTTGATTTACACTTATTTACGTAGCATTTTTATTTGTTTTCCTACCTATTTTTGTTGTTTTTTCTGCCTCTGTATCTAACTGTTCTTTTTTGTTTCTTTTTTTTCCAGCGCGTCGGCTGCGATTTGAAAATAGGCTCAACGAAGAAAATTGATGGGTGCGGCGTTTGCGGGGGCGATGGTAACTCCTGTTCACAACCGCTCTATTACTGGGAGATGGCACCGATGTCGCAATGCTCCGTCACCTGCGGCGGCGGTAAGTCCTTTTGGGTCCTTAGTCCTTAGTCCGTAGTCCTGCTCCTTAGTTCTTATGTATGTACTTATGTAGTTGTAAGTCATGAGTTTTCTCTACCTAGTCTCTAGTGTAAATAAACAAGTGGAATATGTCAAGAACATTGCCTCAGGCATTGGCGTGCCTGGCTGCCGTTTGTAATCTTTCCCCTTTCCCCAAAAATGCTGTCAAATTTTTTACGTTCCTTTTCCCATATATCCCATACATACAAATATATGTATTTGTATCTATATGTGTGTGTGATTGTGAGTGTGAGAGGCAAGCAGCTATTTGTCGTGCTCATTTATTTTCATTGAATTGGAATTTGTTTCGATTGAATGTTTGCATGGTAATCGAGTGCCAGTTGCTTTCCATTCTTAATCCCATTCTACGACAGTCCCAAATTGCTGTTGAAAACTGCTTAAAGTTGCTGCTACACTCAGAGAAAAATATTACCCCCTAAAATAATAAATAAATTGACAACAGTTTTGAAAAAAGTCTAAAAACCAAAAAATTTTTTCTGAATTTAAAAAGATAGTGTAACAACGCATTTTTAGCGTTGTCATATAAAAAATGTCAATATTTTTTATAAACATAGACTGCTTAGGCTTTTCAATCGTTTCCAATTATAATGGCAAAATAAACTCTTGTTGGTTGAACCTTACATTTATAAAATTCAAAAATTTTGCTATTTGTCATGATAGTTTTCTTTAAAATTAATGATTGTAGTAAAAGAAGAAATAAAGTTTCTTGATATTAGAAAAATTTTGCCTTGCGCTTAAGAAAACTGTTTCTGCTTTAAGAAAATATGGTTCTTTTGTTTAGAAACATGCTTTATATTTTATGAAATCCAGAACAAATTTCTGACTTTTAGGGCGATTTAAGGCATTTTTTCTGAGTGTAGTCTATACGTATATTTATAAATATGTATGCCTCTGTATGATTGATAGTCTCAGCGAAATAATATATTTGAAACTAAAGTTTCTCGATTAGCCAGCAACTCGGTTAGCTCAGCCTGCCTAAGGTTAAGTTGTATTTCCATTTCATAAATTGCCTCTCGCATGCAGCTGAAAGTCGACTTAGAAGTTTTCCGTTTCGGTTTCGCTTCAGAATCAAGTTCTGAAGTGTATGACAGTGTGCGTAAAATAAGGTGAGTCAGTGTTGCACTGATTGCCATCTGACTCTGTAAGATGAGAAGCTCTTTAGTATAGAAAAAAGGCCCAACAACGGTAGCAACTTTTACAATATTGATAAAGAAACAAATTTAATGCTAACTTCTCAATCATATTAAGCTTTCTTCTATTTGCTGATTTCTTGACTTAAATAATTTGTTTTCCCCCAAAAAATTTCATAAAAAATGTTTCATATAAACGAGTGCTCATTAATTAACTTTGTTCCCAAGCAGCTAATGAAGCTTGTAGATGCTTCATAGTTGTTAAAGTGACTAATCGCAGTTACTAATTTAATTAAGAACACCTTGGTTAGCTCTAATGGGGTGTAGAGATGGGCATGGGCCGTGCCGTGCCCGTGCCGTGCCGTGCCTATATAAAAAAAATCCGTGTTGAGCCCCTTATAAAAAATTGCCGTGTTTTACCGTGCCAAAGTCGGTAGGCACGGAAGGCCCGGTAGGCACGGAAAGCACGGTACAGATTTTGAATTTAAATATGGTAGTATCGATAAGTTGGCGTTGTTTTATAGCTTGTTTGTCAGCTTGAGCTGTAGGATTCATCGATGTATCACACAATTTGCGAACACTTACAACATCGATAGCACGATTGATGCCATTATAATAAAAAAGTGACGCCACGAAGTGACAAAAATAGAGATGGGCATGGGCCGTGCCGTGCCGTGCCTATTTAAAAAAATTCCGTGTTGGGCCGTGTTGGGCCTCAGTTTTTACCAGCCGTGCTTGGGCCGTGCCGTGCCTCAAAAAGTAGGCCCATGCCCATCTCTAATGGGGTGTGCTCGACTTATGACTATAGTTTACAGTTCTTTTATGCTATCAGAAATTATTTCAAAACTTTTTCGATTATTATAAAATTTCCATGATTGTAGGATATATTCGGCTGAAAATTCTTAAGTACACAGAAAATGGATATTGTATTGAAATAGTAATATAATGTTTGAACTGATAGTTCTTTAATTTTGCTGATGTCTTGATGATAATAAGTTAAATAAACACTGAAGAAATAAATAAAACAATATTATAATATATCTTTAAAAAAATATAATATTTTTACTGCAGGGTGTACATTATTGAGATTCAAATGTAATACCCCTGAATGGTAATTAATCTTCAAAGTAAAATCGTTTGATATCAAATTTTGAGTTGACAAATTTTTTTTTTGGGGACACGCAAGAGTTAATTACGACGATGGCGTTAAACCAAAACAAATATTATGAAGTCCGCCTGTCAATTTCCAACGTTCGGACGGAATGGACAAAAGCAGGGAACCAACTTTCAACTACACTCACATTAGTATGGTCTCATGCATTTTTAATGAACTTTGCGCTAGCTTTTTCGGCCATTAGGCCGTCAAAAATTCGAGCTGGAATAATCGGTTGGCTGCTTGATAAATGTCAGCCTTGGGGGTGGACAGAACTCAACTTGGGCGTGGAATAGTAGGTCTGAGTCTAGGTACAATAAGACTAGGACTGAGACTGGGACTGGGGCTTGTTAATTTCCGACAATATTCGAGTTCTGGCAGTCAGTTTACTTAGTCATTATCCTGCCCGTCTGTTGCAAATGGTAAAATCAATTTGTTTTTCAATTTTAATTGCAATATCGTTTAGCTATCCCCAAAGTAGGTGTTACACCTTGACTATTCCCAGAGAGCCCAATGCCGCGTCCTCTATTTCTCTTTTTGCTTTCCTAAATTACATTTCAACGCTGGTTCGCCTCACATGTCACTTAAATGTCAAGTTCAGTCTGTTCAGTCGATGGGCGTCTCCCCACAGGGGTCTCCCCACAGGGGTCTCCCAATTTAACGAACCAACCTGAAGCTAACAACTTGAATGTTCACTTAGCTGCCTGCTTTTACATGCATTTTATGTTACTTTTCGACATCAACATCTCATAATTGCTAACATTTTCAGCTAATCAATTATGTCGAATTATACATATTTGGTTCAGTTCACTCAACTGTCCGTTGCACTCGTCCTCCGTGTACGTGACGCAGCTCCAATTTCAGTTGGTAACCAACTTGTTCGGGCTTTTATTTTGTACTGCACGTACTCATGCTTCTGATGGACAACTGTGTACTCAATTAAAGGCACTTAATGATCGTTTAAATATAGGTTAAGTATAGGCTAGCTGAGTGCTTAAGAGGTCGAAAAATATATTGTCTCTATATGTGGTACTTTGGCTATGATTACAGTGAAGATGGCAATATTTACGAAAATTATGAATTTATAATAAGTAGAATTTTGTCTCAAAATGGCTTATATGCTACGAAAAAAATTCAATAACAAAGTTTGTACATATAAATATTTATTCTTATGCAAATGGTTAATAAATAATTTATACTTATACTTTATGTAACTACAGAAAAAGATAATTCCAAATCTATAATATTAATAAATTTTTGCATTCTTGATTAGTTTCGAATGTCGTATCGATTACAATACGTAGATTCCAAAGTATATAAGAGCTAAAAGCAATAAATTTTGCATAGGTTCTATTCTATAAAAATATTAAGTTTATTTGTAGTATGCTGATAGATTTAAATGTTTGAAATACATGTATATAATATCTTCATTCCGAAAGTCGTATGAGTATAGAAATATTTAATAAAAATAAAAGAAGCTAATTAATAAAAGATTTAACATTTATTTGAACTGGGATAGCAAAACTGACTTCATCTATAGCTTTTATACCATAGTCTTTTATTTTTGGCACTATTTGAAATTAGATAGACTCTTTCAAAATTTCATTCAGATTTCAAACCAGTTATTCTCTTATTTTGCTATTCTGAAACTGTCTAACTTAACAAAGTTTCAAACTCAGGTTAATAAATTTAATGCAATCAATCAGAATTTGCTCTTTTGGTTTACCCTAAAGATAATGAAACTTCATTTTAGAAACATGTCATGAATATGTCAGCTTCTGCTTGTGTAACATAGACAACTTACAAGACAAGACAAGACAAGAGGAGATAAATCTGCACTAAGCATTAACATTTCCGCTGCACAATAAATTATTATCAATATTAACGACAATAAGCTCTAAGAGCTTATTATTATGGACAGCATGCTGGGAGCCGAGAGTGAGCAAGTTTATAAATCTACTCATCGAGTTCCACGCTGAGTTGTTCCTGGTATTCGGATGTGCAACACATGCCACTCTCTCTCTCTCCCTCTATCTCTCTCCCTGTCGAGATGCCGTGAACATGAAGTCGACTTTTTGCGTTACAACAATTGACATAAATGCCAAGAGAGGATATTACCAATTGCCTTAAGCCAATTGTGTCATGAATACGCAGGAGCAGCAACGGCGCCAGATGACGTCTATGATTTTGGGTGGAGTAGAGGGAGACTAAGGATATGGATAAAGATAAGGATGACGATGACGTTGCCAGAGCACACACAATGAAGCTTATAAACGAAATTCAATAGCTGAAAATCGGCGAAGCATCTGTGCGCTGTGGGACTATTTACAACTGAATGCGAGACCAGCTTCCAACTATTTTTCAAACTGACAGATCGTTATGGCATTATGCATTGTGCGACCTCCCTTCCCCTTCGATTACCTCATCTCAACTGCACTTTTCTTTCTTCGCTCTCTCTCTCTGGCTCTCTGTTGCAGTCTCTTTCACTGACTCTGCGTTTGCTATGCCAATTTCCGGTTGTGCTTTTAGATACTGAAAAGAAAATATCGTTTGACCTAGCTGGAAATTTACTGGCGTCCATCTGTTTCTTAACATTTAACCCATGGAATGACACTGTAGGGCTTAAAAAGATTCATTTCAAAATATTAGAATGTATATTACTAAATATAAGATTCTAAGGGTTATTACCATGGAAATATTAGGAAATATAAAATAAAAATGATATGAAATATCAAAATAATATCAAGCATTATCATCAACATAGTATTTCGGAATATAATACATTTAGACTCACTTATATACATGTTATCAGAATCCCATAAATTGTATAAATTTTTTTGCATTTATGATGATTAAATGTGCTTTGAAGGTTATTGGAATACTTTTTTTTTTTTTTTTTTAATTAGACCCCTCCGATGTAATTTTTGTAAGTAACAGTTTAAAAAAACTGTAACATATACGTTAATCAATGACATTAAATCTGCTTTACTTTCGAGGATTGAATATTTTTTACAAGTTTGAGCTAACTATCTTTAAATTTTTATAAATTGTAATCCCTTATTTCAAACAATGACACTAAATCTTAGATACCATCAAAGATATAAATTCCTTTATAAATTAGAGCTAAGCTGCCTAATCGAATACTTTGAAAATATTGAGCTGCATTGTGTTAAGGTTGCAACGTGCTCATGCCGAATCCTATTCCGACTCGAATTCCGTGTCCGTGACTGTCTTAAGTGCCATAGTGACATTAAAGTTGCACAATTCAACCCGAAACCGTTTTGAGCCCCAAACCCAAACCCACTAAAAGCCTTTCTGACTTTTATTGATTTTCAAATGCAGCAAACGGTCGCTTGTCTGGCTGAAAAATGTCATTTGGAATTTTGTCTTTTTTCTCTTTTTTAGCAATATATATTTTTTTGCTTTTCTACTAACGTTGCCATCATTTTGCTTCTTCGCTTTAGGTTACAAAATGTCTCGTCCTATATGCAGGAATCGTCTAACTGGCGCTGATGTCGATGAGACGCTCTGCAGCGTTGCTAATCGCCCGGAGCCATCGGTGGTGCCATGTAATACACACAGCTGTCCGCCGCGGTAAGTACAGAACACAGAACACAGTGTGCGGGGAATATTTGACAACTCAACTCCCCAAGCAGAGCCCTCTTCCCCCATCCCTGCAATCAAACTCCCCAAAGCTTCGAAAGTTACCTTGGTCCACCTGCCCAGCTATCAATTTAAATGGCGTCGGTTATCGTGCGCACGTTTTGATTGCCTACCCCGTCTCCATTATCGGGCCAGAGACTGAACCTGAGCCTGAGCCTGTAATTGTGCTTGGCTCCAGGGCCTTGTCTTCTCTGTCGGTCTCTCTTCTCTGTCCTTTCCGCTTATTTATCGCTTTGTGACATTTTCAAAGCAAACCAAACCAAACCGTCGAAACTGAACTGAACGGAAAGTTTACGCCAATTTTGCGAGTGTCTCGCGCCCAACGCCTCAAATTCTAATCTCCGTTCCTTGCGGTTGTCCATTGTTGCTCTCAGTATTCCGTTTTCTATACCCCGTAAACATGGGAATGGCCTAAATGGGTATTTAAAATTGCATGGAAAATGTAAAAAAAGGTGAAATATAGATACTTATATGCAATTTATTTTGTATTGTATTATAACATTTACAGGGTATCTCTTTTCTTTTTTTCCATTGAAAAGATAGAGCCTGTTATAATTATAGATATTTTAGATGTAGCTTAGATGCTTAGTTACAATTACAAACATTTGAATAAGACACAAATTATAATAAATAATAATAATTACAATTATAGACTTTACATTCACTGTGCGCATTACAGGGTATGTGTCGGTATCTGCTCTCTACTCACTTTTTCTTTGCTGTCCTGTTTGTGTTACTTTTTGGCGTTCACGGCTGTTTATTGCTGTTCGCGGCTTTGGGACAACGCCGGGTGGGACATCAATTATTGCCTGTGATTTTGGCTGTCTTGAGGTTTCAATTTTGGCATCGCTAACTGCAACATTGGGGAGTTGCTAATAGTCGGTTTGGCGGGAGAGCTACACGACTGCCAAAGACCATATCCAAGAGACAATAACGAATGCCGTAGACTTATGATAGTTGTTCGTTAGGAGTGAATTGCAATTGGGTTTGTTGAGTGCAATTGGCAGAGTTGCAAAGATAGACAGGTTAATAGCCAGACAGATATCCTTAGCTAATCTTTAAGAGAAACTGAAATTTTGGAAATTAATCATTATGATGAAGAAGTGCTTTTCATCAGTTATAATTTTTCCCACTATTCAGCTAAGGTTTTGATTTTAACTTTAACACTCCTAAAGAAATCGGAGTATTTTTTTTTTACGTATATTTAGGTTCACATCATCACATCAAGTGATTGCTGAGTAACTTTTAGTTAATTCCTATGTATGGGAATCAAAATGAGAATAGAGCTGTCCATCTTTTTATTGCTTACCAGACTTTTGAATTAAGGCTAAGGAATAAATTTGTGAATCATACAATAAATTTACTATGCAGATGTAAAAGCGCTGTTAATCCTTGTTACTTACCAGTCTATTTAACTAAGCACATCATCTCAATCATGTGGTTCATCTAACTAATCCGTCAGCATTAAATACCATGCACTTTAGTGTCCAACGAGGGGCGTTTTTCACTCCTTTTGGGCCAAACCGCAGAGGCGGTCAACAGGCAACTTGTTTTGGAAACAATTTAGTTGAACTAATTCAGCTCAAAAACGCCCTCACAGCTGTTTCTATATGCATATATATATATATATATATATATAACCACTTGTCCGCCTCTTCCGCAGTTGGATAACCGACGATTGGAGCACTTGCAGTCGCCTCTGTGGACACGGCTACCGTGAACGGATGGTTGTCTGTGCCGAGGAGACTAACGGCATCAAAACGAGGGTAAGTGCAACTGGCCAGTATAACCAAAAAAAAGACAAATGAAAATAAAAAAGTTGTACGAAAGTGGCTATTACCAAAAGGGCCAACCACCCACTTTTAAACGTTGCTAATTTTTGCATACCAAGTGGCAACTGGCAACTGGGCAACTGAGAAACTGACATACAGACATATTATTATCATGTTTTTCTCACACTTTATTTTTGTACTTCTGTTCTTCACCTTTTGCCGGCTCGTTTTCGTTGTGGTAACAGGTTGCAGATATTATGTGCCGCCCTCCGAAGCCGCCAACACAAGAGACCTGCATTATCGAGGAGTGTCCGCATTGGGAGGTGGAGGACTGGACCGGGGTAAGTACTGCCAGCAACAACTCGTGTAATAATCATGCACTTTGCTGCCAACTCAGACAGAAGAAGACGCAGACGATGGCAGAGACGGTGACGGTGACGGAGACGGAAGGTGAAGACCAAGTAAAAGTAGAAGATGGAGACCACGACTCAGAAGTTGACGAGGCAATGTCTGGCCACAGTGTATACTTAGCTAAATGTATAGACGGCTATTTGTTTCATATACCCTAGCTAAAAATAGGCAACATTGTTACACACATTGTGAAGTTGAAGTTTATTTCGTGTAGTCTCCAAAAGCAGATACAGCAGCTTATGTAGGATCTGATTAAATTAAAATATAAATATTTCTAAGTCCCTTATTGTGTCCTTGCTATGCACTTGTTTTGAGATCAAATAATAATACAGAAGATAATGATACAGATCATCATATCAATCAATCATACAACATTTATAACCTATCAACTATTAAATAACTAATCATTATTTTTTCTCGGATAAGTACATGCATATATGGAACCTATTCATCACATCAATTCACAACAAATATCTAAATTATACATATGATTAAAATCTAAAATAATTTACCATCAATCACTCACTAAGCAATTAATTGTCAATCACATAGACTCACTTAAAAAACATGTCCAGTAAAATTTGCTGATTTTATATTAAACAAGTTCATGGTCTCTTGAAAATTTCGATTAATTGAAAGAGTATTTCTGATTCGGCGCTTTAGTTTTACGTAGTTGTTTGTGGTGTTTTTTGCAATTTACTTTGCTTGGCGGGTCGTAATAAGCCGCTAGACTCGAGACTGAAGTCTCTTCCCGGTTATATAGACGTACAACTTAATCAACGCGGCGGCCGTTGCTGCTGCTTAAGTTTGTCTGGCCGCAAGTTTTACTCCTCCCCCCTCCCAACACCCAACTTATAAGGGGTTTCCACCCCTTTCCGAGTTCAGCACATTTGCTGTACATTTAAAGTGCAAGTTTATTAATGTGTGCCTCGATTTCTATGTATGCCTTGGATTGCTAAGTAAGCAGAGACCTGGTGAAAGGGTATGCAAGGGGGGGAGGAGATGGGGACTTAAGAGGCTTGCCTGGGGTGTCAAGTTTATGTGTTGCTTAATTGAATTGTCTTGAGTCTTGGTTTTTGGTTTTTGTCTAAATGTTACTTAATGTTGCTTCAAATTGTTCCTCCTTTTTTTTGTGCACTTTTCTTGTGCTGAGGTGTTGGCTGGGTTCGCATACATTTGGCAGGCACTTTAAATGCGAAAGAAAGTATTTTTATGACTTATAATGCAAGAGTGGATTACAATGTTTGGTGAAAATTATGAACTCAACTTCAGCCTATAAACATCTTTATGAACTAAAAGCTAAGAGAATGAACAAAAAATGAGGAAAAACTTTGCTTATGATTGCCAAACATTTAACGGCTTTAACAGGCATATGCATGTTAATGCGAGGCACGAGATGAAATGAAAAATTCACCCAAACACCAAATTCAACGAAATGGAGCTTGTTAAAAAAAAAGCCCATTTAATGTTTTTGCACATTAATAAAATAAGTATATGCGAGAATATGCACAAAATTAAGCGCCATTAAAGTGAGCAAAGTGAGAGTATAGGATGCGTGTAGACTGTGGGCGACGGTGGGCGAAAGGGAAGTACAGATAAACAATGTGGGGAAGGACGGGACGTTACACATACGCCGCGTGGTGCCAGACCACTAACAAAAATGCAAACAATATGAAGATTTGCATTTGTATGCGTGGGCGCGTGCACGTGCTGAGCACAAGAAGGATATGCTCGTACACAGAAAAAAAATCCGGGTCTCCGAAATAAAATCAATCCGATGTGGTGTCAAAAGTTCGGTTATCCCGGAGTCTTTCAAGCCAAGTACGAAATACTTGATTCAAGTACGATTTTTCAATTCCAGCTCCACAAATATATTTTGAGTTTAAGGATTATTTCAGAGATATTAAATGTTTTTGGCATTTTTTTTTGACTATTTTGACGCTGAGTGGCTGCCATCTTAACCGAATTTTGTTTAAATGTAACAATAATATACCGAATAAATAATTTAAGAAGTACATGCTAAAGTCAAGAAGTTTAAACTTCTGAGAATTAATTTAATTTTCCTGTGTAAAAGAAAGGATACAGCTGAATTGTTTGTTGCCTTCGTTTTTCCGCTCGCTTTTGTTGTTTCAGTTTCAGCATCAGCATCAGCTTCAACTTTCACTTTTCACTTTTCACGACAGCACTTCGTCATCGCCAGGCGTCATCTTTTGTGCAAACAAATGAATTTTTATTGGCCCTCAGTAAAACATATTGCAATAATTTGTTATGCTTATGGCTGTGCCCATTCTCCCTCTCTTTACACAGTGCTCCGTTTCGTGTGGACAGGGTATTCAAATGCGGGGCGTTGAGTGCAAATCGACGGATGGCAGCCTTAGTGCCAAATGTGATCCCCTTACCAAACCGGGCAGCATGCAGCAGTGCTCAACGGGCATCCATTGCGATGGAGGAGGAGGAGGTTCCAGTTCCTCCGGTGGCCAAAATAAGGGCGGTGGCACCATCATTGTGGGCAGCAGTCGGTCCATGAACGAGGTATGAGCGAGTTGTGTGTGTTAAGCGAATGCTGAGCTTATTCTAAAGCCCTTTAATCTTATTATATTTAGCGCTCCGAACGACACATGGACAGCTCGGACCTTGACGACGATGACGACGACGAAGATGTGGACGATGAGGCCGAAGATGTTGAGGACATGGAATCCGGTCAGGATACCGATGATGGCGAGGGTCTGTCCTATGCCGATCAACCTCTGCGCTATGCACATCACACTCAAAGTCGCCTGCACCATGAGACTCCCGAGGAACCAAGAACAATGCGACTTATGAGCGGCAGCTCCAGCAAGAACTACAACAGCAATGCCAGAGGCGGGTCAAATGGAGGCACAGATATGCCATCGCTGGATCCAACGTGAGTAGACAATAAGCCAGACGGAAGAAAACAAGGCTGCAGAGCTACTATACTATACTATACTCAAAAAAAAGTCAAAACAAATCGTTCCACAAAAAAAATTTTAATTTTTTAAGAACGATTTGGTCTTTGAGATTCTTATTTTAAGAGCGAATCGTTCTTCAAACAATAAAAGACCGTTACATTTTTGAAATAACAGCAAAATTTTTTAATTCAAGAAATATATATCCGGAAATTCTTGATTCAAGTACGAATGCACTTAATTTTTCTCTCCGTGTAGGTTAGCAAAATGGTTTCAATAGTATCAGGGCATATAATAAATTTGTGTCCAATAATAAAACAAGCAGAATAGGGTATAAAGCGTATATCAAAAGCCGTCAGGTTGTCTATTTCAACAATAATATGAGCTAGACTCAGCAAATTTTTGCATGTCGGTCCCAGTAAACCCCTTGCAGATAGAGTCTTTGACTCATTTTTAAAAGTTCCCCCGAATCGAATTAAATGTGCTGCCGACTATCTTTAGAAATTTGATTAAATAATTCTAAGAATACCAAAATTTTGGGAAACAAATGAGACCTTGAAGTTATTAAATAATGGAAGGAAAAATATATTTCAAAAATTTTTATTTTATTTGCGAATATTTTAAAAAAATTTACGCGATGTTTAATAAAATATATATTGGCCCTTTTCTTACTACAGCTTTGAAATTAAAATTTGACTAAAGTCAATAAAATCAATTCTCGTTTTTTTTTAATATTAATAAACTAGATTTTTCTTAAGTTTTGTACTCTTTTTTTTTTTCTTACGTTTTTAATTTATGCTTAAAATATTTTAATGCTTTAAAAAATAAATTTTGAATCGACTATTTCGACTGGTTTTCACTGAGTATCTCAGTGGCGAGCATGCTCGACAGATGTGTTCTTATGTTAATACTTATAGTTGGGAATTGGCAAGACTTTGCACTTGGTCTGGAGTTAACTTCATGCGTATCTCTCTAAGTGGCTTAGAGAATCCGTCTTGACTTGTAGAGCGACTTGACATATATCAACTTGGTCTCTATCATCATTCAACTCCCTTCAGAGTTTTGTACAGAGCTTTGAGCCATCTACTTAAGCACATGGCTTGCAAACGTACACTCTGACTAGCGCCACGTTCGAGGCCTCTTCGTAATGTCCTTGAGCGGTGTCGACACCTAAAATTAAAGCTATCAACATCGACATCATCATCAACATGGACTCCTCGAGTAGGTTGTAAGTACAGTGAAGTGCGCCTAATGACAATTAAAGTGCTGCTGTTGCTTTGTTGTTGATGTTTATTGGAAAGCGATAAAGTAGCGATGATAAGCTGCACAACACAGTGTAAGAAAGAAAGTGAGAATATAAACCAACACTTTAATTAGCCCTGGCAATACAGTAAATGGGAACATCTAATGAAATCGTTTGGAGCTAGCTAAATCAAATGCTTTTAACTGTTAATTGGTATATGGGGAATACCCGACCGAAGACCAAATAATAAATTACCGCTCTGATTGGGAAGAACTCCTGCTCCTACTGCTACAAAATTACCCTTCTTATAATCTTATTATCTTGCATTAGGTATTTTAAGTTAAACATGCAATTTGTACATACAGTAGAAGTTATCTTTGAACTTGGAAAATAGGAAATAAAACCTTTTCCTTTATTTCACAATATTAATTAATTAAAAATGGAATAACAAATCTAATAAAATAATAATAGCAAAAAAAAATTGTTTAAATTATTCAGTATTAATTATATGTATGCAAATTGAATGACAAACAAAAAACTAATTAATACTAGTAATCATTTTTCTTACTTTTTCCGATCATGAAATTGCTTTTTCCAAGTCTGTTTAACTAATACCTTAAGGAGAAAATTCTAAGATTTTCAACATTAATTACATAATGTACTGAACTTATTCCATACTAAGAATGCATTTTGGAACTTTAATTAAATGTATTAAACAGTTTTCCAAAATTTTCAACCATTGTAGAGGAGAGGAAATTGCCCAAAAATGACTAAGTAAGGGTATATAGTAATCGTGTTTGCTTACACTGTATTACAATTCCCTCTGTATATGTTCAGCCAAATTAGTCAGTGTAAACACAAAACGACTTAGGATGAGGCTGAGAGTTGAGTGGTTGAGGGGATAAAAGTGGTGGAGAAGGAGGGCGTAGCTGCCATTTTATGTAGTCAATTGGCTGGTGCACATTTCCGGTACAACTTTATTCCCAAAGCAGGCAGCCCTGGCTGACATTTCAGTGCTGGCTAATGCTTAAGTGGAAATGAGAAACTTTATCGTCTTATCAGTTAAGTGGTATCCATAAGCCAGTCCAATTTGAAATTAGCCCTAATAGGCAGTCGAATAATATGTGTCTTTCATGTTATTATGTACATTGAACCTGATTGCTGCTCCGGTAATCATTTATTCTTTTTTTCTTCCTAATAAGGCATTGTTGATATAACAAATGTTGCATCAATAATCCTACAGATTTGACAATCCTTGCTCAAGCACTCGTACATTGACCCAAGCCCCAGACACTCGTTTCTTTTAGATAACAAACTGCCGCCTTTTATTTTTACAGAATTTTAATATACTTGAATATATTTTATATGCTCTATATAATATTATGGCACTAAAAACTGAAACTATTGGCGGCCTGTCGCCTGACGCCATCAAGTCGCGTCTTGATGCCGCCGAAAAACCTTGGCCTCTGTACGGCAACAATAATGGCCACAAGGAGATGCGCTGGCGACGCGCCAGACAAAAAAAAAAACTGGTAACTACAGTCGAGCAAATTTGACTCAGAGAAACTCTGTATTTATTTTGAAAGAAAAAGAAATTTTAAAATTTAAATAGAGTTGAAAATAAAAATGAAACAGATACAGAAACAGAAACAAGTGTTGGGTGCTATCCGCTACACCAATGAGTGTTCAACAAATTCCAAATTTTACATCTAAAATCTTTAAAATTGCCATTTTAAGTTTCATTCTAATTGTTATAATTTAATTTAATTTGGACTTTATCGACTTCATCATAAAATATATATATGTGAGTCTTTCCAGAATGTCTCCTTTTTGACAAGCTATATAGACCCTTTGTTTTTTTTTTGAGTACAGGGTCAAAAGACAATAAGAAAAACAACAGCAAAAAGCGCAAACAAACTTTCAAACGTTTTTCGGCTGCCACTTGGCCTACGTGGCGTATGAGAAACGACAACGGGCAGCGGGCGCCGTGCCGGTTATGAAATCAGAGAGTATCGCATTGGGTCGCTCGACCTACTTAGAGAGTCCTCTATTTGAAGCTCTTCCAAACGCCCCTCGCCGCCACACCGCTCTGTAGATGCTGTAACATTGGCGCCATTTTAATGCGCATGATGTGGTGTCGGTGGGGCTCTGACTCTGACTCTTATTCGGAATCTGACTCTGACTCTAGCGGTGGCCATGTCAGCAGCTACAATTTGACTACAAATCAATAAATGACGACAGCCATGGGGAAAGGGAGAGGGAGGGAATTTGACCCAGGCGCATTGCGTGTGAGCGGTCAGAAAACTATGCGCTGCGTCAAGCTCTTCTATTGACTGTCAATGTGGCCATAAAAACCACTTCGGCTAACAACAAACAATGCCCAAGCTACAACAACAATAACAATAACAACTATAACAGTTGATCAACTAAAAATAATTCAAACAAGAGCGCGGGATACCCTGTACTTTTCATCAAAAGAACCAACTACGTTGAGAATGTAAAGATAACTATGAGACATAAATATACATTTTTAATGGTTTTAAGGTACATCTTATAAACAATGCATAAATATTGATTTAGAGATAAATTGATAAAAAGCAAGGCTTTCATATTTCTTCATAAACTATATAAATGTTGTAGTATTTATATTTTTACATAATTTTCGTAATTATATTCATGCCTAACTCATGCGTCTGATATCCGATAATAAAGAAACTTTCGGCATATATAAATTAGTATGATTTTAATGAGCTGTCTATAGGAATATATCTATTTATTCTAATTTCTTAATTTAACAACTGCTAACAGTGTATGTAATACTTTTTTTTTAAAAATGTCTGATACTCTAGTACAGTGATGGGCACGTTTATCGAATCGTTATCGGTTGCTCACACAGACACTAGCCGACGCTTGCCGAATGCGAATTCGGCAGCTGCTGCGAACACACGATTTGAATCAGTACACAGCTTGCCTTCAACAAAAGCACAGTGTGCGTCGCTTGATTTTTCATGTTGCACTGAAAGAAATAGTTAAGCTCATGCAACAATGCATTGTCTGGGAATGCGGTCGGAATTTTCGTACGCCAAATGACTCCAAAAATATGCCCCTTTACTTAAAACTCTATGTAGCATGCACCTACGTGGTCATACACCAAGAATTGTGGCTTGCAATAAAAATTATATTCAAAAAGATTTTTAAACATCAAATAGATTTGCTCAGCAATTTCTTTCAGTACATAAAGGTTTCGTGTATGTGTATTGGTGAATCGAACAGCTGATTCGCACGCGTGCGAGACTGTGCCCAACACTGCTCTAGTATATTCTATCCCCCAAAAAAACCTCTTTACGCGGTAAAAGTCTAGTGACGAAAACATTTCCATGCCGCAAAATTTCTGATATCCAATTTTGTGACGAAATATATTAAATTTTTTATATATGTTAATTTATTATATACTAGGGGGCTCCGCCCCCTGCGTGCTTCGCTCGCCAACCCCCGCTCCGCCCCCTAGTATATAATAAATTAACATATATAAAAATTTAATATATTTCGTCACAAAATTGGATATCAGACTTTTACCGCGTAAAGAGGTTTTTTTGGGGGATATCAGAAATTTTTGCAATTGCCTCTGCTTTTGACAAAATTACTTTGTCAATTCTCAAAAACCGCTAAAATGTGGTTTAGAGTTTTTTTTTAGCGATTTCCCGCTAAACTAGCGATTTTTCAAAAAATTCGTAGAACAAATGTTTCTAGATTTGTGAGCGGGAACAAGTCCTCATTTAAACTTCTAAGCTATAAGAAAGATTTGATCAAAACAGACAAATGGATCCTCTTCCAATTCTAAGAAAACGTATATTTTCAGTTAATCTTCCAAATATCTTCCAAACCCCTTGGCTAAAAGCTATGTTTCATATATCAAAAATTTTACAAACTACAACATATTGAAAATGAAAAAAAAATCGTTAGCGGCGTTTTCTCCAAAACCGCCAAAATGTGGAGAAAAATACCTTATTTCACCTGTGGATGTTTACCTATTTTCTTAAAAAACAAACTTTGAAGGTATGCCTAATAGCCCTTCGAAATACCTTGTTTTTAATTTTAGCGGTTTTTAGCAATTTCCCGCTAAACTAGCGATTTCCCGCTAAACTAGCGATTTTTCGAAAATGTCGTGGAACAAACGTTTCTAGATTTTTGAGCGGGAACAAGTCCTCATTCAAACTTTTAAGCTAAATCAACGATTTGATCCAAACAAACAAACAGACAAACTGACTTTTCATCTCATTTTTGGAAGACGACTAAAAATTTAAAAATAATTTATCTTTTGAACCAGTAGTCAAATTTTGATGATTGAGGTGTCAATCGATGCGTATTTTTATGATAAATATTAAAAAATTAAAAATATTGACCAAAAGGCTCCAACGGCCCCATTAGCTCCAATCATTTAAATTTTTCCCCTCCCACTTACACCTGTTTATCTCATGAACCAGGTGAGTTTTTAAAAGTCTTAGTATGCACATTTGTAAGTTAAATTGATACCTTTCGATCGGTATATAACTCGACCTGATCGGGTTGTCATAGTAAATTTTCCATTCTTCCTGTGTATATATGCTAGTCGCCTTCGCACCCTTCGTGCTGCTTTCGTCACTAGCGCGGACTGCCGTCCGCAGTGATATGGTTCTAAATATCTTAGACATTTTCAATTCATTCAACATATTAAATTCTTAAAATAAATTCATCTGAATATTTGTGTTTGCATAAGTAGTTGTAACATATCTCTTAATTTAAAAAGCAATAAATAATCTCTGTGTAACTCATGTTCCTATGATTATCAAATTGTCATTATTTGAAGATGAATCATTTATCTTTAAAGGCTTGCTTAGATATAAGCTCACAAATATGATATATATTACCTGTTATACATATATGGCATACAGGGTATCACAGCTATTGGCCAGAAAACCATAGCACACTTTTCGGAGGGGGGCTTAATAAATACCGCGCAGCGGGTAAAGAGAGTAGATGGGGGGATGGGGGATGCTGTCGTGGCAGAAAACAGAACCACAATGTGAAAAACGAGGCTGTGACTATTGTTGCATGGAATCTGTGTGTTTGTGGGTGGTTGCAAGTTTGACATGACTGAAATTGGTTCTTTTGTTGAAGAGACAGCTGAACTAAACGTAGAGAACTCTATAGTTTATAAAGCGAGTACATGTATTTAGTTACAATAAAAAATTACATTTTATGGGTGTTAAATTTAAGTATTACGAATTTTAGTACAATATTTATCATTGATTTGATTTGTTCTCTTTCGACTTTAGTTTCATCAAGGACACGGACTTTTCCCCCTGCAGCGTAACATGTGGCGAGGGGATTCGTCGAAGGACTCACAAATGTAAAATCTATTTGGAATATTCACGGACGGTGGCCACAGTGAATGACACTCTGTGCGAGGGCACCAAGCCCCATGACGAGGTGGAGCGTTGTGTCGAGGATCCCTGCATGCTGCCCTCACATGGCTATGACGATCAGTTTCCGAGGGACTCCATCAAGGTGGGCGTCTCGGAGCCGGGCAAGACGTATGTGTGGCGGGAACAGGGCTACACTTCGTGCAGTGCTTCCTGTCTGGGCGGTGTCGAGGAGCTAATCATCAATTGTGTGCGCGAGGATAACGGAAGAGTGGTGTCCCCCTTCCTCTGCTCGCCGGAGACGAAGCCGGAGGCACGTGTCCGCACCTGCAACGATCGTCCCTGTCCGCCACGTTGGAACTACTCGGATTACACGCCCTGCTCCAAGAGCTGTGGCATTGGCATCAAGACCCGCGAGGTGCAGTGCATCCATGAGGTGACCCGCGGTGGTGAGAACACAATGGTGGTTCCGAACAGCATGTGTCCACAGCCGCCACCGGCGGACAGGCAATACTGCAATGTCCTCGACTGTCCGGTGCGCTGGGAGGTGGGGGAGTGGTCCAAGTGCTCGCACACCTGTGGCTATGGCATCAAGGATCGCAAGGTCGAGTGCAAGCAGATTATGGCGCAGGAACATAAGATTGAACGGGCCGAGTCCATGTGTCCCAGTGTCAAGCCGCCGGATAAGAAGCCCTGCAATGTCAAGCCCTGTCCACCCGAGGATCCCAAGCCTGTGATCCAGATCAGTAATTCAACACACATTCAGCATGACCCGAAGAAGACTAAGATCACACTGAAGGTCGGCGGTGCTGGTGTCGTCTTCTTTGGCACCCAGGTGAAGATCAAGTGTCCTGTGAAGCGCTACAATCGCACCAAGATCAAGTGGAGCAAGGATCACAAGCCTCTGGCGCGCTCCCGCAAATTCAAAGTATCCAAAAAGGGCGCTCTTCGCATCCTGGACATCACGTTCCGCGACGCCGGCATCTATTCCTGCCACGCTGGTCTCAGTTCCGCCGAGATTCACATCGAAGTGAAGGCCAAGCCCGGCCAGCAGGCCGAGGAACTTGAGCGTCAGGAAGCTGGTAAGTCGACAAATGCATTCCAGGCTTGAAAGTAACAGCTATAAAACCACAATTAATCTAAATAGATTAATGCATTAGCAAATACTCTTCCATTCCATGGATTAAACCAAAGTAGTCCTTTCAATAAATTTTATAAATAAATTGTTACGAATACAGACTTATTTAATTTTAATTTTTAGCTAATTATCATGAATAAAGTAATTGAAATTCCATTACATTGATCCTAAAATCAAAAACATGGGCAGTTTTTTAATTGTATGAAAAATGTAAAAACATTAGCTGGTCTAAGACTTTGAAAAACAATTTATTTCTTCTATTATAATATTCTAAATATAATAACAATAATTATTTTTTTAAACAAAGTGGAGATGTAGATGCAAGCAGTAAATTGAGTTATACAGTCGAACTTCCCTAACTCGAATCACCATTATCCAGGAAAAAAGTTCGAGTTAGGGAGACTTCGAGTTAGGGAATTTTTTTTTTTTAGTATATTAAAAGAAACTACAAATGCATTCAATCATAAATACATTCCCAATTGCAAATTTTTCTTGTCATTTTCAACAAAAAAGGATTCCAGTTTGATCAAGACCTGTCGATACTCTCAAAATTTGGTTTCTTCGTTCTTTTGCTGTATCCAGAAGAAGTTCCCGATTCAAATGTCATCATAATTAATATTTCATTTTTTAATATAATGAAAAATGGTTTTGCTGACATACCACATTTTTCAACAACTTTAATTTATTTGGTCTACTTTCAAATTCCTTAACTACTAATAAGTTTGAATATTTCTTTAAACAAAGAAGTACATTTCGAACATCTTTCCTGTAGCAATTTCACAAGCCTAAATAATTGTTGATGCAATATTCTATCATATTACATCACCATATGTTAATGTACATCAATATTACATATCAAAACGAGCCGGTAACAAAAGCATAAAACAGAAACGAAAAAAAAATTCAAACTTAATTGGAGATTTTCCCGAAAAATTCGACTTACAGAAGCACGGGCCAATATTTTTGTTCGAGCTACGGAGAAATTCGACTTATGAAAGTTCGAGTTAGGGAAGGCGATTTGTATGAAATTTGCTCAGTAAACGCTATTGCCACTCGATTTTGTTCGAGTTAGGGAAGTTCGAGTTAGGGAAGTTCGACTGTATTTCCAAAAACTTAAAAATCTAAACAAAATACTAACAATATATTGAGTTTTCAAAAAATTAAAGGATAACGTAGTTGTAAAGACAAAGTACTAGCGTAAATTTTGACTAGGTCAAAAATTAGACAATTTCGAAGTATCGTAACTTTGTCAAAACTGAACAGATTTCCAAGCGAAATGTAAATTAATCATAGTTTGGACTCAAATTTTATTAGTTTCGTTCAAATAATTTGAACAGATTTCCAAGCGAAATTACCTTTTCATAATGGTTTGGACTTTTAACACCTTATGCATTGCGTTAAAATAATTTTTTGCCTCAAGATATCGATTTTTAAGAATGTCCCTTAATTTTTTCGAGAGTTAAAAAATTTGAATCTCAAGTTTTAACATTTAAATCTTGTCATAATAACCAGAACTTAATTCTGGAAACAAACTAAGACGAATCAACTTTAGTGAGCTGCCGATTTTTAATGAAAATTGATTTAACTAACTCGATTGATAGTCAAAAAATTATGGTTTTAAATTACTTGTTAATCAACCACTTCGATGTATTTTTAAATCACTTATATTATGATGTAAAAATAATGTTTATGTCAAAGCTCAAATTGTTGAAGCTATAATGGTCATGGTATCTATTTTAAATTAATTATACTAAATTTTTCCAACTTTTAACTATTGCTTATCGCTTTCAGATCGCCTGGTGCGTGAGCGAAGCGGAACGGAGGCGCTAACTTCCGCAGACATGACCTCTGCCCCCAACGGCGCAGGTGGCACTGATGGCGGAGCTAATGGGTAAGTAACCAGCAGTGGTTACTCACTTAAACATTTTCAAAGTTTTGTCTTTAACTTCAAACGTGACAACTAATTAGCAGAGAGTGAAATTTACCATAGTCAAGTTAACATTACCAGCTACTTTAGCTTGTTGTCGCGCTTGTTTTCCGTTTTATGCTGTCATTATTAATTAGTCAGTTCATATACCTGTATAATATTTTCCATAAAACATGAAAATATTAAACAATGTTTGCAACCAAAGAGCCTTACATTTTAAAGAGTTGTCTGGTTCCCTTGTTTACAAATATAATTTGAAATAATTATATAGTAGAAGAGAGTATTTCACAGTACGATATTATTAGATTGCAGCATTTTCGCAGTGCATTCAATATTTATTCGAATTATTGTATTGAAAAAGCTGGGAACCTTTAACTTTCTTCTTATTACTTTACTATAAACTATTGTTATCTTTAAACAGTTGGTAGAACGATTAAAGTGCTGTAACACTTAGTTGGGTATTTAATGAGTGTAAACCTAAAATTTGATATTGTGATGGGCTTTGAATATGCGGTAACATCAGATTAAGCATTAGATTCTGCTCACTAATATCGATTACCTTAAAATGTAACCTAAGAAGTGCCTCAGAATTATGCATAACATGCCCCTTTACACCATTCATAACTATGCTGTCTTGCCATCAGTTGTTGTCTGTGGCTTTCGTTTTGGTGGTACATCACGACGTATACAATATATGCCCTCCTTTGCTTGCCCCTTTATTATGGAGTGTTTACTGCTGTTAAATGCTGTCTGGTTGCTGCCTGGTCAGTTATGCGCTTGTTTCCTGTCTTGTCTTTATCTAACGCTGTTTTCCTGCCTCTGCATTTAACTCCTCTTTCATCTAACAGGCGGGCAACGTTTCGTATGCGTGTTATCGCCCTCAAAGTGTTGTATTCCACACACCTGTACATGTTTATTTGTATTTGTCTGGCACTAAAATTCAATGGGGCTTAACGCAGCAAAAACAACAACAATAAAATAGAAGAAAAAACAAACTAAGTAAATTTCATGCTTACTTAAATGCTTTACCTTTGCTCGCCTTTCACAATTTCTGCTCTGCTTTTGCTTCCAACACGTTTTTAAAACTTGCAAATGCTTTTTATGGAGCTCAAGTCAGAAATGTGTATTGAGTTGAGGAAGAATATTGACTGGCTTAGAGATGAAAGAGTTCTGCATAAGAGCCTCAGAGGAGCTAATCGTAAACTAAATTTGGTAATCTTAATGCCAGATATTTCTTTGTTTATTTACATATTTATTTACTTTTTAGCATTGTGATGTGATTTTGAAAAATTAAATTTACTGGTAGAAAAACGGGGTAAAAGTGTAGTATCTAAATTTAGACAGATCAGTACCTTCAATATCTAGCTGAACGCTAAAAGGCAAAACGATTATCTTTAAAATATATGACCTTTATCAAAACTCTGCGAAAAACTCTGAATAAATATCAAGAAAATAGTGGAGGTTTTTAGGCATTTATATATTATATTATAGGTATATCTATGTCAGAAATTAATTGACACAAATTACACAGATTCAGATCTCAGTGTGTCAAGACTGTAAGAATGAATTCGATTGTCTTTTTAAAACTATGCAAGACTTTAAGTCATATATGAAATATATTTAAAGTCTAGATAAACGCAGAATTCGCATAAGTATTTTAAATATTTGTTCTAGAGAAATGCAAAAACTCTTTACTATGGTTTTTGGTTGAGAGCGCATCTGTTAGTCGATAAATGGCAGTAACTCTGGGCACTTCTACGAGTATTTGTTTAGCATCGAGTACTCCATGTTGTTTGCTTGGATGGCTGCTGATTGTGCTGTTTGGAAGCTCTCTATCTAAGCGCCTTGAACGCTTAAGTCTATTGAGTGGCTTACCCCTTTTGCCATTACCTTTTGCCCCTCCTTGCCAGGCAGTATTGTGAGCGGTATTTGTGTGCGTGTGCGGTTTATTCTGCAATTTGGGTTACGTGTTCGGTCGTGGGCCAAGAGTTGAGTTGAAACATGCCAAAAATTGTATACACACAACAACAATTCCATATGTTTTTGGCCAACCAACACTACCCACGCACGACCTGCTTAATGGTTAAAAGCAAACAGCCAACAACCAACAGCAGAATGCATTTTGGCATAGCCACAAGCACACACACACACACACACACACAAGCAGACACACAAACAGTCACACACTCACACAACTGCATCATCAATGTGCCGAGTGTTGTTCAACTTTGTGAAGCGCTTTGCAAAAATAAATATCAAATATATCAACATGTGACCCTTGGCCAAAGTTCGGTAGGCCGGATTCGCGATGAGCTTGGCCATATTTAATCGCATTTTAAATGCTTCACATACATGCATACATATACGTATGTATTTCTGAGTATCGTGGTGGCAAATTTGCTGCTGCTTTTTTGTTCAAATGCCACAAAATTTGTGCCAATTTTATGTGCAGCATAGAACTATGCAAATACGTGATGCACTCGAAGGGAGAAATTGGGTGACGAGAGGATTGGGAAATGGGGGATAGTTGCATGGTTGAATGTTGGTTGGTCGGTCCATTGACCAATATTTTGTGTTTTTAGGCTGCATTAAAAGTTTCTATATCCGATGATCAGCAACTGTATCGATAGGGTATAATAGACCGATTTCAAATTGCAGCTTAAATAAAATAAAAGCTATAATATATGTACAATGTACATACAATGTATATTAAGTAATTGCTTTGATAGTTTAAGAAATTTACAAGGAATATCTTTTCTTTTAAATTAAAATGGTACAAAATTAAAGAAATTAATCCTGAAATTTATACCTGCACTTTGTTGTTGTGTTTGAAAAAGTCAAATAGGATATAATCTGTTCGACCATAGTCTAATTTATCTTAGTTATGCTTTGGCATCTCAATACAATTTTTATTATTTATGTTGCTTTTAGGAGCTACAAATATATATTGAGAAAAATATGAATATTGTGGTGGAGCATTGGTTGTAAATATTCGTTACCTCAGATGTATAAAAATATGTAAATTCATCACAATGAATTTACCAGTGAAATTTGTAAATAAATTCCAAGAATTTCAGCTTCAGCCTGAAAGGATGTACAAATACGGGTATTCAAAGCATATCAATTCTAAAGGGAAAACAAAAATTAAAATAACAATAAGCCAATAGTCGATAAGTAAATGTATATGTTTGACTATTAGATATCCTGCAGTTGAGGCTAATTTTTCCGTTGTGCTTAGTAATATTATAACTTTAGTAAGACTTTCTATTTTGTGAAGAAAGTGAAGATTCCAGCATTTTGTGTTTTATTGTAAAGAGAAAACCAAACTTTCATACACACTTACATATGTATAGGACTTTAATAAAGTCATAATGTAAACATATACAGTAGCGGACAAAGAAAACCGGACACCATAAATGAGTAGTTTTTGGCGTTTTCTTAAAGTTTTTTATTTATGTGACCATAGGCAAAACGTAGGTTGGTTAGGGACTGTTCAGATGATGAAAAAATTGCCTTAACACATTGAGTACCGATTGAGATTTTTGAATTTGAAAAAAAGTCTACTTTCGAATATCTTTTCCTAGGGCTCCAACCAAAAAAGTTTGGAATCCAAAAATATTCTTTAAGCAATTTTAATAGTGACTGGAAAAAAATTTTCAAAAATCTTTTGGCTAGTATTTTTAATAATTTTTTGAAAATGGCGAAAAAGGCACTTTTTGCATGAAAATGAGGCTAGTATTTTTAATAATTTTTTGAAAATGGCGAAATAATGTTTTTATAAAAATGTCACTTGCCTAAAAAGTCTTCTTAAAGTAACTGTGACTATTTTTTCAATTTAAATGCATATTCGTACTGTTGAATGAGAATTTGAAACAAATTTAAAGTGGGTCATGGACTAGACTTTAATATAAAATAATATGTTATATTCGCTCTTTTCAATATAAATGATGTGAGCTCAACCTCTCATATTGTACTTAATCTGAAAAAATACATACTGCAAGAGGGGGGAGGCAAACAACTTCAAACACAACGAAATGCAAAATATAACAAAGCGCAATTGTGTATTGAGTGTGTGTATAAGTGGGTTTCGGGTCTATAAAAGAGGTTGAGGAGGTTGGGAGGGGAGGACATGGCTATCAGAAAATGTCACTCGGTGCTTTGTGTGTGTTGAGTCGAACACGTGGCACAGAAATTTCAACGTCCTGTGCGTTTGACATATTCAGGCAGCCAAAAAGGCTACAACAGAAACAAAACAAAGAAAAAAAAAATAGCAACAACAACAACTCAACAAATCTAAACAACGAATTTCCGTTTTTGAGGTCGACTTGAGGTCCATTGTTGCATTAAGTGTTTGCTGCCCTGTTGCAAGTGTAATTGTGTGTTGCATGTGCGATTGTTCAGTTTTTAAAGTTTTTCATTTCGATTTTCCGGCTGAGTATTAATACGTTTTGTTATTGTTGTTCCATTTTCTAGGTCTCAGCAGCAGTCTACACGTCGCAGACAGCAGCAAAATCAGTCGGAAAGGATGCAGAATGGACGTGAGAGAAATCGTCGCCCTAAATCGGATAATGTTCAACATGCGGACAGCAGCATTATGGAGGATGAGGTAAGTTCCAAAGGCACGACAGCTTGTTGCTGTTTATGATTTTAGTTGTACTCGTACATACTCATACTCCTACTCGTACTATATTATTGCCATCATATGTTTACATTTGAAATATGTTTTGGACTTTAGTTCCTTTTAGATATCTGGCCACAATGTTAACAATGACAACGACAACGTTTTTGGCTTTACGTCCAGCTTAACTTGTCGCCTTTCCTTTCCTTTAGTTTTGTATTGGATTTGTGGCCTGCCAATCCTTGTGTCCTTGTCCTTTTTGCCTTTTCGTTTTATGTCAACAGCCACGTAATTTGATAGTTTTTCTACTTTACTCTGTTTAGATATCAACTGTACAAATATCTCTAGATTACTACTCGTATATACATATATGCCAGTTCAGATTTTGTGGCTTTGGTTGAGTATCTTTACTCTCTGCCATTTTTCTGGCCAAATGTAGACATAATACGTTTTGAAATGAAATTACGTGTACGAAACGTTGTTTTGCCAGCGTGAGTCAGGCAACCAACTGCATTTCACAATGGAACAACAACGAGACATAAAGACAGGTAAAGACTGTAGGATGAGGCCAGGTGTGGCCTGTTTTCGAATTGGTAGAAATAAGTACGAATGAAGGAGGAGGAGCTCTAAAGTCTGGAGTAAAAATTTTTGTTTGTTTTGGCAACGGATCGTCAGCTTAGCCAGGTCAAGTTGTACATATAGAGATATTAACGTAAATGCTTTGATTGAGTTACAGAGCGGAGTACGAATTGGGTTTTGGCTCTGAATGAAATTGCAAATTGACTGCAGCATAGATGGGCATTAAAATTCGAATGAATTTATGCCACAAACAGAGAAACAAAAGGGCATGGCAATAACAAATGAAATCAGCTGTACAATGCCTTATAAAGGATTGGTAATTTTGCCAAAACTGATTGGATATAAATATGTATTGTATGATTTATATTTATTTTTATTTAGGAATTACCTAAATAGAAGTGTGATTTCTTTATTACATTTGTTTTTTTTTAAATTGTCTTAAAAAATTAAATATAAGAGACTGTTTTTTTTTTTAACCATAATAAAGATTTAAATTTCAATTTTATTTTTAATAATATGTTATAAATGCTGACAATGGATTTAGAAAGTCTACATCCATTCCTATAATAAAATCTGCTTTTCCTGAAGGCTTTAGGAAAAAATGTGACAAACATTTACAGATTATAGTCCTCATCGGCAGCCTGCGGTAAAGATCTCAATTGCATAGTATTTAATTCAGTTGAATTTGGATCAACGCCGAGAATAAAAGCCACCTCCATCATTGTTGGTCGTTTGCTCGGATCCTTATCCCAACATCGTGCTGCCAATGTTTTTAGATATTCCAGTTTCTCAGAAAGCTGAAGTTCAGCTAGAGGCGGTCGTTTTTCTAATGAGACAAATCTTTGAGTAAAATATTCGAGAGAATCTAATAAAATAAACTTACCTCGAATGACAGTGATAAACTGAACCACAAAAGTATCTACACCTTGGAAAGGCTTCTCCCGAGACATAATCTCCCAGAGAATAATACCAAAGCTATAGACATCACACTTTTCAGTGTATTCTATCTTAGGTTTTGTGTTGTCCAAGTTAGCCAACTGCTGACAGAGAATAATTTATTTTAAAGCTCATTATCTTCTATTTTGGTTGATGAAGACAAACCTCTGGAGCCATATAGGCGATGGTTCCAACCTCTTTTGTCATTTTTGTGGCCAAACTTCTCACACATCCAAAGTCACAAATCTTTAGTGTCTTACATTTATTGGCAAGCAGTATATTGTGTGTCTTTAGATCCCGATGTAGAAGTTTCGGATTCATCCCATGCAAATAAGCAACAGCCTTGAAAAGAAGTGAAAGGAAACTTTTTATAGTTAAGGATAATAATTTAATACTAACCTTGGTGAATTGAAGCAACCAGTTGAGCTTGCCTTTATCTGAAAGAGGTCGATTTTCCTTTCCCTCATCATGCAAGTAATTATAAAGTGATCCACAGTCGGCATATTCCATTAGTATATGAATTCGACTATATGGATCTCTGGTTACGCCATATAATGTTATTATATTTTCATGGTCAACAAGTGATAGACATGTGATCTCCTGCATAGTGGCATCTGCATTATTCACTTCTCGAATTCTTTTAGCCACAATGCTTCTTTTATAGCCATATTTAGTTTCCCAGGTTGCTTTATAAACATCACCAAAACTGCCAAATCCGATTGCCTTAAAAATATAATTAGGTTAAGAACAGTACATTTTTATATTTTTTACTACATTATGTGGTACCGGTTTATGTAGAGTTATTTCGCTCCAAGGGACTTCTTTACTCTTTCCAGAGGTCTGCTGGTATATAAAATTAAAATTAAAGGCCAATGATCTCATTGTGATGCGTTCTTTTGGATCTTTACTCCAACACTGCTCAATAATTTGTTTCATTTGAACGGAATTTTCATCATTTTTGAGATCATTGAGCGGTGGATGGGGATCTTCAAAGGTACACGAATCAATACGTTCGATACCAAGTGGATCCTCCCGAGCTAATAGCTCCCATAATACAATGCCAAAGCAGAACACATCGCCCTCCTTTATAAATTTATCTATTGACTGTAATTAAAGTAATCACAATGATATATTATATAAACTCATATGCCAGATATTTTCATAAATACGTACTTTTGAAAATGATCCAAAATTGACTAACTTTAACGTACGATAGTCAAAGGCAAGTAGCATATTGAGTGTCAATATTTGGTTATCCATATTTTTAGGATTCATCTTATGCAAGTACTCACAACCCTAGAGAAATTAATATTTTTTTAAGCATGTTGTTACTTGTAACGGCACTTACATTGGCAATCTGAAGCATCCAGTATATAATATCAAGAAATTTGTAGGGTCGATTCTCCTTTCCCGTTCCATGCAAGTAAGTGTGAAAGCTGCCACCGTCTGCTCTTTCCATGATTAGTATAACTCTGTTATTATAATCTGCGGTAATGCCATACAGTTTCAAAACGTTCTCATGTTTGAATTCTGAGAGTGTTTTCAACTCCTTTTGAATTAACTCGTTTGAGGCGATATCTTGTAATTTAATAACAACAATATTCTTTTTCTCATCTGTGCGATTCCAAGATCCTTTGAAAAAGTCACAAAAATTGCCATTTCCAATCTTTGTGAATGATTTATAAAATTTAATAATGAATAAAATATATAATATATGATTAGGGCGTACCTTTGTTATGAAGCTTAAGTCTTGAATCTTTACGTCACTCGTCATGGTTTTCGCTCCCGAATATTTGCCAGCAATAAAACGTATTACGAATCATTCATTTAACATATGAATGATAATATAAACATTCGCAATATATTTTGATAAGCAAATAGCACACGATCACACTCCGCCCACTCGAGAAGAAATTATCAGCTGGTCGAGCCAAACAGCTATCGATATTTTTATGCATACAAAAATATTAAGCGATATGTTACTTTATGGTATTTTGTAATATTTTTTAGTGTCTCGTAAAAAAAATTTTTTTAAAAATACCTAAAATAATGAAACCTTTTGGTATTTTTCGATATTTTTTATCAAATAATTTTAGGCACAAAAAAATATGTTTTTCGGTGATCTTTATTTCACGTTAGTTATATATATTAATGATATTTATTTGAAAAATATGATGATTGAAAAATATTAGCATTGAGCTTTTATTCTCTATTTTTATAAAAATTAAACAATTAAAATTAAGTTATATTTGATGTGTATAAACACAATTGAAAATTCATAATCACAAATGTGATAATTACTTAAAATTCTTATAATTCAATTTAAAAACAATTAGATCAAAATTAAACAGAATTCGTCATCTAAAAATGTATGTATTTTTCATCCAGATAATTTTTTTTTGGCCAAATTTGTTCATGCGCATAACTTTTTTCTGTGAATCTTGATAATTATAGCTATTAAAAAGAAGAAAATTGATTTAATAAATATTTTGTAACTTTGTTCTCTTCCCCTCTCAATAAAATATACGAATACACCGATACATATATATTTGTGTATGTGAGTAGCATTCGCAATTAGTGCAAGCCCAGGACAGGGTTCCACAGCCGGCGAGTGCCAGCAGCGGCAGCAGTCGCACCAAGACTCTACTGGCCATGCCATATTTTCAGGCACTGTTGAGCAACCTTCAGGTGAGCCATCCTTTGCATTGGATTGGTTTGGTTTGGTTTGGTTCGTTACCATTTCGTTTCGTATCTTGTTCGTTCTGTTATTTAGTTTCTTGTTTCATGTTGTTCGTACTCCTTCATTTGAGATTCTTTTTGATTTAACTGCATTCATTTTTATCTCTTCTTCTTTTTCACGCCGATTTTTTCATTAAATTCTTTCTTTCGCTGTGCCCATATATCGCATTGTAAGTGTAATTGTAATTATTACTTGGCGTAGACCAGGCCAGGTCAAAATGCATGTGCGTGTAATTAGTGCACTTCAAGTGGATCTGGGCGTGGGTGTATGAATGTATGTTGTATGTGTGTGAGCCATGCAAATTGCCCAAGTTGTGAATATAAATTTGCAGGCTGTGCATATTTGTCTTCGACCTGATTGGGACTCGGTCTCCCTTGCACTCCTCTGCACAGGGGGCTCCAATTTGCCAATGAGAAACACATCCAAATGCAGCTTAAATTTTCAACAGTTTCCACTGTTAGTTTCGGGTACACATAATAAACTCAATGTTATTATAACTATGAAGAAATGTTGTTATCTTTTAATTGAAAAAATATATATAAATAAAGTCTGTTTTGAATATAATTGGATGTATCTCAGCACTTGCTTTTTTCGTTAATTGTTGCTTATTTTTTTTGCATGCTGTTCTCATTTCGTTCTGTTAGTTGGCACTTCGTTGCATGAATTTAAGCCGTTCTCACTTATCTGTAACTTCTTTGATTTATCAACACGATTTTGGTCTATCTCTTCACATATTTATGTATTACGTATACCCCGAAACAACAACAATTTTTGGTTTCCCGCTCGCTTTTTGGGGTTGTGGGCGTTGCGATGCTTAATATCAAAACCCTCACACAACAAATAAACAACACAATCAAACAACAAACAACTACAACAATGGACAACACAAATATGTACTCGTAATCTGAATAATGTGCAATGTAGGTAAAACTTTCTTATGACTATTACTTGAATGCCATTCCATTTTACATCTATCCATCAAGCGCGTAAACAGTTCAAGCAGATGCCTTCTAAAATTATATTTAATTACGGATAGCAATTCCATTTAATTGGCCAAAGGTATTTCTTGAGGCACAAACTCTTTGCGCGCTTCGCCGCCATCGCCAAAAGTATTTGTTATCAAAGACATTTTCTGCTGACTTTTATTTGCATTTTGTGCATTGTGAAATGGGCAAACAATTGAAATAATGGCAAGAAGAGAGAAACCAACAAAAATGTAAAAACAAACCAAAAGCCAAGACCAATTGGCAAATGGTGAATGGCAAAAGGCAAAAATGCTCAAGTCGAAGGCAGACGCATTGCATGTTTTCCAGCGAAAATATCGCTATAAGTGCAATGAGCTAATTTAGCGGAATATGCATAAAAGCCATTTAATTTAATTTCAAATTATTAATATCCTAAGTTAGCATGCATTTTGTAATTCTACAGTTTATTTGAGACAGTCACTCAACTAAGTAAACACACTATGGTAATTGAACAAATTATAAGTTCATTTATCATTGAAATACATATTTTTTGTTATCAAATCTCATAACTTGGAATAAAAAAAAATTCTTTAATTTAAGATTTTAAAGATTTTGTACTTGCTATAGTAAATTCAGAAAAATTATTTAAAAATAGATTTTAAAGAAGATTGCATAACCTTAAAATATATTCGCGTTCAGGCGATAAATTATACCATCCAGCTTTCTAGTATAATTTTGTTGTGGTAGGAACAAGAAATTCCATAATTTATCAATTTTATGCAGAAATTTTCTAAAATAAATACACAATAAAAATATAAAGCAATTAATTATAATTTTTTAAGCTGAATTAAAGTTTGTCACTCCTTTTAAATTTGTATAAAATTTCAATGCATAGTTTCAAATAGAAATTACCCTGTAAGAGTCTACAGCAGATTTACTGGGCTATAATATAGATCAGAATTTTGAATATATGAATACTATAATTTCTTAAAGTCAAGTCTGAATTATTAAAATACCAGGGTCTACATAATACGAATTATCAATTGATCATAATTTGGAATACAGAAATATATAATTTTAATGTATTTGCACTATTTTAACACATTTTATAAACAGAAGAAACTTGTTTGTACTTGTAGATTGCATGTAAATTATTATAAAGTTCTTGAATTTTGTTGATTTGCATGCCAGAATATCAATCAACGCATATCAAATTCTTATAATTATACGAAATATTTTATAACTTATTCATTATGCATTTGAAAAAGTTTTTAATGAGCTTTTCTCGCTCCCAATGAATGTCAGCAGCAGCAGCAGCAGCAGCAGCAACAGCGGCACTTGCCACAAGTTTATTTATTTTATATGGGTATGGGTATGCTGGCTAGGTAAGTGCCACGCCCACAGCGACCTCAACGCCCAACGTTTGTTTAATGTGTATTTTGTATATGTGTGTGAGCAGGCCAACAAACAATTAGCAACAATTTTTTTTTTTGTGGTAAACTTAATTTATTAATTGAAAAGTTTTTGCCGCGTGAGTTCATTGCAATGTTTAACCCCCTCTCGTGCAGCTCCCGTCTCAGTTACCCCTGAGTCCCCATCTAACGTCACTCCACTCATAAAAGTTATATAACGCCAAACAAATTTTTGGCATAGAAAATTAGCTTTCAGTCAAAAGTTGCCTTTACACCTGCCGCTTGCCAAGTTAACACACCTACTGTGTGTGTGTGCGGGTGTGTGCGTGTGTGTCTGTCATACAGTGTCGCGGTTTCAGCTAGTTAGATATTTATGCAGCAACGGCAACTAAATAAAACCGTTGAGATTTAAGCACAGCTTCTGCTAGGTACAACAACTGCTCACACGACTTGCCGACTTACCATATCCGTTTGCTATATGCAGATTGGGCAAAAATAATTTATGATGCACAGCCAAGCGCATCGCGCAATCCTGGGCCAAAAAAACAAAGAGCCTCACCTTTAAGTGCAGTTTTGTGGGAGGGAGGGAGGGATTTTTGAAAGCACCCTCTAGCCGCATTTATCAAAGCTAGTTACCGTTAAATTGTAACCCACACCACTAAACACAGACACACACATAGATACTTAAACGTGCTCACAAATAGTTGCAAAGCGATTTTATCTCATTTTCAACATTTTGTTGCACATTTTATGGTTAGCCGACAAAATATGTGAACCGCATTAAAAAAAAAAATATAATGCAGCGGCTTTTGTGCGCGTAGAAATGGCCATTTGCAATATTGGCCAACAGATTTTAGCTGTCTGCATTTAAGCCACATACACACACACAAACACACAAACACATCGAGTGACACAATAATACGAGTATCTGTTTTTTTGGGGTCGAGTGCTTGCGGCACATTGATTAACTCTTTGCGGCATCGCTCGTTCGACTGTTGATAATAATCATTTTCAAATATTATTAAAAATAAAATATATTTGCATTTCAGTTAGTTGCACGGCACTGTGGAACAAAACTTGATTGCAGTGTACCAGGGATTAAAACCGATACGAATATCGGTTTCAGTTACGGTTTCGGTTATGTTCGCATTTAGGTTTTAGGTTTTCGGTAACGCAAAATCTTTAAATAAAGGTTTCGTAACGGTGAACCGGGTTAGGTATGTTTCGGTTTTGAAATACCGGTATGGTTTCGGTTCACAACAAACACAAAATTTTCTTTTTAATAATACTAAAACAGCATTACTTTCTCACTGTTTCAGGCAAATTTTTTATCCATTTATGAAAATAAAAAAAGTTACTTTATAAGCTCTGCCATGCAACCTTCTCCCTGTTACATACATATATTTGACAAAACCAATACCTTTCTGATTTCAAATTTCAATCGGTTTTTACCGGTTAAAGGTTACGGTTTCGGTTAGGGTTTTAATCCCTGAGTATAACAAATATTAACTGAAGAAAAAACAATCCTAAAACTCATTTACATTCATAATTAGGGTATTCAGAAACTATGATATTTGTGTTATGTGGCAAAGTGATAACACTGTAGCTAGTGAGCGACCTTTTTAAGTTTCTGTTGACGTATTTGTGATATCATTGAGTTTAATTTCAATGAACGGCTGTTTTGTATAGAAGAAAGAAAGCTTTCTTTTTATTTCGTTTACGCTCATGAGTTTGGTGTCACCCTCTCTAGCTCTTGTCTTTATCAATGCTTTTGCCACCGTAAATCAATTTAATATTTAAAAAAAATTTGAATCTCTTTATTTAGATTTAAAATCTGTCCTAAGGGACAATGATTAAAATTGTCATTTGTGGGATTCGAACCCTAACTATTTAACTGAAAGCTCTATTTCTGGCAGGTCGGCGACTCTAACCATAGAGCCACCGGACCAAAAAAAATTACTTGCTTTTACAACCAATATCAATTCCGACCTCAGTGTGACCATATTTTGTTAGATACTTTAAGCAGTCTGGCAACCTTTCTCCTTTTGAAATTTTGTCTCAATACGACGAATTTTGTATACATACCCCACGGCATGTTTGGTGTGATATACTTTTTTCTGTGTGTTTGTTGTCATTACAACATATAGCACTTTGCCACATAACACAAATATTAGAGTTTCTGAATACCCTAAATATTGCTATGTATTCAATCTGAACAATTTTAATATAGACCGACTGAGTTGTAAATTTATAAGTGTATAATCACATTGCTGATATTGTACCTCCGTTGGGAATATTAATAATTTATTGTATTTCAGCCTTAGGCAATTATAATAAAGCAGGGACTCAAAATAAATGTTAATGATCAAAAGTTCAACTAAAAAATCACATATCAGGACAAATGCGATCTGTGTTTAAAATACATCAAATTCTTTATTATTAACAGTATCTCTGCAAACAGTCAATAAACTTATATTTGAGACACTATAAAAAAAAATTTAATGTTTATTATATATGTACATCAATAATCCCCCAAAAAAACCTCTTTACGCGGTAAAAGTCTAGTGACGAAAACATTTCCATGCCACAAAATTTCTGATATCCAATTTTGTGACGAAATATATTACATTTTTTATATATGTTAATTTATTATATACTAGGGGGCTCCGCCCCCTGCTCGCTTCGCTCGCCAACCCCCGCTCTATTATTATATATGCAAAAAAAAAATTAATATACATACAAAGTAAAAAAAAAATTGGCATTCGGCACTTTGCGCAAAAAGCTTCAGCTTCTTTGCACCTAAAAAAGTTTCCAAAAGTCTTGGTATGCACATTTGTAAGTTAAATTGATGCCTTTCGATCGGTATATAACTCGACCTGATCAGACAGTCATAGCTAATTTTCCATTCTTCCTGTGTATATATGCTAGTCGCCTTCGCACCCTTCGTGCTGCTTTCGTCACTAGCGCGGACTGCCGTCCGCAGTGATAGTGATACAAATTTATTTTTTTTATTCAATTAGTCTTAAATAACAATTAATATTAATTTTTATTTTGTCAGTTTTTTATAACAGTTATTCAAGAATTTTTAGAATAAAAGCTTTTAAAGACTCTTATTTGTAAGCAAAAAAATATAAATATTCAAAGACTTTTCTTTTGATTAAAAAAAATAAAAAAATATAAAATATAATCATTATTTTTGATGGATATAATAAAACTTAATATTAATAACTATTTGTAACTTTTATATTTTTTAATCACAAACATTTTTTAGTTAGATCTAAAATCTAAGTAAAAGCCTTTATTAAAGTGAATTTAAGTGAATTTGGTAAGCTACAATCTTGAGTTTGGGCAATTATGATACGAGGGCGGGCTGATAAGTAATCGGCCTTACCAAAAAAAAACATCTTAAACAACCCATAAATATTTTATTCGATTAGTGTTTTCTATCGGCTGATTGCTGAAAAAGTTTTAGGCGTTTTTCTCAACACTGGTAATTTTGGCGGGAGTTTTAGCATGGTCACTTTTGCATTGTCCCCAAAATGAGTAAAATAGAATATCGAGCTGTCATTAGATTTCTGTTTTTAAAAAAGAAATCCAACGATGAAATAAAAAATGAGTTAATCGAAGTTTATGGGGAATCAGCTCCATCGATTTCGACCATTAAATATTGGACTGCTGAGTATAGGCGCGGGCGGACAAGCATTTTTGACGAGGACCGTCCGGGACGTCCCAGAGAGGTGACAACCCCAGAAATGGTAGATAAAGTCCACGGAATGATATTGGATGATCGCCGAATAAAGCTGAGAGAGATTGCTAAGGCCCTAAACATTTCTCGTGAACGTGTTGGAAACGTCTTACACGAATATTTAAATATGAGTAAGCTTTCGTCAAGGTGGGTGCCGCGATTGCTCACAGCGGAACACAAACGCAACCGCTTGGTCATTGCGAAGGAGAGTTTGGCATTGTTAAACGCAAATAAGAATGAATTTTTGCGTCGTTTTGTGACTGTCGACGAAACTTGGATACATCACCATACACCAGAAAGCAAGGAACAGTCAAAGCAGTGGATTTCAACCGGAGAAACGGCGCCGAAAAAGGCAAAGATTGGTTTGTCGGCCAACAAGGTAATGGCAACGGTTTTCTGGGATGCCCGAGGCGTAATTCATGTGGATTATCTAGAAAAAGGCAGAACAATTAATGGAGAATACTATTCTAGCCTTTTGGGACAGTTCGATTCAGAACTAAAGAAAAAAAGGCCGCACATGGCGAAGAAAAAAGTTCTGTTTCACCAGGACAACGCTCCGGCTCACAAGAGCGTTGTTGCCATGATGAAATTGTGTGAACTACACTATGAAATTCTTCCACATCCCCCCTATTCTCCAGATTTAGCACCATGTGACTATTATCTATTTCCAAACTTAATGAAATGGCTTGGTGGAAAGAAATTTCAGTCGAATGAACAGGTGATCTGTGAAACAAACGCCTATTTTGAGGACCTGGACCAGTCATATTTTATGGAAGGTATAAAAAAATTGGAGGACCGTTGGACTAAGTGCATACGTCTAAAAGGAGATTATGTTGAAAAATAAAAAAGAAAAATAAAAAAAAAACCGTGTTTTCTTTGGTAGGCCGACTATTTATCAGCCCACCCTCGTATATTGTACATATGTATGTATAGCAAATAGCCCGGACCTTTTCTCTGAAGTTATTCAAATAGCAGTTATACGCAGTGGTCGCTAATAAGAAGAGAAGTTTACGTTTGCCGCAGTTTAAATTCTCAGGAAATGTAGAAAATAAATATGCTGATAATTATCATTCTCATCATTAAATTTAGTTGAATCACTAGATGTGTATTTCTTTACCATTTGGATTCAATAATCTGCTGCTGCTTTTATGAGCTTTGCTTTATGGCCCACAACCCTTTTAGCCAAGCTAAAATCCTTTCATTCAATTCAATCTCTCTGTGTACTTAGAAGTATATTGGGATTAATGCAAATCCAAGCAATTTCATTTTAATTGCATTGTTAGCTATCTCTGCCTGAAGACCGAAGACTGATGCTCATTTTACCTGAACCACTTCATTGATTAGCATTTGTCAGCTCTGGCTTTTATGCGAATTATACGAGTGCGATTTTCATCGCTTGGCTAATGCATTTAGATAATTTGCATGTAATTGAACTGCTTACGATGCGAATCCCAATAAGCCAAGAACAACCAAACGGCCAAGGGCCAAGGGTCACTATGCCGACAGGCTGCTCTATCAATGCACGGTCAAGCTAATTTATGGCTCGACATTTTGGTCTATTAATTATGCAGCTGTTTATGGGCTGCGTCCACGACAAATTTATATAGACCCGAAAATTGTAATCGGGGCTAGCTCGACGCCAAAAATCGTAATCGGGGCTAGCTCGACGCCAAAGCGCGTTAATAAATGTACAGCCGAGTCTGTTGGGCTTCTGATGCAGTCATACAGTCATATCCTGGTCATGCCTTCGGGTCGCAATCATCCCAATCCTCCACTCCGGAGTCTCTAGTGCTATTCATCATGGTGGAGCGCAAAATGATTTAAAGAAGCGAAATGTTTTGCGCAGTTTTGCTGCCTTTTAATTTTGATGGCAACTATTTATTAATGCTCAGCTGGCAGGATGTTGGCAGGCTCACAGGATAACCCCAACCCAAGCCCCATCCCAACCCCGAGGCTCTGCAGTCGCGCTCCATTTAAGCTAAATGCAATTTTGCAGCATTCTCTGCATTTGTTTAATGCAATATTTAAAACTCACATTAAAAATACAAAAATAAAATGTTGCAATTTTTATGGGTTTGATTCTTTGCCCGATTCTTGGTTTATTCTTGGCTGGTTAACTGGTTGTCTCTGGCAACGTTTGTGCCGCTTCTCAGGCGTGAAAATTTAACGATGTGCGTGCCAGTAAAGAGCAAAATATATATGTATTTATATATTTTTTAAATATAACTATAAATTCAGCATGTGGGATGCTAATGAGTGCGGAAAATATTGTAAAAAGAAGTGTTGAAGGCAACTGAAATATCTAGGTATAGTCAGAATTTGTGCAAAGGTATTGCATTGCGAATTATTAATTGACAAAGTGAAAATCAGAGTCAATTAAAAATATTCCATACACGAAAATATAACTGTAGGTATATTCAACGAGCCTTTTCTGTTGTAAAAACTAATTGTTTCTTTAAATTCCGACTCTTTAAGAGCTAAAAAAGATAAGTACTGAGTTTTTATTCAAATAAGATTTGCTTTTACCCTCTCTGTAAATAAGTAAATTATGTCACTGAGATATTTATTTATCTATCTCTTCTTTCTTGCTTGCATATAAACTGAAAATATTATCTTGTTTTAGTCTTTTTTTATTTAGTGTAAAATTGCTAGACCTATTGCAATGTCCTATTAAACTTGAATAATTATTTTGAGTGAAAACTTCAAGTTATTTGAAAAACTCTTCGAATGCCCAATAATAACAGTTTCTCGTTTCCTACTAATTACCGCACTGTCATTAGCCCCAAAGCCTCTTTCAAATCCAAAGAACGTATGAAAATGATGGGGAAGAAGAGTTGTGAAATGCTTGCCACCAGTTTAAATTTTGGGTCTACAATAGTATTGACAAAAACAACAACAATAACAAAAGGAGATAGGACAATGCCAGCGATTGCAATTGCAATTGCGATTGCGGTGACAATAAAAGGCTATGGAGGAAAGCTACAAATGACAACGACCCACCCAATAGTGATGCCAACTGCTCGTCACAGAAACTGGACGAAGACTCAAGAAGAAAATGAAAAAATATTATAAAAAAATTAAAGATAAAGGAACAAAATGAGCGACAAATATTTGTTTCTCAAATACATATAAATTGTTTCCAGCAAATAGCTACAAATTTGACATTATTTTCTTTACCTTGTTTTAATAGTTGCTTAACATCTTCTTCAGACATTGAACAAACGGGTCATAATTATTTAATATATTTTTAGTTATTATATTATTCATAATCTATAAAAAGATATAAATTAATAGAATTTATATATAATCAATAATTAATATGCCTTTTTGTAATGATATGATATGACATCCTGGACATCTTTAACATACAATCTTTATCTATCATTTGTTTTTTAAATTTGTATCTGGATAAAAAATCAATGCCACATTGTATCAATTATGTAATTACACAATGTCAAGCAAAACAAAAAAATGCGGAAAATTGATAATCAAACCTTGAACAGGTTAGATTTCTAAATAGGAAATATTCGCAATTTTGTTTGGCTAAAGTAGCTTTAAAAAGGACAGATCTATCGGGAAAAATCACAATTGTCAGCACTGTCACACACGCACATACACTCTCTCACACACACAGCTGCACATAAAAGCGCAGCAGATGCATCAACAGCAACAACAACAACATCGAGAGCAACTTACAACGACAAACAAAACAGTGCGACCGTATTTGTCGCTTTCAAGTGGCACTTGGGAAATCATCTTTTTTCTGTTGCCTGTTGCCTGAGACTGAGGACACGGCGTGAATCCCGTTTCGAGTTCTCCTCGGGCTCTGGCCAGCTGTAAATGAAAATGAAAACGACCAGGCGATGACGTTGACAGTGAGACAATGCCGCCTGACAATAAGTTCGAAACAGGCACTGAACCAAGCCATGTACTTTTCACCGGGGGGAAAGGGTGATGAACACGGGAAAAAGTCAAAAACCAAATGCATTCCCGCTCTCTCTTACCCACTCACTCCTTTAGTGCATATGTACCAGTATTAGAAAATTGTTGGCCAAAAACCCATTGGCGCATTTGGTAGTCAAATTTTGCAAGCTGAGTGCCAAGA
Source organism: Drosophila suboccidentalis (assembly GCA_037043435.1). Classification (NCBI taxonomy): domain Eukaryota; kingdom Metazoa; phylum Arthropoda; class Insecta; order Diptera; family Drosophilidae; genus Drosophila; species Drosophila suboccidentalis. Next base: position 77,301 of record JBAMBK010000310.1, on the reverse strand, counting down.
GTTGTTTGTAGTTGTTAGTGTTGTTGTTGAGTGTGTGAGTGTGTATGAGTGTGAGTGCTTGGGGGCAGAGGGAGGCAACATGATGGGGGAGGCAGCGCATTGGGGCAGCTGAGTTCGATGGCTAATCGGATTTCGCAGTACGCAGTCAGTCAACGTGAAGCAATTGATGAGGGCAATTCAAGTGTGCATGCATGAAAAGCACAGTTACACACACACACACACACTTATGCACCTACATGCACTTATACGATAGCATTGCACACGTTATGAAAGCGGAAACGGAAACGCGTTGACGGCCGAGCAAATTTACCGTAGCATACCCAACAGGCGCTGTTGCAACTGACCCTGCCGCTGTCGCTGCTGCTGCTGCTGCATGCCACATGCTGCATGGCATTTTTTCTTTTTTTAATTTGTTTCAATTTTTTTCGCCTTCAATATTTGAGCCAACAATTTCTCATGGGTAACCCGAACTTGATGTTTGATCTCAACCCACAGTTGCTTTGGCCGCTGCAGCGCTTCAAGGACTCGCGTGGGCAGCACTTGCTGCATCGAGAGTCGCTCAATTACGGCCTGGACTTGGAACCGCAACGCTTCGAACAAGATGAGCCAGCGCGTGTCATGACCAAAGAACTCCACACCGAGGCCGGTCGCATACTGGCCGTGCCCCCGCATCCGAATCCGAAATCCGAGCTGCCGCCATCACAAGCGGACAATGCGCCACCGCATCTGCCACACGCACGCTGGGAAACTGTGGCAACGGCGACAACTGTGGCAACAACTATTGCCACAACGGCAACCAGCAGTGAGAGCATCGGTCAATACGTCTACAAATGGCAGCTGGGCGAGTGGTCCAAGTGCTCGCAGCAATGCGGTGCCGCTGGCAGCGGCTTGCAGGTGAGTTCCTGGCTCCATTTTTTTGCATTTGCCCCCAGCTAAAATGTAATAGTGTGGTGACTTTGCCGAAGAGAGCATAATAGGTGCGATACTCACAGATCACTTGAATATCTATTATTCTTTCCTTAAAAGTATTACTACTTAACATAAATTTGTGATTATACATGCTCTATTTCTGAATATGTTAAACATTTAAAATTCCAATTATTCTTTCTTATACACGTTTAATATATCCTATATAGCGAAGTCGTAAACTTTATTATCGATAACACTCGATTATAATAGAAAATCTATTCATAAGAATAGATATGCTTTACGTTTAGAATGTTTTACATTTTATCCGAATAGTAAATAAATCATATATTTTTGTGATAAAAACTAAAAAATAACAGCGAAATAAGGTGCAAAATTGGGGAAGCCAAAGCTAGGATATTCTGATTCCAGCTGAATTTAGTTTTTCTATTAAAATGTAAATTAGTCTTTCATAAGAAAAATCAATACTTAATCAGGATACGTTACAATTAAATAGTTATGTTGCATCCAATATATTCAAATTTTTAATATTTATTGTCAAAATCAGCAAATCTTTTTTTTCCGCACATATAATGAAAATGAAATTAAAAAATTTAAACAAAGTAAGGGAACCAAAAATAGTAAATTCTGATTACGGTTAAATTTAGCTTTCAAATAATAATAAAGATAAATCCACTTTATTGGAATTTTTAATAATATTAACAAATATTGTGTTAAAATTCTTGAAGTGAATCTTTTTTCCTGTACATAGTTACCTTTATACTTATGAATGGATGATTAATATCCGTTATAAGATTTACATTTAGTATTATTATTTTTTATCTCTATCAATAAATTAATATCTCTAGGAAATGATAATATTATCGATCTATCTTAATAAATTGTTAACCTATGTCAGTTGCCTTTCGGTAACTTTACCTATAAGTACCCATTAAATGAGGTTATTCTTCAACATAAACTAAATATGCATCACAAGGTGTAAAGAAAAGCACACACAAGGGCTAAGAATCACATTCCTAAGCATAAGCCGGGTCGAGACCTGTGCAATAATTAGCCAAATGTACCAACCAGATTTTACTGCAGCTTCAGTTGCTGCGCTGCTCCTCGGCGTTCTCGTAAAATCAAGAACAAGTTTAAATATTTGAAGAGGCAGTGGCCCAACTCGGAGTTGGCCTATGCCATTGTTTTATCCACCACAAAATAGAGAGTAAAGAGTACAGATAAAAAATAGAAAATACAGCAAAGTATTCTTTCCTTGCACCTTTCCATAGCGTCGCTCGCTGAGCTGTCGGCGTGAGGAAACAAAGACATCGACGATGGAGGCAGAGACGGAGACAGAGAAAAGGACGAAGACTAGGACGAGAACGACATCGATGTCAAATGGCAAGAGCGACATCAGCGAAGCAGGAGAAGGAGGAGGAGGAGATGTCGTGGCGAATGCCGAATGCACAGCCCAAGGGCTGGAGATGCCCGACACGTTCCAGAGCTGCGGCAATGAGGTCTGTCCTCACTGGACCGAAGGCGACTGGACGCTGTGCCAGCAGTCGCGTTGCCATGGACGCAACACGGCCATCCAGCGTCGGGATGTGAGCTGTCGGTATGAGAACGGCAGCCTGGGCAATGCCTGCGATGACTATGAGAGGCCCCCGGCGCGTCAGGAATGCTACAATGAGCGCTGCAAGGGCGTATGGCGTGTGGAGCCCTGGTCCGAGGTGGGTGGTGCCTTCCCTTTCTTTCTACCTTCCTTCCTGTCTTCCTTCCTTTCTACCTTCCTTTCTTATTTCCACCTTCTGTGTGTCCCAACCGGACATTGAGAGCATATTTTATTAACGCCAAATGCAATTCCATTCTGTTCTGTTTTTGGATTCGTTTTTATACATAGTGCAATGCGCCCTGTGGTCGTCAGGGCATAAAATTCCGCATTCTGCAGTGCGTCTGGTATGGCAGTCGTCGACCCGCGGGCAACGTCTGCAAGCATCAGCCCAGGCCGGCGGTGATGAAGGTGTGCAAGAGTCCCCCATGCCAAGCCAAAGGTAAGTTCAACAACCACCCAAAAATATTCATTAAATTTAATCATTACTAGTAGTTATATTTTAAATCAACTGATTCGGTTTGAAATCTTTTCAACTATCTTCAAAATGTTCACTTCAGAATGCAATAAAAATTCGGTCTCATTGAGATACTCAAAACACTTAAATATTCAATATAAACAATAATTCATCAGCTAATTTTTGGGCTAAATTTATTCTTGCGAATGTTGAAATAAAATTAAAATGTATATTAATTAAATTGCAATATTAAATCAGCTACAAAATCTTATGTCCCTTGAACCTTAAATGAGTTGTACTATATCCCAATCAATAAAGTTCTTATTTGTAATTTTATTCATTCAAATTTTATTTAAATTTGCTTTTCTGTTTTAACTTTGAGAGAATTTAAAACAAATTCATAACATTTGACTACATAAAGAAAAATTTTAATTTTTATATCAATAGCTTGAAGCTGAAAAAAAAAGAAAAACTTTTACATATATAATCATTTTTTAAATTTCTTTTAAATAGGTTTATTTTTAACAAACCTTTACTAAAAAATGTAAATTAAATTCTTTTACAATTATTCTTTTATTTTTGAATTAGAGTGTAATTTAATAAAATATGTAAAAGGAGATTTATTTATTTTTATTATATCTAAAGTGTATAATAAAAGCAAAATTTAAATTTATTTTCTTAAAAAAATTATCTAAGAAATGTAAATTAAATTGTTTTACAATCAATCTTTTATTTTTTAATCAGACTGATTTAATAAAATATGTAAAAGGAAATTTATTTATTTTTAATTTATCTAAATTGCAAAATAACATCAAAATCTACATTTATTTCTTGCAGTTAAGTCATCGACTGGTTGTCGGGATACTTCGCGCTATTGCCGCAACGCTCGAGCCATGGGGCTTTGTCGACTGCATCGCTATAAGGAGAAATGCTGCGGTTCCTGTCAGCCCAATCAGAAGGTGCCCCAATAGATCTGTCTGCTAAATAAATAAAGTATAGAAACAAAAGAGCTAACAAATTCTGCAAGCAATTACATACTAAATAAAAAAACATATGAGGGTAAAACTATAGCATGATATAAAGATTAACTTAAATATTAATACTTATATGATCAATCATATATGACTAACCCAAATGCAATTGCTAAATGTAATTGAATGACAAGAGTGTAATTTAGTTGATTTTATACAATGTAAGGCATAGTTAAATTTAATTGATAAACTAAACTAAATTGTCATGGAACGTAACGAAATCAATTTGAGGATATTATTCAAATATTATAATTACCATATGTCGATTCGTTTTGTATACAGGAATAAGCTATAGTTACAGATACAGATACAGTTATAGATGCATATGCAGTTACAGTTTAGACACACAGATACATACATATGTAACAGGAGCAAATATTTACAACTATTCGTAAACTAAGCGCAAATATCGTTAGAGTCACTGAAATGCAAATTCACACTGGCAAATAATATGAAAGGTCAATATTATTATAATAACTGCTTCAAGTTTGCACTTGCAATTGATATGTCAGCGTGAAGCAGCTTAATAATTAAATGCAAATCTTTGTATGAATGGATAGATAGTATACATCAGTCGAGCCTAAGAGTATGCTTAAATTTGTGTGTGCATTAGACATTAAATTCAAAGGTTACAATGCGCTACAATGCTACAATGAACCGTGAATAGTAATTGCACACAATCGACATAAGATATCGCTAACTAACACTCACACTCAAACACACACTCGATATTCATTTCTTTTTTAAAAATATCAGCTTGAGTTCTAGCCAACTCGCAACTCAGATACGATTATTATACTTACATATGATAAGTACACGATTAATCTTAACTTTGATTCCCCGGCAAATCCGCAAATTTAAAAATAAAAAGTTTGAAAAACTGCAGCACTGTTACCTAATGTTACCTATAATTCGAGCAAACTAACTGAATAAACATAAATGTAAATATTCTAGCAAATAATACAAGTTAAGATCAGCTGCATTATAAAACAAGGATATAAATAAAAAAAATGACAAATATATTAGTTTATTTCATTTTTAATTAAAATAATTCTTTCGCGGATTTCAACAACATAAATGAAAAAGAAAAAGAAAAGAAAAACTATTTCATATGACTTATTAATTTCAAGTCCAGATTACTGTAAATAAACATTTTATTTCAACATGTTATTCATATAAATATACATAAATAAACAAAAATATAAATAATTGTAATTAGTTTATATTTTGTATGAAAAACTTGTTTTATAAATATGTATTAACAAAATGCAAAGATAAAACGTGAAACCGTTAGCTGCTAACTATAGTTTAATATAATAAAAAAAAAAAAAATAGAAACATTGAAAATCCAACAAATGCTAAAAACAAAAATCTAAAATTTATATTGTTAAGTAAAAGTTATAAATAAATAACATATACAGCAAACTAAATACGAAAACATACGATAACCAATGTTAAACATACACAGACACAAACATAGACATAAAGACACCTTAACACATAAACACACACACACACACACTAACAAAATTAAAGTACATAGAATTATATAAAATACGAGAAAATAAATAAATAAATTGAAATCAGCAACTGCAAAACATTGTGAAATGTAATACGAAAGCAACTGCTAAAAACATTCTGTAAGAAACTGAAAAGAAGTGAAATAAATATTAAAGATTAACAAATAAACCAAAATCTTTGCTTTGTTCTCAGTAGACAGCCCATTCCAATTAGAAAAAGTAATTTAAAATGTATCCAATTGGAATATTCATTTATTAGAGGAGTTTATTTTCGTTAAATTTGAAATTTAATATAAGCGCCATCTATGAGACAGGTTAGATAAACTAAAGTAGCAAATATGCCTGCGCCATCTATTGTGTCTTCGCGTTGTTACTGTGTAGTACATTTAATGACCGCAGTGTGTCGCCACATGCAACGCATTGCGCATTCGCAGTGTGGCTCAAAAAATTCAAATACAATTGAAAAGAAGCCCGTTAGGCGGCCTTTTAAGTGATGGCTTGACGTAATTACGAGCCCATGTGATTTTCTATCGCTTTCTCGCTTAGTTTCTATCTCATTCTAGTCAACCGACTAATTTTCGTTAGCTGGGAACTTGAGCTACAATTTTCGTCGCTCGGCTTGGCGCTTGGTGGGCGTACAACAGGAAATTGTCGATTTGTGTGCCATTTATAAAGCGTACCGCGCGATTGTTGAATGTAAATGGCGAGTTCATCCTAAGCATCCCCAAATAAAAAAATAAAACGAGTAACATCACATAGCAGCTGGTTGCATAAGACTTTTCATTTATATTCAAGCCAAATGTAAAGCTTGTAACTATTTTAAGCAATCAAATGCCATCAATAGCAACCATTCAGTTTTTTTTTCAAACGTCTGAATATACTACAGCTTACGCTTACTTGTAATACTCATTCATTTGTTGAATCATCTCTTAAACTAAAGCACAAATGCAATTGCTATACATTTTAATGGCTCATTATATGAATTTATGTGTCTACCTTTTGTCAACTTACTGAATGCAGCTCAAACGCGGGAATTGAAATGTTTGCAATTCAATCAACTTAATAGAGTATTTGGTTAGTTTGGAACTGAAGGCTTGGCAGAAATTTTTATATCTTATATATTATATTAATATTTGTATATTTTAAACTAAATGACAATACAACTTGCTGCATTCTGATTCACTTCAAAAAGAACGCTTACTGTTATATTGATAATTATTATAAAAATCGACTTGAGATATTTAAGTGTGGGCTTAATTATCATAACACTGAGTCTTTTATGTAAAAGCATGAGTTTATGAATGTTTGATTAATTGATGGAGCTTTTCGTTTCTTTCACCAAATAAAGATGATATAAAAATATAAAAAATAAACTTTTAAACTAAGAATATACTGTACCTAATATAGTATACTGTACTGTACTATATTAGTATTGTTGCTAATCTTATGCTTGAACACTGAGAAAATGTATCTTATATACACTACTCATTCAACTAATTCTGATTTTAAAAAGAAGGAAGAATTTTTAAGCTACATAATAGCTTAAAGCAAAAAAAATCCATAATTAAAATGAAATATGAAACAGGAATCTTAGGATCGTATATACAAGTACTCATGCATACATATGATTGTTTATAAATCTCACATCACGTGATAGATGGCAGTAACATTCCTATTGCTAAACAAAAAAAAAACTAAACATTCATATTACTACGAGTATTGATTTTCAGTTTGAATTCCCATGATGTTTGAAAACTGAATAGTTATTTAAATTTATTTTGAATTCTTTTTATTCGGTTTTACAGTGCAAACTCGATACGCGATGAAAGACAATGCTCCCTTTGTACCCCAAGAACCTCGACATCGGCACAATTGAAAGCGGGGACACATACATACATACATTCATACGAGAATGTATATACTCGCATTAGGAATTGTCCAAGTAAATAATGTGAGTACACTCGCATTTATGTGAGTGAGACAAACGGATGGAAACAGCCTCAACTAACGATAAAAGTTCTAATGGAAATGATAGCAATAAACTGCACGATTACGAGTAGAAAGCAAAGAAAATCAAGGCATTCAAATCCAGAGACAAGTGAACGAGACGATTCACAAACTGCGCTCAGTGTCAAAGGAAATCATATTTCATCTGGCAATTAACTGCGATGAGCCGTGAATATTTTAATTGTGCCACTGTGCGACCATTGGCCACTGGTCGAATTTTGTGTTCGGGGTAATGTTCCACATTTGGTTTAGGCACACATAAATATATACAGTTAGTCAAGAAGCGGTTGTGACAAATTAAAGCTTCAAATATTTTATTATGCAAAAATAAAATCATTTACTTTATTTTATATTTATTTATTTATTTATTTTCTTTATTTAGTAGTTTGTAATGGTTCTTAGACAAACGTAAAGAGAATGAAGACATTCATTGGGCTTACATAATTTCAAAATTATAAATTTCTTTGTCAAAACAATTTCTTGACACACTGTATATGTTTTTACACAAGAATATATTCCTTATAGACAGTGTAATCAGTGTATTCAAATTCAATTAGGTGAAATTGTGTCACGCGCGTGTTTCTATGCCAATGGACTGGGGTATATGTTCATATATGTACTAACATTAATACGAGTACTTACTTATACATTCACTCGTACTTATACTTACACGCATGACTGTGAATGCGATGGCATCTGTACAACTTTGTCTGCATATTTCTGGTTAACTTACGCACTTTCAGAGTCAATCGACCGCAATTTTCAAATACTTTTCACTAAAGTGCTAGACTGCAAAATATCCTGTGCCCAGCTCTGAAATGTCCTAGTCTATGCTATCCTGGTTCACATTACTTAAAATGATATTGGGCAGATAATGATTTTAATAGTATAAGTAAAAATTCCTTTGAAATATTTATGTTATTAGTTTATTTCTTCGATAAAGATAATATAAGTATGAACAAAATGATTGCTCTAAATAGAAAACGATTATTACTGACTTGCTGTTTAAACTGATTAATAATATTTTTATTGGTTATTTTTGTTTTTAAATATTTGTCATTTACAAACATTTTCACAAAGTCATTTACCGCCACATATAATTTTTTCCCTTATTAACTTAAATTTATATTGGTTTTTACAAATTGATTGCTGTTTTATGCTTATTTTAAATTTATGTATATTGTTCTTTATACTTACAATAAATTAATACATATTAAACACGACATTTTGTTATCTTCATTATATCCAGAGTATAATAAAGATTTCCACAGACAACATTGTTTTTCAGCTCTTTTATATAGCTTTATATTAAAAGTCGTATTAAAAAAAACTGTAAGCTTATACAGGATATGTAATCTTTTTTATGTTAACTTTAATGCTTTAAAATAAATTTAACTATGCGAGTCTTTAATTAAAGCATACTCAAAATATTTGCTTTAAATTTGCTTTAATTTGTGAGGAGTTTCTTTAAGTTTATCTCAGGAGTATTTCAGTAATTCTTTTTTTACAAATTGTTAATAAACATTTGGAAAATTTATAAATAATTAAGATATGTACTTACGAATTTGCATGTGCATAAAAAGAGATAATATCGTGGATATTTGGTATATGCTCGTAATAGCATATATGTATAAATATGTATTATAATTCAACATAGATTTACGAGTGTGCAAATGCAAATATGATGGCTGTATCTTGATTAAGAACGACACTTGTTGCTGTTACTCAACACATCGCACAATTTTGCATATGATAAATCGACTGCGACGACGACAACGCTGGCTGAGACGCCGACGCCGACGTCGACGTCGACGTCAACGTCGACGCATCGAGAACTGCGTCAGTGACACGTCGCTGCAGCTTGTTAAACAAATCTGTGTGAAGCCTCTGTCCATGGGCCAAAGCGAGAGAAAAGAATTATTTATTATATGTGTAACACGATGATGGTCATTCCGTTGATGATGATAATGATCAACGCCTGCGACTTCAGACTTCAGTCGACGTCTGCGCCGACATCGACATCGACGGCATCGTCATCGTCATCGTCAACGCAGCTTAAGTTGTAGCTTCTGGATTGGATTATGGCACGAGCTCGGCTCAGTTGAGTCCAATTTCTGGAACGGGACGTGTCGATCAGAGTCGCGATCGCGTGTCCAAGACAGACAGACAGACAGACAGTCAGAAAGAAGGCAGGCAGCTCGATCAGCTAGGAATACTGTCATTCCGATAGGGTGATAAGGATAAGGATATTTGTATCTCTATCTGTATTTGTGCTGAAGAGGTCAAAGGTGACTGCAACAATGCCGACTATAACCGAGGAATGCATCGATGGCTTTCAACAATATTATGCAAGGCCGCCGGAGCGACCAAAGAAGAAGTCGATCAAGCAAATGATCCACGATCCTGACGATAATTCATATTTCGGACGCACCATCGATAGCTGGGGTAAGTCCGAGTCCAAGTTTCGGATTATGGATCTGTCTCAGTTACGTAAAGAAAAAAAAAAGAAATCATCGCATTGCGACGCGACAGAGCAAAGCGTAAATCTTTATAAATGTCAAGCTGTGCCAGTTTGGATTTAATCAAAATCTTTTGTTGCCGCATTAGCGCGTTTTATAAAATCCACAAGCATAATAAAGAGATACACACACATACTAGCACACACATACACACAGCATTATATTTCCATTTGCAATACATGAAAGTCCACACAATTTAAACGCCCGTTTTTATTACCCGACTCCCCCTTGATTCCTTTCCTTCGTTCCCTCCGTCCTCTGTAGTCTGTTTGCCGTTCTCTCTTTGACCTTTGACGGACATACATAAGTACCATAGCGTAGTGCCTGTCCAATATGCCGGTCAATTATGTCATTATGCAATCAAACCATGCACCATGAACATCTAAACATCCGAACGACAAATCAGAACTAGACACAACTTCGAATAATCTCATTTCGCAACTCGAAATTTTCGGTAAAAATCTGACAATAATCATGTCTATTCTATTGGACTTATATTTCCTTATTCCATAAAAAAATATATACTATATAGCTCTGAAAATTTTATTAATATATTCTAGCACTCCACATAAAAATTGAGCTCATTTTATTTGTAGCTTGTTAAAATCTACAACTACTTTACACTTAATTTTTGAACCTTTGATCTTATTTCATACCCCCAAAACTTGTTAAAATGTATAAATTTAGTATAAATTTAAATTTATAAATTTGTTAAATTTAGTATAAAAGTTGCATCCAGAAATTTTAGTTCGATTGATTTTATTTATTTATTTATTTATAAAATAAAATGTTCACAAATACCTTTTCTTTGATTGAAAATTGAAAATAGGAAATTACAACTTTCTGCAAATATATTTACATAGCTATTTTTTGATGAATAGCCGCTTTAGTAGTTGAGACTTTAAAGATGTCCTTTAGTTCAAATTTAACCGGACTGTAAAAAATTGACACAATATATACATCTGTAATAAATTTGTCGATTTCTTTTCCCAGTCCCAGTCAACATAAAAATAATAATTAAAATGTAAAGTCTTTCAAAAATTCCACAAAAAAATAATAACTTCTCGTAGTATAGAGCAGGAATTAATTTGTATTAACTCTTATTATGTTAATCAAATTAAGTACGTATTAGGGTGGGTGCATTAACTGGACCCTTGCCATGCAAACAGCTTCAATCGCATTGTCTAGGTCTTGGGATCAGATTACCATTGATGGACAGCAGTTCGTCCTTTGATAACAATGCTGAAGCTTTCCACTGGAGAAGAGGAACGTTCAGATGTTTAGATGGTTCGATGTCTGTTGCCATAAGCCACTTGCATGTCACTCATTGAATGGCAATCCATTATGCGAAATGGATTGGTGTCAGTCACAGGCCAGGCCAGAGTCCATCACAGGATACAGATACCCAACTCAATGGCCTGAACTGACCTGGCTAAGGCAACATGCTAATTAGACCATGCCACAACTCGGCACTTTTACAAAACTCCTGGCTTTGTCAGATCTCCCTCTCACTCTAAACATGGTCCGGTTTGTGTTTTAAACGCCTCGTCAATGATTCATCTGACGGAGCGACAACTTTAATGAATGCTCGATGCTCTCCATGGGCATAACTACAAATCTGCAGCATGTCACACATTCAAATCCTGCGCAGACTCACAAGCACTCTACATCCACATCCTCATCCTTAAAACTTGTCCCAAAAAAAGAAGTCGCTGCGTCGTAAATGTATTGCCGCAAAGCAACCCTTAAAAGTATGGCAACAACAACAACCCTCGAGCGGTATTGAAATGATTTTTTTTTTTTTAAAACTGGTTATGCGGATTCGGAGTATCTGCGTATTTCTCTGTTTATGGTCAAAAAGTAGCTCAAAGATACACACACAATCAAACGCTTCCCTTCAACGTGGTTTAGTCGATCTTGCAACAACAATGAAAACTGAGAGAGAGGGAGAATGAGGCGGCTCAATGAGCGTTGTATGCTTCGCATTTGACTCATTGAGTAAATGAGTGCTTGTGAATGTGTTTGAATGTATTTGTAAGTGTATGTGCTAAATGCCGCAGTTAACTACAAATTTACATTGGACAAATGCACTTGGCACTAAATTTTACCTGTGGCACGACAGAAATTTCTGGTGTATAATGCGTACACATCAAGTGCACTGTAAGAAATGACTTAGTAACATGCTAAGGGATTTTTGACAAAGCGAAGTATAATTGGAAATAATTATATGAAAATGAATTCTTAAGTATTCAAAATAGGAGTCAAATAAATAAATAAATAAATAAAGTAAAAAGATTTAGTACAATTTATATGAATAGTCCAAGAATTCGGCTACGAGATAAAGAAAAGAAAAGGTTAAAGCTAAGAACATGTTTAGAGAACAATTTTTGAATAATAAACTAATAAACATAATAAAAGTTGTAAGAAAAGAGCTATAAAAATGACTAAAGAAGTCTAAGGACTAAGGAAAAGGTTATGGCTAAGACCAAAAATGTAGGCTAAAGATAATGCTCAGAAAATATGTGAGAGAAAGACAAAGAAATCCGCATTGAAAAATTGCAAGAAAAAGGAGAAGCAAATGGCTAATGAAATAGACCAATGAACCAAAGTTAAATTAAGTCAAGTAAGTTAAAAATTATTTATAATTAAAACGTGCAGCTTTTCTATGAAGTGAATCATTCATTCGTTCATTTAAATATTATGGATATGGAAATGCTTCAGTTCAAGCTCCATCCAACTATTAAAAATAATTAGCTCGAGAGTGTTTTGTTCAAGCGCTCATTAGTTGTGCAATTCGATATGAAATTTCGCTCAGTGCAGCACTCGCACTCAACTGTGCAATTTCCAAGAACATTTGTACAACAGCAACAACAACAACAAGAAAGCATAATTGTGACTGCGACTAATTAAAATACAGTCGAACTTCCCTAACTCGAATCACCATTATCCAAGAAAAAAGTTCGAGCTAGGGAGACTTCGAGTTAGGGAATTTTTTTTTTTAGTTTTTTAAAAGAAACTACAAATGCAGTCAATCATAAATACATTTCAAAATTAAAATTTTTCTTGTTATTTTCAACAAAAAGCGATTCCAGTTTGTTCAAGACCTGTTAATATTCTCAAAAATTGGTTTCTTCGTTCTTTTGCTGTATCCAGAAGAAGTTCTCGGTTCAAATGTCATCATAATTAATTTTCCATTTTTTAATATAATGAAAACTGTTTTTGCTGAGATACCATATTTTTCATCAACTTCAATATATTTGGTCTACTTTCAAATTCCTTAACTAATAAGTTTGAATATTTCTTTAAACATTTTTGTACACTGATGCGCTGACAAAGGAGTACATTACAAACATCTTTCCTATAGCAATTTAACAAGTCTAAGTAATTGTTGATGCAATATTCTATCATATACCATCTCCATATGTTAATGTACATCAATATTACGTATCAAAATGAGCCGGTAACAAAAACGCAAAATAGAAACGAAAAAAAATCAAACTTTATTGGGGATTTTCCCGAAAAATTCGACTTACAGAAGTACGGGCCAATATTTTTGTTCGAGTTAAGGAGATTTTCGAGTTAGGGAAGTTCGAGTTAGGGAAGCAGATTTGTATGAAATTTGCTCTGTAAACGCTATTGCCACTCGATTTTGTTCGAGTTAGAGAAACTTCGAGTTAGGGAAGTTCGACTGTATATGCAACATCAATTACGAAAAATGACTCAAACCCTAAACTCAAACCAAAATTGGAAGCCAAATAACTGAGGAGCAAATAGCTACTTCCGAATGCAGAGAGATGCGAGAGACAGTAAAAGAGGGAGAGAGAGAAAGAGACCCTCAAATGTGAATGTCCTCAAAAAACACGGTTGCTGCTAGATGAAAAATAATTTGTACTACATTTTGAATAAAATGTTCCGTTTTCGATAAAAAGTACCCGCTTTATAAAATTTTTTTTATTTTTTTATATTTTTAATAATAAATATAATTTTATAATTAAAATTACCTAAATAAATTAAAACAACTACAACAAATATTTAACAAAAGTTATTTATTCACTTTATGTACCAATGATATCAACAAGATTTCAGAATTTGTTCTAAAAAATGCACTCACCTATACAAGTGCTTAAATTGCTAATATTATTTTATAAATACTAAGTTGCTTATTTTTAAGAAGTCTTTGTAAAAGAAAGAAATAGTTAAATGTATTTAAGAAAAAAAACTTTAATGAAAAAATTGTTTGTCAGAACTAGTGATGCCAGTTTAGCTTATAAACCATATTCTAAACTGCTAAATCTTATTTTCATTTAAATAAGGAAAAACATTAATACCACTTATTTTTTTATTGTTTGGGTTTATTTATGCTTTCGCCTTTTTAAGCTATTTTTACTTGTATTCATTATTTATTTTTATAAATAAAATAAAGCTAAGCTTACAATTTTTGTACAAATTTAAAATGTACCAGTTTTGAACAGAAATTGTAGCAAATTTTGCAACCGTACCAATGGGCAATTTGCACTCAAAACCGACTCAAAACGAACTCAGAGTCGCAGCCCTGGGACAAGTTGTGAAGAGAGAAATGAGAAAGAGAGGAGAGAGAGAGGTAGGCCTGGTGGCTGTTTGGCTCATTGTCTCTTCTGTTGTTGCTCTGTCGAAGCGTCGACACAAAATGTAAAATACGTCTCGACTCGACTCAAGCCAAGTCTGTTGTGTGTTTGGCGGGCTGCTTTATAGACAGACTTTAGTTCAGTTCGCTTCGGTTTCAGTTTTAGTTTTCAGTCTGAAATTCGTTTTGAGCGTCGACGAAACGTGCGACCGGGCCACGTTGAATGCCAAACGGGTATTCATAATATTGTTCAAACAAAATTCGTATTCACTGCAGTACAACTCGCTCAATTTTGGCAAATTGGATCCTGGCCTGGCCGGATAGTTGTGTTGTTGTTTTTTAAATACAAATACGCGTCATCTCTCCCACTCCAACTCCCTCTATCTCTCTTTCTCTCTCGTGTGTGTGTGTGTGCCTGGAAAAGCGAGTTAAAGTCTAAGTTTAAGTTGCAGCATCAAGTGAAGTGTGTTTGGTTTGTGTTTGTTTTTGTTGTTGCTCCTGTTTTGACTGTGTCAAAAGATACTCGTGAATAGATACAAAATGTATCTGTAGAATTTAAGTAGTGTAATGAATTATTGGACGAATATTCATTCATACGTTGAAGTTTTTTGTCACGCCCGAAACATACACACACACACACATGTTTAGCGTAGTCATTAAAGTATCTGATACTTTTATGGGCGCTCTTGCGTCCGTCTTGCGGTGCTCGTAGAACGCGATACTGTTGGCTCGAAAAGGTGTGGTTGTTTGTATGTGACGGAGTCGAAGAGCGGCCCCGTCAAAGCCACTCAACCCAGCTCACCAGCTAAGAGATACAAATATACTCACATACATGCGTAACACTTCATGTGAGTGTGTGTGTGCGAGAGTTTCCGCATTTTGTTTTGTTTTATGCTGGCATCGAACTATAAAGAATGCCAAGCAAAAATAATTACATTGCTGCGTTGCACACGCCAAAGATACAAATGTATCTTAGGGTCAAAGTCAATGCGGCATCGGAAAATGACAAACGACAGCTGCAAAAAGACAGCACGGAAATATGCCGCAAAATGTTGTCTTCTGCCTCTACATACTTTCATTTTGACTTTGGCCTATTTGCTGCGTATCTGTTGCATTGTGACAGCCATAGCGCAAGAGTATCTCACAGATACACGCTGGCACAGGTTGCACAAATCGCTTCTAGTCGCGCCAGTGTGTCGCCAAAAAGCCGCTTAGGCCATTGAATCGACTGGAAATGTGCTAAGAGGCCATCCGATTTTTTACGTTTTTTTCTTTCCTTATTTTTGGGGGTAGATTGTGTCAAGAGCAGGACAAAAAGGCGCCAAAGTTGTTGTGAAAACGTTGAAGCGAAAAGTGGGAACCGGGAACGAGTGTAGAGAAATTCTCGGGAAGCAAAACAAAACAGAGAGCAACTGAGAGCGAGAGCGACAGAGAGCGAGCGAGGAAATGCGAATTAGTGTAGAAAAGTTGTAAAGCACGTAAAAAAAAACAACCAAAAAAAAAAGAAAAAGTTGTAAAAATGTGTATACAAATACGAGTAAAAAGTGTTATTAAAATGAGCAAAATATAATTATTAATATAATATAAAAATAAAATAATATGCAAATTAATTTGAATTTGAAATAAATAAGTTCTCCTCAATAGTTTATATTTATAGAACGATTTATTAAGTGTACTTCAATTTTGAAGTTCTTACAAATTTACACATAAGCATCACAAAAGTAATAAAGTTATAAACAACCCACCAAAATGTCGAAACCCGTACCAATGTCCACATCGAATACGGATTATGATCTGCAAAATATTCGTAAGCCCGAACCATTTAAGCTCGGCCAGTTTTTATACAACTCCGAGACGGGTACGGTTATGGGGCGAGATCGTGCCTCATGGGGTAAGTTTGGGAAATATTTGCCATTCTATGGTATTATTTTAAAATGACTATGTTTTCAAACAATTCAAACTTTTAAATTGATTCGCGCTAAGATTCTAATTGGCTATTCTTTAATATTCTAAGGAATCTGGGCTGGTAATGTGTTTTTTATTCATTTGTTATTCAAAAAATTTTATTTTGAAAGAAATTAGTCTTCTAAAATTATTCAAGTTAAGATTGTAATATGCTCTTGAAAAAATATTCGATTAGAATCGAAATATTCTTTTTTGTGGTATTCTATTTAGAGATTCAAACTAAGCTTGTTATGTGTGTTTTTCTAAAGAATTTTATTAAAAAGATAATGGTTAAATATTCAATTAACATTATGTTACTCCATTAAAACGATTCAAGCTAGGATTCTCTTTTGCCAATATATTAAGATAGTCACATACCATTTTATAAAATTCTATTGAGAAGATTGTATCAATTGTATTCTACTTAAAAGATTCGAGTTAAGATCGTAATATTCAAATTTAAATAATATTCCATTTGATGGTATTATTTGCTAAGATTCGAGTTAAAATCGTAATACGCGATGATATGACACTGACTGACTGACCTTCAGTATAATTTATATTCCAAACCCTAAAAAAAACAGATGTTTCTGGAAACACACCTACAAACGTGACTTCAAAGGGAATACAAATTATATGTGTTTATATAGAAATGTATTTGAACAAATAAGTCAAGTAGTAAATGGCAAGCAAACCAATTTATTGCAGTTGCAAAACGTTTTAATTACATACTCGCACCTGCCAAAAGGGTTGCCACTTTGCGTTGACGCCACTTTGTGGGCTCGGTTGACATACTTTGAGTTTGAGGCGTCAGAAGTGACATAATTGTGTTACCTGCATAGTATGCTAATCTGTCAAATCCGGAAAACCAAATTAACAATATGATTTTTTTTTTGTTAGCTAACAAGAAAATGAGAAAATTAGACAGTTGATAATCTATAAGGTTTTTCTTTTAATTCATCTTATGCTAACAATATCCAATAACTTTTCTTGATTTACACACACTTTTTTCTTTGTGTATAAACTCTCTCGCTCCCAATTGCGCTTTTTATTAAAAATTGTGGCTAGCTGTCAAGATATTCACCAAGTTGAGGTTAGGTGAACCCATTGCTTACTTGTGTGAGTGAGCGCGATCAAACCAGAAAAAGAGTGCGAGAGAAAGAGCAGAAGAGCGAAAGGCGGTTTTAAGCAAAGCTTGGCAGCTATTGAGTGACTGCAGCGTAGTTTCTAAGAGCGAACTGCCAAGTCTTATACTTGCATGATTCATAGCAGGCGTCGAAGAGTTCAATCTTATACTAAAAACGTTTTAAGAGCGAGCAGGCAAGTCTTATACAAGCATGATTCATGGTGCACGCTGAAGAGTTCTATCTTATAATGTTTAAGTGTTATTCTTTGAGCCATAAGCCGGCGCTCGAACTGCGCTCATTGATCATCACTCAGCGATCTTCATCAATTAAGAGTTTAACCCAAGAGTGACTTTAAGTGCTTAATTTAATCAGCTCAATTGAGCCGGCGACATTGTTCCAGTGTTCATGAATCTGTCATTATTACCATTTGATTGAGTTTCCTTTTTTTTAATGCATTTACTCTTAATGATAATCTAATCATTCTTTCTTCTCTGCATTTTCTTCAACAGCTAAGATTGGCATCTTCTACGTAGTGTTTTATGGCGTACTCGGTGCTCTTGTGGCCATTTGCATGTGGGCCTTCTTTCAGACACTGGACCCACGCATACCCAAATGGACACTGGATACCTCCATAATTGGCACAAATCCAGGTGAGCTATTGGCAAATAGAGCAGCTACACTAGTTAAATAAAAATTACATAAATAATTTGTTACAAAGTCTAAAATTAAACATTATGATTAAATTAAAATCAAAATAAATTAAAAAAAAAATATTATTTTATAAAATTAATAATAAAATATTAAGATTATAAAAAAAATCATAGTTAAAATGCTTGCTCTTTTTTACTGATGCTTAGTTTAGAAAATAAATAATTGATTTTTTGCAAAACTTAGAATTTTTGTCTAAAAAAGGCATTGAAAACAAACTTATTTCAAGTGTAAGATATTGAAATTAATATTTTTCTTTTATAGGACTCGGCTTCCGCCCACTGCCGCCGGTTGATAATGTGGAGAGCACATTGATCTGGTATAAGGGCACTCAGCACGAGAACTACAAGCACTGGACGGATACACTGGATAAATTCCTGGAGGGTAAGTCGGGCTGGATACTAGCTTTGGCACTTACCATTAGTGGCCACATCTAGGAACGCAAGGGTAGCTTTTAGCCAGTGTTAAATGGGTGTTGCATGTTTATACTTTATGCACAGAATGACCATGGACTGATTCTTGTTGTTGTTGTTGTTGTTGCTAGGGCTACCCTTACAGGGCGCTTGACAACACGCCATATATTTTGCTTTTTTTTTAATTTGAAACCAAGAAAAAAAATTTTATTGATTTTTGGTTCATGCCAACCGCTGAAAACAATTATGCTTCTCTAAAATTTTTTTTTTTATTCATTATTCACAACGTATGTGCCTAGAAAAAGAAGAAGAAATCCGGGAAATTAGGTTGTTACTAGGCGATATACGTTTATCGAATAAATATATCATATAGTTTGCAGATAGGTCATGTGTAAACAAACTAAGAAAACTTAGAGTTCAGATACCAAGGTCAGTTTGAAAATATAAGACAGATATATTAATAAACAAGTAAGCTTAATTTTAATTAAACTTTAAAGCTGAAAGGAATAAACAAAATATAAGAATTGTTTTTATCAAATATGGAATAAAATAAAAGAAATGATCTCAGACATAAATTTTATATTTTATCATAATAGATCATTTTCCAATATATAAATTCGATATAATTTCCTTTATTAATTTATAAGAGGAATCGAAATTAATCGAAAACTCACATCTTGCTAAAATTTTCATCCAGAAATATTTACAAGTTATTAATTTAAGCAATTTACGCTTGAAGAAATGCACTTGGATGAGCATATCGATTCTAAATTGGAATAAATTCACTTTTTATATATTTTTGCCCGTTTTCTTAATAATTTAGTCACAAAAGGGACAGTTTGTATTCTAACTTTTATATAAAAAAGTGAACTTCTTAATATTTTTGAATCAAATAAAAAACATTCTTAACATATATGTATGTACAACATTTTAAAATTGGTCGCATTGAGTGCTTGAACTGTTCGCCTTGAACGCGACATCTGTTTTTTGCTTTGGTTTTTTGAAATTATCTTGAAAACGAACCATAGCCCAAAATCAATCTTGTCACCAATTATAGTGCTTATCAACCCCTATAAGTTTCGATATTTGGTAAAATAATATATTGTTTTGACATATTTTTTTTCACTTTGAATGCAAACAAATGTTACATTCGACATTGGGGAAATGCTCATACTTATGTTTGAAGGAATCAAGCAAAATCTAATAATGTATTTGATTAAAAATGGGATACTAAAAATGTCTATTTCGAGATATTCATATTAAATTTTATCACAATAGATAATTTCTAATAAATAAATTTAATATAATTCCTTATTTGTGTATATTTATATGAACTTAATGATTGCATTATTTATATTACCTGATCGGACATTCGTAGCAAATTTTCCATTCTTCCTGTGTATATATGCTAGTCGCCTTCGCACCCTTCGTGCTGCTTTCGTCACTAGCGCGGACTGCCGTCCGCAGTGATTTTAAAAACGAAATAATTTTATATATGCTATAAAGGGAAATACGGTAACATTAGATAAGAATATTATTTGTTATAAAATTAAATTTATTCTAATAGATCAGTCGGAAATTATTTCTTCTACTTAAGATTTTTAAAAATTGTGTGGAATACAATAAAATTAAGTAAAATGTAATTCTAAACGACCACGAACTAATTGCTTAATCATCCCATGTTTTTTGCAGTGTACAAAATGCCCGGCATGACTCCGGGACGTGGTCAGAACATTTACAACTGCGACTACAACCAACCACCGCCAAAGGGTCAGGTGTGCGATGTGGATATTAAATCGTGGTCCCCTTGCACAAAGGAGAACAACTACAGCTACCACAAGAGTTCGCCCTGCATTTTCCTCAAGCTAAACAAAATCTACGACTGGATTCCCGAATACTACAATAGCTCACAAGATTTGCCCGGTAACATGCCCCAGAATCTGAAGAACTACATTGCCGAAGTGGAACAGAAGGAGGCGCACAAGGTGAGTATCCAAAAACTGAAACTATCTATCAGATACTTTTGCTTACACTACTCCAAATGTAGCTCAACACAATTTGGGTATCCTGCGAGGGTGAAAATCCGGCCGATCAGGAGAATATTGGACCCGTTGCTTATTTGCCCGTTCGTGGATTCCCAGGCTACTTCTATCCCTACCAGAATTCCGAGGGCTACTTGAGTCCCCTCGTTGCCGTGCACTTCCAGCGCCCCAAGCGTGAGTATCTCTACTTGGGTTTCAATGACATATATAACTAATCACTTATAACGCCTTTTATCAGGTGGCATTATCATCAATATCGAGTGCAAAGCCTGGGCCCGCAACATTCATCACGATCGCAAGGAGAGACTCGGATCTGTGCACTACGAGCTCTTGATCGATTAAAGAGCCCCAATTCGAGGGACCTAAAATAGTAAAAACAACACCAAAATTCCGTATTTTCCTAAGAAATACAATTTATTTTCTTTCTTATAAACACAAACTAACCCACAAAATAAGAAATGACAAACCAGAAACAAAAACAAAACCAGAAGCATCTTTTGATAATACAATTTTTAAACGTAGCTTCTTCTTATACACATATAAAAGTAAAAAATATATAAAAAAAATTAGGCTACCGCCTAAGAAGATTTCTATTAATTACGAGCGATTTTTGCGATTATTACAAAGAAATATTATAATAATAAGGATTATAATTCATGATGTTGCTGCTGAATGAAGATGTTCCCTTTTTATAACGCTAATATGCCGATTTGTGAAAGTGAATCTCAAAAGATTGTACTAAATGCTAAAAAAAAAAAAAAAAAGAATTGCTAGCCAATTACGAATCTCACTTAGCTCTGTTCCAAACTACGACAAATTACATGTTATTGCTTATTTAAATACAAATAAAACAAAAACTAAAATTAACATTAAAATTACAATTAAAACTGCCATTTAAAATCGAGCGGAATTTTTTAGTATCCCTAAAAAGCAACACACACGCTAGAATTATATTTAAATTATAATTTAAATAAAAAAAAGCAACAGCAAAAGAAATCACAACAAATAATAATTATAATTATAATAACTATACATCCATTTAAAAGTTAATATTATAAATCTTTCTGACCAAAACATTGTACAACCTAAAGCTACAACTAATACATCAACTTTTGGGAGCCAAATAAACTTTATTATTCCATTAAAAGGAAAAATTCCAAGGAAAAATATATTTAAAGCATTTTTCCAAAAAACTAAATAAATTACACAATCTTATACACAATATTTATACACGAAATCCCATAAGCATTTTTCGAATATATTTACATAATTATAAAGACGCAAGTCAAGTGGAATGTGTAACAATCAAACCAATAACAAAATTCGCAAATTTAGTTTCTAAGTTAATTAATGTTAAATCCATATAAAAACCACAACAACAAAACAGCTATGGTTATGTGAAATCATTTTCAAACTGTTCTCAATAAAAATGGCGATACAAAATCAATTATCTTGTTATTTTTTTAGATTTTTATTAATTTTTTAAATTACATGATCACGACGACATGTTTGCTATTTCTTGAAATTCTTCAAATATACATACATATAAACTCGGTATGCAATAATAAGATCTCTTCACTTGATAGCCCATTAAATCAATTATTATAATTCAGATTCAGTTGAAATTTAGATCGAATTTCCTTGACCAAGTACACTCCATAAAAGAAAAATTTGAGTTCATCTGCATAAGCATAAGAAATATTAGTTTGTACAGAATACAGCTAAAATATTGGATTAATATTTCGATAATTTTTACGAATTCTGATTTCAATCAAAATAATAAAACTAAAAATTTTTGCTTCGGTATATAAAAACTAAAAGTATTGAAATTTTTTTAAAAATATCTGCCTTAATATGAACATTATTCCTTAATAATTTAAATAACTGATTTGCATAGAAAATCTTTTGAAAAACTATTAACAGTTTGATACATTTCGTCATAAGATTAAAATCAAAATCATATTTAAGAATGTTCCGGTTTTCACTTTTTACTTTTTAGCATTTAGTGATATGCATTTGTTCACTTTGAATTTAGACTAAGTGTTTGAAAATGATCGTTTTTCGTTTTATCGGACTTAAACTAATCAACTCAAAGTGATATCATTCCGCTGAATATCGCCGAAATGGTATTAGAGCAGGTTAAAGAAATTCGATTCCGACATATCTTGTCGAAAGTGAAATTTGGAACAGGCCTGATTAATTTTGTTTTATTATTACGAGACTTGAACATAACTTTTGAAGTTATATAGGCTTTTACCCAAAAGAGTAAGCCTCAAAATCTGTGCATTCATACATATTCACAATAAGATAGCTAAATCATTTTATAAAGATGATATCTTCATAATGAGATATCGTATACTGCGATAACGAGTTGCTACCCGTAACTTGTCATATGCCTGCATTTCAGTTACATAAACCTAATTGCTGTCTGGCTGCCTGTTAGCCACATGTTGGCCCGATAAGATACGGAGTACGACCCTAATAGAAACACTCGAAATCAAGATAATAATCAAATCAAGAAATCTGTGCTGTTGCCTCACGTTGGTCAGCAGTGTTCGGTGTCCAACTGAACACTGAACGAAAGCTTGATCGATATGAAATATATTTATATACATTTTATATATTTCTATAGATAAGTAATCCGGGGCAATTCAGTCAATTGCGTCATTGTAGCTCATTAATAGCATTTCTTTATTTTCTGTAGATAAATGCAGTATTTTTAACTAAATCAACAGTGCGTAAGCAAAACAGTCAATGGGACCTTTGAGGTTTTAAAAATATAACATAGATTTTTATACAATCTATCTATGAGTGAAGAAGAGATTGCGATAGATATTTCTTAGATAAATTTATAAATAAAGAAGATACTGTAAAGCATCAATCCATACCCGCAGATTCGTACAAATAGAAGTGCTGTTCAGCTCAAAGTCTCATAAACACATTATATCACAGGGTATTCCCCAGTCGAGTACTTTATTCTTTAAATTTTCAAATTCGCCACAACAGATCTGCGAATAATCATTGGATAAAAGAAGGAGTACTTTCTGGCCCAAGTCAATATTTAGGTGTTAAAATGTAGCAAGTGAGACAAACTGCGATGAGATATACAAATTCGTTGAGTTTCTTACGGTAACAGGTTATTTCTAGACTTACGATAAATAAAATTAAGTTTGATAATTGTGCTAATAAATGTAATAGATAATGTGAATATTGCTGTCATTAGTATTTATGAGCAGCTGGGCTTCATTAAGGAACTATATCGTTAAAAAAGAACAACTTGATTAATTCTAGGGAAAATATCAAGCAATATATACAGTTTGTCAACTAATTCTTTGCACTCCCTTAAAAATGTAATATTTTGACTTTAAATAAGAAAATAATAGCTTATTATATATATTTGGAAAGGTCGTTTAAATTCCGTTTGAATGATGCAAAAATTTCCTTAACCCATTAAGTAATTTTAAAAAATACAAACAAAAATATTTTTGAAAATTTTTTTTTGCAGTCACTTCTTAAATTGTTAAAAGAATTTTTTTGCATCCCAACATTTTTTGGAAAAAATCGAGGAAAAAAGTTTTGAAAAGTGACTTTTACATAAATTCCAAATTTTCGAAGGGTACTTAATGGGTTAAGGAAATTTTTGCATCATTCAAACGGAATTTAAACGACCTTTCCAAATATATATAATAAGCTATTATTTTCTTATTTAAAGTCAAAATATTACATTTTTAAGGGAGTGCAAAGAATTAGTTGACAAACTGTATGTATCTACAACACATTTTAAGTAAATAAATACTTAGCCTCATATCCCATATAATTTATTATTAGGAAACTTACCGTCAGTTTTAATTACTTTTTCTGAAATATTTCGAAACACCTTTAGGTATTATTGATGGAAATTACTTATCTATAATAGAACAGCAAACATATTATTTACTTAGACATCATAATTTTTAATGACTGTATATTTCGATACATTAGCTTTCGCTTGTCTGCTGTTCATGATGACGTCAACCGAATAGAAAATAAATATAAATAATGAGACCAAAACTAATATTAAAATATGTTCAATCGGCTCACTTTTTTTTTCTCCCGAGAATACTCCATGAGTATTGATCATGATTGAAATATGTATTTTACTTATAAGCTATGGTCAATTATAGTCGGGCTTGACAACCGACGTCGACTAATTGGCACCTAATTAGCTGAAAGGCAACCGCTCAGAAACCCGTAAACGACTGTAAATCAGCAAAGTACACAACAGAGGAATGGCAAAAATCTTTTTTTCCTTTTTTTTTTTGCTAAAATGGAAAATCAAAACTTCTCTCTAATGAGGAAGCTGTTCCCCTACGCATCGCGGCTCTCTGTTTACATAAATTGCAGGAAAACTCAGTTTGGACCAGATAAACTGGTTTGTAAGACTTAACAAGCTCACGCTGAGATCCAGAGATCTGTATCTGTGTATCTGTATCTGTGCCCTGTTGCTTTGATTTGCTTAAGTCGCAGCTACATTCAAGTTGAAGTTGAAGCTCAAACATATTCATATTCTGTCTTCGCGCTATTAAGATTGAGAATTGAGCTTTTTTTATAAGGCATTTTTATAAATTTTTGAGATAAGATAAAAACTGTCGAAGTTAAAGCTCACTGATAAACCTTTTATTTAGTATCTGCAGTAGATTAATTCAGCATCATACTAAATTCTACATTTTTCAACAATATTTCATTTTTTTAAATATTTTTTTAATCGAAGCTTCCCAAGTGTAGCATTCCCAAGCACCCCATAAAACTCTCAACGAAGTTGACTTTTTAGAGCAAGAATCTCCTTTCTTAGGGGGGACAGAAGACATAGTTAAGTAGATATAATTTAATAAATTTATTATGATTACAGCAATGAAGTATCATGATAAAAATACTCCATAGAGAGATTTAGGCGTTGTAAGCATGTATAAGTACAAAGCATACCATAAACGCAATGTACGAGGAGTATTTGCAATCATTCTCTCTCTCTCTCTTTTTCTCTCTCTCTGGCTCGGAAATGCTTATTTATGCGAATTAAAATTTCAAAGTGTTTCGACACTTTACAAGGCATGATGACTAATACAATAGCATGGAAAAACAAAATTTCCCGCGTGCGGTGCACATTAGAAAAGTTTTTCGCTTACAAATCTATGTACAGTGAACCACAACAAAGCAGCCAAAAAAGCTTCAATGTACCTGAACACATACACATGTACATACATACATAAATACACAAATGAAAGTTTGCTACACCCGAAAATGCGCCCAAAATGTGCTGTGTAGATGAAACACAAAAACAATACACAAAACATTTTGTTGACGCTCCCAGTAAAACAAAAACAAATACACGAAAACAAAGACACAAATCATGCTCTACGCGAGAGAGTTGGAGCAAGGAGCATAATAGAAAAGCCAACGTACTCTCAGCGCATGCCATTGAGAGTGGGAGACGGAAGAGAGAGCGAATGAGCTAAGTTAGTGTGCGTGCCCGTTTCATAGTGCCTTTATTTTAATATTCATAAAGCAACAGTGTTTCGCATTAGAAATATCGCACAGGGTCGAAGCTCATAAAATGCGGGTACGTTTTGAATCACATATTCAAAAACTATGATTATTACTTTAAATTTATATTGTTTGCCCAACAATAAATATAGAATAATAACAAGAATAAATTATGTTTATACATATAATTAAACTCAAAGCTTTTAAATGATCATTTTCTTCCTGAAACGCTCCTGCTAATCACCCGCTACTGTTGCTGTCTGGTCGCTGTCTGCACTCAAGCAAGCGTTCTCACTGCGTACTCACAATGCATGTGAGAGGCGGTCGCGCTGCCGAAAGCAACAACTGGCACAACAACAATTGCAGCAAGAGATTGGCGTGACGCTCAAAAACACCCGCCCACTTCTCACCCATCAACAAAGAAGCTTTTGCTTTGGTCTTTTTTTGTTTTTGTTATGGCCGCACAAGTGTCAAAAGCGTTCAACAGCTGTCTGTATTCGAATACTTGTATCTCTTAGCTTTTGTTGTAAGTGTGTGTGTATGTGTGTGTGTGCGTGTTGACTGAGAGCCGACGCCGCATGTGTGAGTGTTGAGCGACGCAGTAACTGAAGACCGCATCGACGACGTCGACGTCGACGTCGACGTCAGTTCTACCACCACATTCTGTGCTTCAGTTGGTGATCTTTCCTCGAGAGCGCAACACGCAATACGCAGCGGGAACCGACTTAGTCATTTTTTCTGTGCTTCGTTTGTGTGTGATTCAAAATATACTCGTGCCGGGCATATTTATAAGAAATTACAAAATTTGATTGAATTGTAAAAATATCTGATTGCTCCGTTGTTAAATGATTCATCATTAAATATTTGTGAAAATAATACATTACATTATTAAAAGCTTTTGAATACTTGCATTCATACGTACTCCGTCCACGTGAGCAACAAAGTGTAAAAGTAATCAAACGGGAGAGATAAAAAAGCGCCAAAATGTCGAAGAATAATGGGAAAGGCGACAAATACGAAAATCAATTTCCGCAACCGGCCAGGAAACAAACCTGTTCAGAAATGTTCTACGATCCTCACGATGGTTCCATCTTGGGTCGCACTCCTAAAAGTTGGGGTAAGATATAAGTAAAGAATTGCAACGGTTAATATCGGATAACTTTGTGGTATCCAAAGTACACTCTCCTTCGCGCTCTCTCTCTCTATCTCTTTCAATTCAATGGCTAGATGAGTGTGCAATGTTATACCCTACGTCAATCGAGTGTTGTGTCGTCTAAACTACAAAGGAAAAACCGCAATAGACTGTAAAACAAAATAAGTATAAAATACATACATATATATTGTATATACTATATACTATGTAAACGCAAGTCGGTCATTCGGCAATGAGTGCGAGTAAAAGCAAATAAAAAGAGCTTATCTCTTACTCCGCTTCGCTCTGCGTATCGACTGTGGAACAAAAACAGGCTTTAGATGTCATTGCCATATGCGAAATCTTTTATACGTTAAGAGATAAAAGTCGTACAATTCTCGTAACTAAAAAAATATACATTTGAGTATATTATGCACAGGCTGTTTGCTGATGAAATTTGCCTTGACTCAGCTACAAAATATTATATATAATACTCTGTATATGAAAATTATTTTTAAATGTGTTAATATTTATGTAAATCTTGCGGCTTTCATATGACGCGCTTCAACAGTATTTTCTTGACAATTTAATCAATATAAATCAACTTTTTTTGTATAAAGTTCATTGCTAGTCTCAATTTTCGAATAATTCAATTTTAGTTTGATTTGATGTACTTTTTTTTATATCAGGAAAATGCTGATTCAGATATTTTATATAAATTTATTTCCATTTTACAATTTTTACTTAAGTAAATTCAGTTTATTCAAAATGAATTCTTCCACAATAAACAAGATTTTCGAAAGTAACGTTTGCTCATTAAAATTACAAATAAATTATCTTTCATAATAATAATGACTAATGCCATTTTTTGGTTAATTTAAGCAAATAATTTAAATAAGCAATAATTTAAAAGTTCAAATTCGACGATCCCTTCGAGCATTAAACAGCCAGCATACAATCACGTACATATTTATATAATCATGTATGGGTTCAAAAATTTTAAAATGTGTGGCAGAATATACATAAGTGTGTATGTATGTATGCACTCTTTTATACAAGTATGTATATAATTCCGTTTTCGGTGCTCATAAAGCAAAACATAAAAATTTTTCGAACCAAAAAGATAAAAAATTTATTAAAATAAACACGGAGACACGTTTTTGCAAAGAGAGAAAAGAGAGAGAGAGACAGAATTTTTAATTAAAGAGAGTCGAAGACAGGTAATATGTAGTTATAAGTTTTGTAAACAAATTCAAGGTTTCTGCCCCACTCGATGTAGATTTTTCACGCCTCAAGAACGATTACGCCAATTTTTCATGATTTTCCATAGTGCAATCAAATAATTTGATTGAAATTAAAATAAAATAATGAAAGATTATTTGGCACATCTGAATTCATCGAATTGCAGTGAGTTTTTCGTGTTATCGGGTAATCAATAGCACAAACGGGTATTCTAAGTATTCCTGACGTAAAATTAATGAGAATTTGTTTATGCAAGGCTTTTATTAAAATTGGAACTTGTCAACATTTAATTCGTTCGATAGCTCACAAGTTATTTACGTTAAATACCATTTAAGTAACCAAAATTAGTTTATTTTATTTTGGCCATAAGTTCACATTAAAGCTCCGAGCCATTTTTACAATTAACTCCATCGGTGTAAGTGTTTGTTTGTTGTATTTTATGACCAGCCTTTCATGATTCTCATTATGGCCAGATGGTCATTTTGTCATGCCAACTGGGCCCAGTCTATCCCTTAGCCCTAAACCCTTTGCTGCCACACCTGTCTGTAAATATAACTAAATACACATGCACCTGAGTGTGTACCTTTGTATGTACGTACATATTCCATTTCGGTATACACCCCTTAATTGGTTCTATTCGCAGTTAAATCTATCTATCAAGGATTGCACACTATTTTTTTGCTAACTAAATATATAGTTGATAATGGTTGACTTGTGCAGTCCATTAAAATGTCATTTGGTATCCTTTAGTTGAAAATATATTAAAAGATACTTTTTATCTAATTTGTTTTAATTTAAAATATTTTTCGAATAATTAAAGTTGTCTTTAAATAAATAAAAATCCATTGTAATCTTAGTGTATTCATTTAGATACTATGTTATACCTGTATACCAACCAAAAACAAAGACTGTTTTGAGTATTCATTTTCTTTTATCCAATCAATTATCCCAACTAAAAATTTGATTCCGATCATTACAGTTCACAGAGTGTCTGTCAGTTCATCAGTTTTTCTCTTATTTAGAAAATATTTCGCACATTTTTCCCAGATTGTACTAATTTAAAATGATCATTGTTTTGGACACAAATTCCCGAAAGCATTGCAAAATTGTCGGATATGAAATAAACCAACAAAAAAGATCGTAATCCCAAGATCACGAACCATAAACATTTAATGGATATTTCAAAAGCCGCAACGATTTTATCAGAGCTGTAACAAAAGCATAGAATGCCTCGCTTTGCTTTAATTTTCACTCGGTTAAATTGAAGCTAAATAATTAAATTTTTTTGTCACTTTTGTTGCTGTTGTTGTTATTTTTATTCTGATGAGTGGAATAAAACCGGTTGAACGGCTTTTGGTTTAAAAGTGCTTTCATTACAAATTCTGATGCCTTTATTTAGCTTTGCTTACTTTGCACTTTAATTAAAAAATTTGTTTTTGTTTTTGTTTTGATTATATTCCTTCTTTTTTTTTTTTGTTGCAACAACAACAACTACAATAACAATAAGAGTACAATAACACCTGCGGGTCAGTCGATGTTATTGTATATTTAAAACCAGTTCGATCCGATAATTGCCAATTTGTTGCCACTTTTTGAGGGCAGCCCCATCATCAGTTTTAGCTAGTTAGCTGCCCGTTCACCGGGCGCCCATTTAGATTAATAGATGCATCTAATTGTTGCATTAACTAGTCACGCACACCACAACACAACACACCACACGATACTGCATCAAACCAGAAATTTGTGTGATATCCCCCAGCAAGTTGAACTCGGTTTTAGCTTTAATTAAATTCTTACTTAATTAGTCCACCGAAAATTTCATTAATTATTTTCAACACTATTCATTATTTTATTTGATTATTCTATTATAAAATCGATATTCATTATAACTGCCAGAATTGAGAGTTGTCGTTATTAAAATATGGAATTCCTTCTTTAAGGTCTATTCAATTTTTTTGATAAATTTATAATCTGTATTATACACTGCGCGTCATCAGGTTAGCACACCTACTATGAGACTAATATAAATGCCCCTATTCTTGTTGTTTTTAGCATTCGGCTTTTTTTTTGTTATCAGTTTTTCGCATCTCTGTATGCTCTATCACTAGTAAAAAAATTACATTATAAAAAAGTCCCGTTATATGCCTTTTGGTATTTTCTTTTATTATCGTTTGCAAAGAATGTAATATTCTTGCGTCATCAGGTTAGCACACACAATTTCGATTGCACTTTTCTTTGCCATCCAAGCACGTGGGATATCCAAATTTTTTTTGCTGCTCTAGTGGTCTATTTTCTTTAATATGGGTAAAGGAAAAACGCTTACCGTCAAGGAGTAAGCCAAAATTGAAGCTTACGAGCACTTAAAGTTATCAATAAGTTAAATATCAAGAAAAATCGGAAGAAGTCGCAAGGTTATATCAACATTCCTCAGCAACAAGTCGGGGTATGGCAAAAATAATAAAGGAGGCAACAATAAAGTGCTTTCCGATGCTAATAAGAGAGTAATTTAAAGAGAAGCGTCAATTTCTCATGACTCGACCGCAAAGATCAGGGTAAAAGTTGGTGTTAAAGCGAGTTTATCTTAAATTCAGAGGGTCATAAGGAAGGCCCTACATTTTAAGAGACTAAAACTAAAGAACAAAACCCCCCTTAATGATGCTCGTAAGGCAGCACACCTTAATTTACACGAGAGTACATGTCAAGGAAATCTGATTGGTACCACGTTGTCTGTTCGGATGAAAAGAGAGTAAATTTGGTGGGACCCTACGGATGATCCACGATCTAAGGAAGAAGGAGCACCAGTTGGAACACCTTCATTGCTGCATGGGGGGTGGGATGGCGTGGGGAGCTCTGGAACGTGCGAGTTGCAATTTTTGACTACAAATATGAACTCGAAATCGTACAAAGCCTTGCTTGGGCATGCATTTCCCCACTTTAAAAGTTTGTTTTTAAATATGCCATGGCATTTTCAACATTTTTATGGTCCGATTCACACGGCCAGAATAGTAAAGTCATGGATTCAAGACCAAAATGTAAAATTATTTCAATAGCCACCTTACTCACTCGGCAGTAATATAATAGAAAAAGTTTGGGGATGGCTTGTTCACAAAGTGTATGTGTCTGGAAGACAATATTCTACCATAGAGGAACTAATTGAAGGCGTCAAACGAGTTTGGGCAGCCATTCTTTAAAATTTTATTGAAAAGTTTAATGAGTCGCTTCCCAACCAAATTTATGCGGTCGTTGTCAACAAGGAAGGATCGACACAATACTTAATTTATAAAAAAATGTCTAAATAAGTAAATAATAAAGTTTAAAAATAATTTCATGTCAGCAAAGCTTAAAAAAGATAAATATAGTTTCCATGTGCTAACCTGATGACCAAAAATAAATTGTTATTTTTTCTGGTATTTTCTAAAAAAATTAAAAAAAATATATAAGAAAAAATATAAAAACAATTATTTAGTTTTTATTTAATAAAAAACTGAATCAGCTACTATCTGGAATCAATTTAAAAATTTTAGCCCTGTGCGTTTCAATGGAATTGAGCCAAGACTACAAACTCAAAAGGTGTGCTAACCTGATGACGCGCAGTGTATTAATATTACGAGTTCAATATTAATAAACTATCTACATATATCTAAGATTTCATTAGCGATTTATTATTATTTTCTATTTATAACCAGAATCTATTTAATTCTATTAATAGTTTTATTTATTTAATTTATTTACCGTAAACTAAGACCAAAAGTACTTTTAAAAATAAAAATAAAATTTAGTAACTTGGTATGATATAAAATAATATGAATTATACTAAAATTTAAGTTTAAACTGAAAGAATAAAAAACAAATTACATATAAAAAGTGTAAAAATCTTTTTAAAAAAATCAATCAGATCAATAACTATTAGTAATAGTAATTAGTTGTAATTCTGGTAATACTATTAGGAAGGTCAGGGATTTCTCGCAAGGAAGAGAATAGAACAAATAAAAGAACACACGGATCCCTTAATAACTTAATAATTTCTAAGAGATAGAAGAGCTTATAAAATTGTCAGTCGTATATCTTTATGATCTTTACTCATTCGCAGTTCTTAGACCCATTTTTAACCACATCATCCACTGGTTATAAAACTACTCGAATAAATGAAAAAACTTTATAGATCTTGTCTTTTGTGAGACTTACCAAACTAAAGACATAAATGCCCAATTAGGCACAACAACAAAAAAAGAAAACATTGACAAAATGTGCCCCAAAAGTCTGTCAAAATTGTCGTAAGCTCGTATATGTGAAAACAATCAAGTAGAGACTCTTCCCAACACACACATTTATCAAACTAAACGGACATAATGTTTGCCATGACGGGGTTAACACACGCACGATTTTGTTCCAAATAAGGAGAGGAGAATGGAGAGAGGGGGGAGACATTTGCGGGTGTGGACGGACTAACAATACAGGCGCCAATGCGACGATATCTATTTAGGACGTCTTGAGGGCGGATGGGTGAATGTCTGAACTGAGAGACGGATGGACGGACAGATGGATGGGTGGATGGAGTCTCCTGCCCTTATTGACTGGGCATAAATGTTTGTCTTATCATCTTGGTCAAAAGAGAGAGAGGGAAATGAGTATAATGAGTATAATATGATGACAGTCACCAGCCAGTTGTTGCTTTTCCAGCCTGTCTCGAAGGGGCGTCATAATTGCGAGAACCTTTTGGAGTCGTCGTGACTGCGACACTTAAATTAATTTAAACTGAAAGTGCCAAGCAAAGGTCGTTGTTTCGCATGCTAATAGAAATCAAGCTCGAAATGTTAACATAAATGTTACATAATTTTACAACAATAAATTTAAATTTTAATAAATATCATTAGTTTGTTTATTTTATTTTTAATTTGTTGTTTTAGTTAATAATATTATTTTAAAATATAAACCATAAGTTTACATATGA
This sequence comes from Drosophila suboccidentalis, assembly GCA_037043435.1. Taxonomy (NCBI): domain Eukaryota; kingdom Metazoa; phylum Arthropoda; class Insecta; order Diptera; family Drosophilidae; genus Drosophila; species Drosophila suboccidentalis. The sequence goes on along the minus strand of JBAMBK010000310.1, from coordinate 43,567 downwards.
ACAGAAAATGAATAATATTTTCTTACCTTTACTAATAATAGAATGCTAATGTTACTAATAATAATAATTTCGTTTGTTAAAAATATAATACTATTATTTAAAGCTCTAATTATTTAATACCTCACCTCAAGAGATATCATATAACATTAATTTCTTTTTATTGTATTAAAAAAGTGTTTAAACTCATAAGATCGTACTAATCCTAACATGGTTTTAATCAGTTTCAGTTATAGAATCTTATGTTATTAAATGAAATAAATCTCTATATTACTAAAATAATAATATTTTTGCCCTGTTAAAGGAACTTTTTTCCCGCTACCTAATCAAAGTATCCCTTCAACTTTTTACAACTTGACCATAAACAGATTATGAATCTAAATCGAAAATCTGATGCTAATAGCACGTACAGTACCATTAAGGAAATAAGTTGTGGTTGGTAAACAAACTTCCCACAACTATACGACTTGGGGTGGTAAATAAATGAAAGCCCTCTCCGGGGACACATGGTGTGAAAACCTGGAGTTCCATGTGTTGAAAAATGTTAGAAGACCAAACTTAGTCAGAGCCTGGCCATACAGTGGCTCACAGCTTAAAGTATGCACCCTTTTTTTTGCTAAAACTGCTATGTAAGTCAAGTTATCACAGTAAAAAAAATATATTTGGAAAGGTCGTCCAAATTCCGTTTGAGCGACACAAAACTTTCCTTAACCCATTAAGTGCCCTTTGAAAATTTCGAACTTATGTAAAAGTCACTTTTCAAAACTTTTTTCCATTTTAAAAAATACTAGCAAAAATATTTTTGAAAATTTTTTTTTGCAGTTCCTTATGGAATTGTTTCAAGAATTTTTTTGCATTCAAATATTTTTTGTAAAAAATCGAGGAAAAAAGTTTTGAAAAGTGACTTTTACATAAGTTCGAAATTTTCGAAGGGCACTTAATGGGTTAAGGAAAGTTTTGTGTCGTTCAAACGGAATTTGGACGACCTTTCCAAATAAATTTTTTTTACTGTGATAACTTGACTTACATAGCATTTATAGCAAAAAAAAGGGTGCATACTTTAAGCTGTGAGCCACTGTATGTGTGTGCTGAGCAGAGGGTCTAAATTATTAACTTTATTTGGCCTTCGTTGGGGTGGTCGAATGACTATAAAAACCACGATGTTATCAATCACCTCGTGGTCATGCGAACTCTGTGGGTCTTTTGGGGTTGGGTCTCTGCCTAGTGCTTAGACTCGCCATAGGTAAATATGTAGGTCACGGGCTCTTTAAGTTTGTTTACCGCATTATCAGCAAGTCAGCCAGAGTGTTGTTATTATTAAAACTTGGCCATTGAGTCACGCCCGGTTACTCAATGCGTCGCCTGACAGGTTGCAATCCCAATCCCAACCCCAATTCCATGGTCACTGCACTGCCCCATAAACAAAGTTCCTGATGCGTTGTATATAGAGATGGGCGCATGCCTCATTTTTCAGGCCCGGCCCGACCCGAGCCCGAAGTTCTCGATGGAAAAAGGCCCAAGCCCGCCCGATATTTTTGTTGCAAAACCCAACCGGCCCAGCCCGAAAAAAAAAAAAAATGTATTTAAAATTTTTTGATGTATTCATTTATACGTAAAAACTTTCGTTGCACGATGTTCAAAAAATTAAAATGAGCGCGTCGTACCAATAATTGAACTATCTTATTCAGTAATTCGTGAACTTTATCGTTCATTTCGTTTATTTGGTTGTATGCTCATAAGCGAAATGAACGTCTGTTCAGGATTCGAATCAAAAATTCACAGAAATAACGGAATTTTGGTTTAGTGTGACCGAATTTGGTCAAAAAATGCAAGCGATTTTGGCGTGATCCGGGCTTTCGGGCTTTGAAGTTAGCATGACCCCTGCCGGCCCGACCCGAAATGAGATTTTTTGGCCCGAACCCGACAATTTTGTACAAGGACCATAAGTTCTGATGCCCGGCCCGGCCCGTGCCCATCTCTAATTGTATAATCACACTTGTAGTTAATGTTGAGTTAGTTCATCAATGTGGGTCAGGAACTTGATAAAGAAGCCAGAAATGTTTCCCTCTTCACTCTTTCGTTCTCTCGAGTTTAGCTTATTTAAACTGAATAAAACTGGTTTACATTGCTTTTAGTCAGCTATAATCTAATTATTCCCAACAATTCCAAAATTAAAATCATAGAAAACCATTTTTATTTCCTTTTTTCATTATTTCTCAGTATTTACAATTTTTAGCGCTTTTTTAAGTAGGTAATTGAACTTTTTAGCTTGCCCAAAATGGCACACGGCGTATACGTAATAATATTTCGAGTGCTTGTTCATGTTTTTTTTGTTTTTTTTTGTACTAAACATTTCTATTTTCGTACTTTAGAGAGCATTCAAATGAAATATATTTCAAGGCAAGATGCCAGGCAAATGCCAAATGCCAAAATGTTCGAGCTGAACGAACCTCATGAGTGGCATCAGAATCGGGCCAGAGAAGAAGATCTATCTGTATCTGTAAATGGATCCGCATCTGTGTTTGTGGGATATTCGCATATGTATATATAAATTGAAAAACTGAAAAAACGAAGCCAAACGCAGGAAATAGATTTATGTATTTGGATTATGTGAATGCAAAATATTATTATCTTGACTATAAGATACCCTGTATAGCATTATAATTTGAGATATTTTAAACATTTTTTTGTTAAATTAAAAGTTGATTCCAAAAGAAAACTCAAAGTTTTCCGAGTTTTTAAATATACTACCAAACGTTTTAATTCGTTGAAAATGATACTGACATAGAAGAATTCCCATAAGCAGGGTTGCTCCACAGGGGCATAATAACTCTCCCCAATCTTTCCATAACACAAGTAATTGAAGTAATTTCCTTAGACCTCAATTTATGTACAATTTATGTTAAGGCTCGATTTGCCCTCCATGGCGGTTTTATTTTGTTCCTAAAGGAGTCTAGGCTGTCCATAAAAGTCTAAAATAGCTCTAGATATGTACTTAATATGTATGTATGTACTTGTACTTGGCCATCAATCATGGTCAGCTAAGTAATTGTCATGGTCGTAGTCATATGCAGTAGCTGGTGTAATACACATAAAATTGAAGTGAATTTATCGATTAGAGACGGAAACAGGGAACAGGGAAACAATCTTAATGTGGCCAGGAGTGTTTGTGTCTGTCTGTCTGAGTAATTTCACATTTGAGAAGACATAAGAATGTTGGCTGACATGTTATTGTAATTGTAGTACGCCTCAATATTATTGGTTGCACACGTGCCACGGGCCAACACCTTGGATGGCCTGAACTGAACTGGATTGAATTGGCCAACTTGCTGGCCGACTGGCGTCATAGCCACTGGCGGCGTCTGGGCCATTGCCTTGAGTCGGCTAGAAAGCAGCGTGTGGTCATTGCCAAACTTAATGTTTCCCTGGACTTGAACGCAATTAATTTTCTTGTCTGTCTCTCTGTCTTTTTGGGGCCTGGCAACAAACCCAAAACCAAACCAAACCCAAACCATTTGAACCTAAAAATTTGATGAGTGTCGCAACAAAAACAGATAAAGAGAGAGAACACCTGAATACGAGTATTCATTTTTTGTTGCCTACTGTACGTGGACTGTGTATTGTATTCGATATTCATTCATTCGATTAATTTACTTGGGAATTCGACCGTCCATTCGCTGTCAATTTTGGTTTGTCAACGTTGCGTTATTTATGCAATAGTGTTTTTTTTTTTTTTTAGTAAGGGTGTGAGTTTCTTTTCCTTTTTCCTCAATGCCCTCCCTCTTCACCAGTTCGCATTTAACGCAAAAGTAACAAACACACTGGATTCTAGCTGACTCGTCAATGCTATTGACATTGAAATACTCGTGAATACATTCAGACAATCATGTTATTCCCTTCCCTCCTTCAACCTTCCTCCATTTGTAATTTTCCCCAATCTCTCTGTTTGTTGTCTTTAGTGCAATTACGGTTTTTAGTGGGGTTTTAGTCGGTTTTCGATTTCCGATCAAGAATGTGACGATTGCATAATCGAACAGACACACACTGGGGTGAGAGACCCAAAAAGTGACGATTAATTCAACCGTCCAAAAATTGGACCATGTTATAATTTTGTATTTTGTAATTTTTTTTTTTTTAATTATTTTATTTCAGTCAATTTTCCTAATATTCGGTTTTTTCACAACAAAAATTTGAATTCCATTATTTTTATCGCTGAAATTTTCCCTAATCTATTATATATCCATGTAGACTATATCCATGAAGAATAATAAGAGTCGGTGGACTATATAATATATCTGCCATAGAAACAACATTCTTAAAATGCATGAAAGTCTTTTTTTCTTTGAAATAAAAAAAGGATCATATATAATTCAAAGTTTATTAATAAAAGCAAAGATTATAAATAAAGAAAAATTTAAATAAAATATACATTAATCCGACTCGATATCATTTTCGCTTTCTTCACTTTAGTTGTCGCTTTTATTTATTTTTTAAAGCTTTTAAAAGGGACAAAGTTTCTTTTGGAAATGTGTGAAATTTTTTTTTCTGCAACTTCGACGTGAAGCACAATTAAAAGCGTAATATTTATTACAATCTTAAAAAACACATATATTATATCTAATGACTCGGATCACCATAAGACGTTCACTGTTAATAAGAGTACATTAGTACATGCGCTTTACTTCGCTTTCCATTTCTCCGTAAGCTAACAGCTGACCGAAACAGCTGACCAAAATTTGACACTCAAAAATATAAAAACAACTGTTTTGTGATTTTCCGCGCAACTTTGAATTCAAATAACTCTCTTGGGGCAAAACGGGGCGCAAAACCCCTTGGTGGGTGTTATACTTTTAATAAAGAAAGAATGGTTACGTTTGGTTACGTTTGAAGCAACTTTTGCTTATCTAAAGATAAAAAAACGTCTATTTTCACAGGTACTTTTAATTTTAATTTTTTTCCCTATGTTTACTAAAAATTGTCGATTCAAAAAAAATTAAGAAATTTCTTAGGGATTTATTTTTATTGTTTCCATTTTCAAAAATTCATTTTCGTATATTTTTACGTGAAATTCGTCATCAAAAGTGACAAAATATATAAAATTTTCGTATTTCGAAAAACGAAAACACAAAGTTTCAAATTTGGCGTCACATAACAGGGCTTCTATTAGACATAGGGCCATAATTTTTTCACTCTCTAATGCAGAATTTTGTATACTTTCACCACATATTGATTTGATTCCGCAACTTCAAAATTTGTGTTTTTGGGGTCTCTCACCCCAGTGTGCGACAACAAAAGGTACACGAAACGGTTATTACTGTTATACAACTGTTTTATTTTTTCTTATTTTGTCTGCTATAACTGTTTTCTAATATATTAAAGCTTTTTATATATTAAATAATTTAATAAAGGCATTACCATTATTATTTGCAACTACATTTTTTATTTTTATTTGTTTAAATTTTATTGTTACTTAATTTGTTTCAATATAAATATACATTTTAGAATAAAAATAAAATATAAAAATCGAGCAATTGAATTAATCATCCGGTTAAACAAGTATAATAATAATATAATTATTAATATAAAATAACTTAATTAATTACTTGTTTTTTTTTTTTAATTGCAGGTCAACTTTTCTTGTTCTATGCCATTTTCTATATCATACTCGCCATCCTGTTTACCATTTGCATGCAGGGAATGCTGTCCACTGTGACCGATGATAAGCCCAAGTGGCAGCTAGAGGACTCGCTGATAGGCACCAATCCCGGCCTGGGCATTCGTCCGATCAGTGAGGAAACCGAACGCGGCTCAGTTATTGAGTTTGACAAAAAGAAGCCCGCCGAAATCGAATATTGGACTGGCTTGATAGATGATTACCTAAAGGGTAAATGGCAGCTGATTAAACTCTACATTATAATTTCTAATAAATATATTGCACTTATAGATTATAAAAGCACCGAGGGTAGCAAGATGAAGCATTGCGATTTTAATCAAACACACAACGACCAAGATGTCTGTGTTGTCGACGAGACTCAGTTTGGACCCTGTACTTCGGCCAACAGTTATGGCTATAATCAGGGCAAGCCTTGCGTATTCCTCAAGCTGAACAAGATTTACGGCTGGGTGCCACAGGTGTTTGATGCAGCTGTTCCCAACATGCCCCAAGATCTGCAGAAAACAATAAACAATACTAAAGTCGAGGAGGTCAGTTGAGATAACATATTTACAATTTTATGGATACTAATAAATTTGATTTTAAAGCGCCAGAAAATTTGGGTCTCCTGTAACGGGCATTATGGCAAGGATAAGGAGCAGTTCCAGAACATTAGCTATTATCCCAACCAGGGCATTCCCACCTACTATTATCCGTATCTGAATCAGCCCGGATACCTGAGTCCCCTGGTTGCAGTGCAATTCAATGATCCGCCCATTGGCTCTTTGATGGATGTAGAGTGCCGAGCCTGGGCCAAGAATATCATCTATAGCGGCAGTTTACGTGATCGCATGGGTTCCGTTACCTTCCAGTTTCTGATGGATTAAGCTGCTTGAACAACAATAACAGCAACAACAACGATAAGAACAACAACAACAACAACCACAACTTGTGATCGTAACAACCAACGCTAGCCTAATGAGGCCTGAATTCATGGCATCAGTTACTAAAAACAAGAATCCACGGCCCAAGACCAATAACAACTAAAACAAAAGTTATTTTAGAACTTAGGCGCCTTCAACTTTGATGTATTGTATATATTTATATATTTATGAAGAGAAAAACAAATATCGACAGGCGTCAATAACAAAATCTGCCCAAAACAAAAATATCTTTAATATTACAACCAATTTATATGAAAAGGCGAAAGGGAAATTTCTAAGAAAGTTCAAAACGTACATCAGCAATTGTTGTTATTTTATAGCTTCAGGCTTGTCAATTGCTATAAGCTTAAATTATCAATAATAATTAATTTATAATTTTATAAATTCATGTAATAAGATTTGTTACTTGTATTTAGTTTATATTTATCTATGTTATTATTGGCCTATTTTATTGTTTTCATGTCCACCAACCCACTCAGAGTATTTCTTCAACGAAAAATCTAAAAATAAAATGTTTTATCGTTAAAATAAAGTTTATTGACTTGTAGCAAATGGTCCAAAAGAAACAAACGAATATAAAAAAAATACAGACGAGAGCTTAACATGCATATTTTATAATTAATACATTATGTATTTAATATGATCAGAACAACAATTGTCACGTATGCCGCATACAAATATAAAGTATTGAAATAAATATACCCCTTAGTGCAATTTTAGTAAAATGTAAGTTGATATCCTTTATATTCTTCAATTTTTAGAGATTTGTGAGATATGCATAATTAAAAATTGAAAGCAATTTATATTTTGTTGCAATGCTAATTAATAAAATTAAAAAATAAACGAAATAATAAGAACATTGTTATTATTTAATAAAATCGTTAACTGAATATATGGTTATTAAATTTGAAAATTGCGCCAAATATAACTCAACTTTTCCATCAGTGTGGCAATGGATTTTTCTGCTATTGCCACACTGTCAGTTGCAGAGCTGCCAACTTGTTTACTGCACAGCTGTATACATTTCAATCGAGCTGCCAGCTAGTTGATATATAAGGCAAATATTCATCGGAATTTTCTACCACAGTCATTTTACTAGCTGCTTACGCGCCAAAAATTAAAATCCACGTAAAATTGATCAATTTATAAAGTTCTCAATGGTTGTTACTTTATTTTGTTTAATTATTATACAGCGCGCGTCTCTTCGGTTTCACAATTTCAACTAAAGAGATCGAGATGTGAGTTTCTTGTATCGATATCTATATTTAGATACCGATACATCGAAACTGTTGGTTATATTATTATCGATACTTAGAATTTAACATTATGAATATTTACATTTAAATCTACACTTTACATTCGGCTAACCTGACTACAGATCGCCCACGATCTAGTTATTACAATATATGGTGTTACAATGTTTTGAACTTAAAATATACATACAAGTAACTTAACAACAAAGACCTATAGTGGTCGAGATACATTGAATCCAAGGCTTAAGCCTTGCTGGCTCCAGCACTCCCCGATATGGCATTTGCGTTAATTGACAGTCTTCAATGTCAGTCACCTCATAACGATCATTCTCAAAGACTCTACTTATCTTATACGGTCCACGATACCTTGGAGCAAATTTTTTATTGACTCCCGGTGTTGTATCTACATTTCGAACAGCAACATAATCTCCTACTTGATACGTTAACGGAGCTTTATGTTTTTTGGCGTATAACCTCTCGTTTCTTAATTGTGAACATAAGATGCTTTCGCTAGCTTTTTCCCTCATTGCTCCTAGGTCTCTATTCTCAACGTTCAGTCTGTCCTCTAGGTATTCTGTTAATTCATCTACTATAGGGCCCTTCTGATTTACTCCAAACAACAACATACTCGGTGTTTCCTGAGTACTACTATGGACGGCATTGTTTATGGCGTGTTCAACTTTGTTCATCAACTTATACCAATCTGCTTGCTGAATTGGCTCGGATAATTTACCTAACATGGGAGTAAGGACTCGGTTGACTCGCTCAACTTGACCATTAGCTTGAGGTGCTCCCGTGGCCACTTTGATGTGCTCTATGCCTCGTTCTTGCAAAAACTGACTAAACTCTAATGATGTAAAACACATGCCTCTATCGGATATAACTCTAGTGGGTCGACTATAAAATTCAAAGTATTTACCCAGGACATCTTTAGCTTCCCTAGTACTGGTGCTGTTTACTGGAACGCATCTACAATAACTAAAAGGTGTTTTCTTTTTGACAAAATACTTGGCAACGGTCCTAGGTGATCTATATGAATTGTATGAAAAGGAACAGGTGACTTCGGAATGCTGTGTAGAGTTCGATTATGAATTGTTTTTGGCATAGAATGCAAAATACATGGTAGACAGTTTCGAATATACTGTGCAACTTTGCTGCGCATTAATGGAAACCAATACGTTTTCGTTAAGTCATTTACACATTTCTCCACTGCTAAATGTCCTAATTTCTCGTGTGACATTCTAATTACTTGTTCTTCCATGCCTTCCGGTACATACATGCCTAATTTATTGTCGCTACTCCTTTTGTATATGACTGCATCTATCATCTCAAAGTCTGTCTCTACTCCGTCCTCTATCATTTGTCTAATTTTAACTATTTCTTTATCTCGCATTTGTTCAGTTTGCAATATCAGGTCAACGTCATCTGGTGTCACACCTACTACTCCAATGGTTTCAATTAATTTACATAACGGTTCCTCTATATATTCAAACGTTTGCGTTCCAGTTGTTCGCATGCTACAGTTGGATCCCCCCACCACTTTTTTGAAATCGCCTCTATGCTCTACACTGCGAGTTTCATCTCTATCTCTATGGACATTTTCATCTTCCTCTCTATGGTCATTTTCATATTCGTCCTCTGCATCTCATCTTCATCTCTATAGGCATCTTCATCTTCACTGTCATCATCCTCTTCATCTCTACAGTACACACTATTCTGTTCTCTACGCTGACTCACAATATTCCCAACGGTGTTGCCTACAATCCCGACGGATTTTGTTTTTAACTCTACAGGATAAACTTCCTTATTGCCAACGATTTCTTCAACTTGAGACTGCCTACTGAGTGCATCTACATGTGCCATATTAACACCAGGCCTATGTATTATGGAGTAGTCATAATTCTCCAACTCTAAGGACCAACGTGCAATTTTTGGACTGCTGGTTTTCTTACTTAACGTCTGTACCAGCGAGTTGCAATCGGTTACTATTTTAAATGGCCTATGCTCTAAGTATACTCTAAAGCGACGCAATGCATAGATGATCGCTAAGGTCTCCAACTCGAAACTATGATAACGAGATTCTACCTCTGTCGTCTTGCCTGAATAGAATGAAATAGGATGCATCTTTCCGTCATCTTGTCTTTGCAACAGAACAGCTCCATATCCATGTGAGCTGGCATCAGTGTGTAGTCATTTGCTGGATTAAAAATAGCTAGCACTGGAGGATTTGCCAAAGCCGTTTTTAATTTTTGGAATGCTTCCAATTGGTCTTTATTCAAAGGAAAAGGGCCTCCTGCTTTAAGCAACTCAACTAACGGTTTTGCTGTTTTAGCAAATGACATCATGAAACGTCGAAAATACGAGAAAAACCCAAGGCACGAATGTAACGACTTAACATTTTGAGGAATTGGATAATTTCTTATCGATTCTATATGGGAGTCACTTGGTACTATACCCTTTCGAGTGACCTTGTAGCCTAAGAATTCAATGTCTTGTTGTAAGAATGCACATTTCTTCATATTAATCTCAAGGTTATGCTCACTAATACGGTCTAACAATTTCTCTAAAATCTCTAGATGTTCCTCTACGGTTTTTGTTGCCACTAAAATGTCGTCCATATACACTACAATGTTTTTATTTCTAATAAAGTCTCTCAATAAATCAGAAACAAATCTCTGAAATATGGCGGATCCATTTTTGATACCAAAAGGCATTCTAAGATATTCGTACTGTCCATGAGGAGTAACAAATGACGTAAATGGTATTGATTTTTCATCTACTCCTATTTGGTGATATCCGCTTTTGAAATCTAAGATTGAAAAACAAAGTTTGTTCTCTAAGTACTCAAGGCAATCCTCAATGAGAGGTAACGGAAAATTGTCTTTAATTATTCTTTTGTTCAGCCCCCGATAATCCACGCACATGCGAATTTCTCCGGATTTCTTTTTTACTAACACTAACGGCGAAGCATAAGGGGATTCACTATGTCGAATAACTTTCTTTTCTAAAAGGTCCTCTACGATTTCTGATACCCTATCTCTTTCATAATACGATAACCGACGAGGATGACAATAAAATGGTGTAGTGTCTGTTACTCTAATGCTCATATTATATTTCGGGGGTGCTGTAAAATCACATTTCTTATGTAAATAATGAGATTTAATTAATTTCTCACATTTCTCTGCAGCATCATTACCAAATTCTCTACTGACATTAACGGATGATTTTTCTTCAATCTCTACGCTTGCACAAAAATTATTGAAATTATTATCTTCCTTTAAGTCTTCGCTATCATCAGGATTTTGTAACATTTCACATGTTTCGTTCTTATTACTATTGATTTCTACTTCGTTGCTAATAGCAGTTATTATCGTATGGTTACTTAAAATACTACTTGATATTTGATTATTGTTATTAAATTGATTACTGGTGAATAAAGCTGCACAAGTTGAATCAAGAGTATTATGATTTATTGAATTTAAAGGTGATCGATACTGAGCATTAATATTCTTCTTATGGACTAATTTGACTTCAACGATCTTCAAAGCATCTCTTCCTAATAGAACAGGCAGAGGTATTATCTTATCATCTACGATGTTTAACGAAATTACATATGACTTCTTGACAAATTCAATTTGAAATTTCATTTTTCCCCACGTAGGAATGGGTTGTCCTCCTAATCCGTGGTACTTACTTATATTTGATTTCAAAATTATACTTTTAGGGATAAGTGACTTATGAACAAAACTTACGGGACTACCTGTATCAAACAAACTATAAATACTTGTGCTTCTTTTTTCACCAAACAATGCTCATAATTTTATCGACTGCACGGCTGCCAACTCGTCTTCATTTGTCTCACCCATACTCTCAGCGTCCTGTACTGCTGCTATTGTTGTTGTGACTCTACGCTTAGGACACTGTGCGTACTGGTGATCTGTACTCCAACATCCGAAACACGCTCCATCTGGACGCTTTGGTTGAGTGCATTCCTTCATGACATGTCCAAAGCGACGACAATTAAGCATCTGGTCTCGTTCACGTTCTGGTTCTGGCTGGTCACACTATTTGCGCTTGGTCTTCCCTTGGTGATCTCGTTGTTGCGACTAAACACCGGTGCTGTTACCTTACGGGTTTTCTCGTAGGTCATCATTTGGTCACGTAGCTCACTCAGCGATGTGCAATATAACATGGATGCTGCCAATCCTGTCCGGTCTTGCAATCCTTCCACTATGAACTTGACGACATCTGTGGTAGCTAACTCTGCTTGTGCTGCTATGCCAGACATGACAACAAAGTATTGCAGAGCGCTCTCTCCTTTGGCAATTTTGCGAGCTTCCAACTGCTTGCAAACATCCCACGTCGTAACCTTTTTCTCAAAAACTTGGAGTAATTCACATCGCAAGTCTTTCCAAGTCAACGGAGCAACATGAGCAATGTACGTCTTCGCAGATCCAGCTAGCAATTGTTTTGCCAATATCCAACGCTTAGCCTCTGATACATCATATAGGGTCATAATGTCTTCAAAGTCTCGCTACCCACTGTGCACGATGGAGTAAGCTGTCATCGCCGGAAAAAGATCGTCTCATCTCTTCTTCTTCCGAGAATCGCAACGCATTTTCTTGTGGTGAAATAGCTTTGGCCGCCGCTTTCGATTGTGTATGGTTGTCTCTTTCTCTCTCACATGCGTTTGCCTCGTCTGCTGTTGGCGCCAAGTTTCCTAGATTTTGCATGTTCACAAATGCTTCGCTGACTGTCGTTTTTTCATCCGCTCCTAGCAGCTCTTGAATCAACTCGCTCGCGCTGGTTTCCTGATGGCTTGAATCTGACATGGCTTTCAGAGCTGCCCGCAGTTGATAAATTGTGGCGTCCTCACTGAAATTGACGCCGTAGCCACTCAGTATGAAAGCTAACTCTTCTTTTGATTTTCGCAGAATTTCAGTGTATTTCATGGCCAATGTTCAACAGACTTCATTTGCGTGTACCCCACACCTGAATTATAAAGTTCTCAATGGTTGTTACTTTATTTTGTTTAATTATTATACAGCGCGCGTCTCTTCGGTTTCACAATTTCAACTAAAGAGATCGAGATGTGAGTTTCTTGTATCGATATCTATATTTAGATACCGATACATCGAAACTGTTGGTTATATTATTATCGATACTTAGAATTTAACATTATGAATATTTACATTTAAATCTACACTTTACAAATTGGTCAAATTTAACTAATCATCTGAGTGACATTTCGTGTTTGTTTACATTCTTACATATGGAGAACGAAATTCTTATGCATTTAAAGTTTTAATAAATAAAAAAGTATTTATTTAATGCTTTTTAGGATGCTTACCAGCTGTTCACGAAATCTAAAACTAATCAGTGTTCAAAAAGGGTCGTTCCGTCAACTGATTATGATTTGGTTAAAAATAATCTAAACCAAATCTAAAACGGTTCCCGGAGTACCATTAATATTTCTGAAAGTAGTTAAATATTGGCATTTCTGCCAAGATTGCCACCCTTATTTTTTTTTTGCTAATGCAATCAGCTAATTAATACCACTAAGCAAATAACCTATAGAGAACCCATCCTATACAACTGAAATGTCACAGAAAAAATGCTTGCGAAGCGTCCACAGCGAAGTGTTACCGATCTGGCAATATTGTTATAGTGGAATTTATAAAAGAAGCGATTTTATTTTTGAAGCCGTTGCTTGCGAAACTTAAACATGTGAAATATGATATACCCTCTACCCTTAAAACTTTTAACCCACATTATTTTATTCAAAACAACACCCTTAATTTTTATAAATTCCACTCGAACAATATTGCCAGATCGGTAAAGCAGGGTTCTCATTGCTTCGCAATGTGATATCACATTTTGTTATGCTTTGTGATGATTTGCGAAATACGTCAAAGTGTTTACATTGGCAACACAAAATTTGTGTTTCACAAAATTGTGAAAGGCCTTGTGAAAAGACTTGTGAAAGCCTTCAATGTAAACACTACCAGTCAATGTAAAGAGCATCGCAAAAAATCATAAGGCATCAAAATGTTCACAAAATGTTCGCAATTGAACAATAACAAGTTCCACAAAATTAATAAAAACAAAGAAATGTCACTTTGCAATTGTCCTCCAATAATAAAGATTTAATTTCCTTGAAAAAATTGTTATGAATAATTCAATCATCGCATGTTTCTGGAATAATGGCTAATATTACGGCCATCGACATTCTGAACTCGTATGAGAGGCTCGTCATGCTTGATTCAGAAGCTATGTAAATACCGCAGAGTCACCGCAAGTCTCGCCTGGTGAAATTGATTGGCTAAAATTTGTTGTCTTCTTTTTGATAAGTAGAGTGACCCAAAAAGTGAGCTGGTCGAATGTTGTTCCGTCCATACGCAAATAATTTTTGAATTTGAGCGGAAGACTTCGCAGCTCTCTCGTTAGCTTTGCAAACATTCCCTCTTTTCCACGAGTCAAATTCATTTCGTCGATCCAGCAGCTGCGCTTTGCCTTGGGTTCATCATCGTCGTCTTCTAAAAGCCACAGCCCAATGACCGCCAAAGCAGCACGCTCAGTTTCATCTTGTGAATCCATTTCTTTTTTAAAAATCAAAATCAATGCTAAAGGCCCGAAAAACAACAATAAAATATTAGCTTTGACGTTTATGTTTTCACAAATGTGAAAGAAAACCAACTTGCTCGATGTGCTTTCACAATGGGATTGGACTCATTTGAGCTGTTCAACGTTAACAGGAGTTAACATAGTTTTTATCAAAATTGTGTCAGCCTCGTTCGCAAAAAATTTTTAACAGAATGTGAAAGTGGTGTTTACATTGGATTGTCACATTTTTGTGACTTCACAATTTTGTGACTATGCATTTAGTGTTCACATTGCCTTGTGACGTTGTGAAATGCTTTGTGTAGCGTTTGTGAAGCGTTTGTGACGCAGTGAGAACCCACCTTAACACTTCGCTGTGGACGCTTCGCAAGCATTTTTTTCTGTGACATTTAAGTTGTATAGGATGGGTTCTCTATAGGTTATTTGCTTAGTATTAATACTTATATTTATTAGAGGTGGGTGTTGTGTGTTGTCCCCGATGCTTCGATTTTTGCTGACACATAAAATTTTTTTGACACGACTTTAAAATCTGTAAATTGCATCAGTAAAAGGGATTGTATTGAACATATTTCTCATAATATTTTGAAATTCTTTCTTTCCAATATTTCAGAGGGTCGTAATTATCAGGATTGCTTATTTTTTATATATGTATATAAAACATTCGATAGTGGCCTACTAAACACTATAGGTGGAGAACTATCGATGGCACTATCGGCACTATCGATGGTCAAGCGCTATCGAGCCGCCATCGATGGCAGACCTGCACTATCGATAGTGGTCGATAGTTTTTTATGACGCTCAACTCGTGACAGAATGGCTCGCATTTGGCATCTATCTGCAGCTTCGGAAACATTTAAGTTTTGTGTTTAAAAATTAAATAATTTTATGACATGGATAAGTTCCTTACAATAGTCGAAATAAGTTAAGAAGAACGTAACGGAACTGAACCTAATACAAATTTTAATGTTTTAATATTTATGCATATGTTCAGTAGGCTGGACAAATATTTTAGATCGCTGAAATTTGGCTATCATAATAGATAAAAGCGAAACATTTTTGTTGATAACGAATTTTATTTATGTTTAGTCTGTTATGAACAGCGTTTTTAATCGTTTGTGCCAGCCCGATTTTTTGTGTATTTATTTAAGTATCGGCACAGCCGATATATTTATTATTTGTTCAAAAAAGGAATTATCGATAAGTATTGGCGGGTGAAGATTAGGAGTAGGTGGCGACCCTAGATTTTTATCTAGAGTCAGCTAAGAGCGCCCGCTTCACTCTTGAAAGAGAGAGAACATGAGCGAGACGGCGAATCGAAGCTTGACCATGCAGGAGAGTACACTGGCAGCAACGGTGTTTTAAAATTGGGAATGAAGAAATAGAAAATTTTTCATGAACCACGTTGCTGCCAGAAAAAGGTATAGGGAGTCTGGAAATTATACTGATCGAGAGCGGGTGTGTTATGCTCCAAGGGAAGTCGAGTCAGACTTAACCTTGTCGAGCGAAAATTTAACATAGATATATCGTTTCGTTAACATAAAAGTTGCCTCCAAGTGGCCAAGTGCCTCCTCTGCAGCATCACAAACCGCAAGTCCCGCAGCATTCAGCCGCAACACTCTTTTATGCTCTGCCTGTCCAGTGCCGGCGAGCACAACAGGTAGCGGTCAGTCCGACAGCCGCAGCAGAGATTTTTGGGAAGGAGCTGTTTTGTCCAGCGATCACCAGAGGCGGCATCGCAGCAACTTACAGCAAAAGTTGCGCTGAGGCAGCCACTATAATCGAGTGAGTCCGCTCCATTTTGCCCGCCACACATCCGTGGTTTATTCGTGACCTGTAGAAGAGGAACTCGACCCCTACACCCGGCCAGACATAAACATAAGAAAGTCAGATTAGCATTTGTCGATGCATATTTATTGTGCAAATTAAACTTGGCCATAAAATATAGTAAAATAAAAAGGTCAAATATATGGAAATTAAAATATACAAGAAATTATAAAAGTACAAGAAGTATAAAGTACCAATTCAGACTTAAAAACAAAAAAACTAATTATAAAAAGGAATTGTTAAAATTTGAAATTAAACAAAATAAAACTTAGAGTAGAAATTACGACTATTTTGTATAAAATTAAAACTTAAAATTTAGACAATATAAAAGTAAAAATAATAAAGTAAATTTATAAAGTAAAATTAAAGTAAAGTAAAAATAAATTAATGTATTAAAACAATAGACACTACAAAAAAAATAACAATAATACACAAAGTCAATAATACATATATATATATATATATATATATTTATATGTACACATAAAAATACATAAAACAACTACACACTACATATCGCCCCTTACCCACCCAAAAAGAGCTCTTTTAGGCAGGCAAGGTAGCTTTAAAAATGTACACACATACATTATTATAAAACACACATAATACTCACATACGATATATATATATATAAATATATACATTTAACTTTTATTCCCGCGGCGTCTCCGCAACACTAGGGGCATTTACAGCACCTATCTCATTGATTTGTTCCCGTGTTCCTCAGCTGTTTCTTTCGTTGCTTTTGCATATTCCTGTTGTCGAATATTTACTTTGTTGAGTTATACCTGTAAAACAAAATATGAGATAAGATTATAAACTTTGTACAAAATTGAAGGAAACTCACAAATTATACTTACCTGCAATTGATGTAATGCCCGGCTAACTTCTTTGTAGTGAAAAGGGGAGGGAGAAAGATGGAGGCCAACACAGGATGAAGTCGGTCCAGCGGTGACCGACAGAGGGAGACGGAGTAAAGGTGACTGTCTCAGGCAGGGCGGGTACGCCGGGTCCGGAACCGGGATCCTGTTTGGACGAGAGGTGGATCAGTGTTTGTTTTTGTTATCTTTGTTCGTTTGGCTTACATTTGTTGTCATTTATTGCAGATTCTATTGTTTTGTTTGTCGATGGCTGTAGAGTTTTCTGTAGTGTTGTAAAGTTCGTTGCATCACAGCTGTTGTGTGTATCGGTATGGTTATCGATTGCTACGGATTGCGGGCCAGGGATGGGACTCTCCCTGAGTACCGATGAGCCAGCCGGCGCGGCCCACTGAGAAGCAAGCAGTCCGTAACAAGTCTTATAATTCCTAAATTAATACCAATTTCAAATTTTAGTTGAAATTTTATATACAATTTTAAAATTTTTGGAATTTTACATATTAATTTCTCAAATTAACACACTATCGAAAACTATCGATAGCTATCGATGGTTTGAAAAATAATATCGCTGACTATCGATGGTGCCGACTATCGATAGTTCTCCAACTCTACTAAACACCGATGGCTCCGATGTTTTGCAAGCATCGATAACATCGATGTTTCTCCACCTCAATTCCACTAGCTGTTTACGCTGCAAAAAATTAAATAAAAATCTGCCAAATTCTTATTGAATAGTGAGTTACTGACTATCCAGAATCCAGTGGAGTGGCACTCGGATCTGCGCACAACATGGAACAGGTGATAGACGTGGGCTGCGTGAAGGAGGAGCACTGCGAGGCAATATGTAACATGTTCAGGGCCCAGGATTGGCAACTAACGATGAGACACAGGGACTTGGGACTCGTCAAGATTGAGCAGGACATGAGCATTGTGTGGCAGGGCGGCAGCAATGCAACGGTAATAGACAACAAGGAGCGTCACCCAGAGAAACAGAAGAAGTGAGCAAAAAAAAGTTGATAAAATTATGTTTATTAATTGCATTCTCTAATCCAAAGATTCAACAATAGTGTCAAGTCGCAGTTTAGTGTAGCTCTGATTGAGAAACCATTCAAGTGTCCGCATTGCACAAAGGACTTTGCCACGAGCAGCAACCTGAAGGTGCATCTGTCACGAGCTCACTCCGGAGACCAGGAGCGTCCCTTTGTGTGTCCCACTTGCCCCAAGTCCTTCGCCACCAACGACAACCTGCAGAAGCACATTCGTAGGCACTCAAATGAGCGAACCCTTCAGTGTCCCCACTGCCCAAAGGCCTTTGCCACCAAGGATAATCTGCAGAAGCACATTCGGAGGCATTCGAGTGAACGCACCTTGATCTGTCCCCACTGTCCAAAGGCTTTTGCCACCAATGACAATCTGCAGAAACACATACGCAGGCACTCAAGTGAACGAACCCTTCAGTGTCCACACTGCCCGAAGGCCTTTGCCACAAACGATAATCTCCAGAGGCACATTCGTGGTCACACCGGCGAGCGGCCCTTCAAGTGTCCGTACTGCCCGAAACCATTTGCCCAAAATCGGGATCTCAAGGCGCACATACTGGAGCACACTGGGGAAAAGCCCTTTAAGTGTCCACATTGCCCAAAGGCCTGCGTTAGAAGTGAAGGACTTAAAAAGCACATACTGCGACTGCACAAGGATATTGAACCAGAGGCAACACAATCCACAAGCAACACGTTGTCCAAACAGTGAGTCTTATTAACTATTAGTCTTGATAAAGTTCTAAAATGTTAAAATGTTTGTTTTTACTTACTTCTGTTCTAAAATGTATTCTCGTATCTAAACAGATGGCAAGCACAAGACAAGACCTACATCAACGACTCCAGCGGCAGAATCTTCATGTACAAATATGATCTGACTAAGCACACACGAATGCCCACCGGCGAGGCGTAAAAGATTCCTTAAAGACTCGTAAGGCACTAGCCATGGAATCTTGATCTCAGTAACGTTCATAGCATGAAGCGACTTCAAAACGCATCAATCTCAAAAGAGAAACGCTTGCAGTTTACACAGAAACATCAGGCAAGGTTGGAATTTAAGCAACATCCGTGGTGCATAAATAGGAATTTAAAAAATATTCGGCAAAATGGCATATTTATAAAAAACAAATATCCGAATCTTTGATGTAACTATTTTATAGCCACCGAAATCAAAAGCTTCTTATAATTGACGTACATGATGATCATATCGAATTAGTTGGATATGCTGTTCCAATATAATATTGAATATCGAATTCAATTCTTGTAAATAATTTGGGCTCGTGCAATATTTTTTGCAACTGAAAAATAAAATGCATTTCACTGCTATCTTTGATCGTAAAATTGTTGAACTTTATACATATATTTTTCAGCCAAGACAAGATTTAATTTTGTTTGTACAAATTAATTTTGCAAACGCTTGTTGAACTTTATTTGTTAGGTTTTATTAAATGTGAGTTATTGTACCTATATTACAGAATATTGTAATTAATTACATATTTGTTTATTCAGTTTAAACATGTGTAAGGGTATGTATTATTTTAATTTATTTAGATTTGCTAAGCTTATTTTTTTTTTATTTAGTATAAAGTAATCACAAAATATTATTATCACAATTTACGGATATAAATATTGTATTCATTTCATATTTGCTACTTGTCTGTTATCTTTTTCAATTTTCACAATTTAGTCAACAATGCAAGTAAAAATTTTAACTACATAAGAGTACGATACATTAAGAGATTTGTTCAAGGTTTAGTTTTAGTATTTTTTTTGCAATAAGTGAAAAAGTTATCTTGAGTTGAGACAAAAGTTGAAACATTTAGTTGATTAAATTAGTGCTAGGCATTAAACGAGATGGGACACTTCCTGGGTTGGACAAAGCAGCATTTAACACACCTAGCTATGCTGGGCGCCCCAGAGTTCCGTCTCATGGTACATCCGATAAATATTATCCCTGATCAGCTTGGCTTTGTCTGTAAAATTCAAATATGCTGGTTAATTTTAGAGAGACAATTTAAATATTATTATTATTACTACTTATTATAATTATCTTAGTTAAATCTATTTATATATTACAACAGAACTCTCTCTTTAGTGTACTTTATCTAATATGTGTTGTGCCTAAAAGCATTACCATTATTATTTAATTATCATTGAAAAAGTAGTGATAATAAAAAATTTTTAAATTATAATTGAAAATATAATGTAACTCAAATTTGTTTGGCATTGAATAATTATATTGAAATCTAATGAAAAATAATACAAATGCTTAAAAATGTTAACAAAAATGCTTAAAATTTTAAAAATGTTTAAAATTTAAAAAAAAAAACAGTTTATGTAAGCTAAAATTCAAATTTTTAGCATTTTTTCAGATTATTTAAATATTTTAAAATGTATAATATATTTTTCATGTACTAAATTGCAAAAATTTATTAATTTGAAATTTTGATTATAATTATTCAGTGACTAAAAAAACATTTTAATTACTTTATATTTTCAATTGTAATTAAAATTTTTTTCATTACCACTACTTTTTTAATGCTGGTAAAATGTCAACTTCATTAGAATCACTTTTGTCCAATGCTTCTCTAATATTATATTGATATAAAATTTCTTAATTCAAACTTAATGAATAAATGCATGCCCTTAAAGTGCTCTCTATGGAATACTCACCTTTGGATAGATTGTGAGCAACAACGTGTCTCTTCAGAAAGTCGAGGCACATTTCCTGACTGGTTCCCAAGGAGTGCATGTTGCACGTGAAGGCTCTGCGGGGGCACATACACATCTATAAGACTTAATTTCATCGTGAGATTGGGGTATTAACTTACCCGAGTTGACGGAATACAATATCCTCCTGATCCTTGGCTGTTTGCTGTTGACCCAGGCTGCATTTGCTGGACTTGCGCTTGGATGTCGCCGTCGTTGCTTCTGCAGCACCTCCATGATGCGAGGAGCTTGACGTGGAGTCGACGCCATGCCTATGCAGAGTCTTTGCAGTGTCGCCATCTGCTTCCGCTTCTGCTGCTGCGGCTGCTGCCTGTCGCAGCTGTTGCTTCGCCTGGCGCCGCTGCTGACGTCGCAGCTGCGAGGACAGACGATGTTCGCGCTCCGACTGCATGGCCTCGTGGAAGACAGCGTTCCAGAATCGAGCCTGCTGCCAAATGGGCTGCTGACGCATGGACACGAAGAGATACTCACGATAAGGATCGCAGCCGGGAACTTCAACTGAAAGAATCAAAAATGCAGGAGATATCGAAGGTACCTCACACGAATTCTGAATATCTTTTTGGGAATAGCATAAGCAAAGAATAAAACTTTTAGAAACCAAAATAAGGATGAAAAAACGGAATAATAAAATTAGTAAATTTAACTTAGACGTATATTTAGAGTATAATAATTAGGAAAAGCCAAAAATAAAAAATATTTTATTCAAAAAACGCATTCATCAAGTAATATTTTAATTTTTAACTATATCAAACCAAATACGAAACAGTACGGCGTAGGAAACGTTAAAAAATCTGGAGATATTCAGGCCTGTTCCCAATTACGAACGTTTTCAAAAAGTAAAAACGAAACGAAAACGAACGTTTTACTATTTGCTGTTCCGAACTCCGAACGAAATTAACTTGTTTTTACTTTTCGAACTCGGTTTCGAAAACGTTTCGATAGCAGTAAGTCATCGACCGTATCAGCTGTCATGAAGATGAAGAAATTGCTCAAATAACAACAAGCTAAGTTAATTTTTCAAAATGCCATCAGCTTTGGATATTGTTTGCTTGCAGGCCAAGCTGATTGACCTGTGAATGTGCATATTCATATTGACACGAAGCAGATGATCCAATTATGGAGAACCAGAGCTGTCATCAATTCAAAAATAAAAGCATTCAAGCTTCAATTTGTATCATAAATACAATTAGATTTATTTAAAACTCCTTTTGAAAATTAATTTAAAATATTTCAGGTTGAATATAGCAGATAGAAGCTAAATTAGACTAATACTTTGTTGTCCAATTTAGTTATTCAATTGAAGCAACTCTAGCAGCTTTCGATTGCAAAGGTTGGTATCGATAACAAAAACGAAAGTGGAATTCAGAACAGCTCGGTTTAGTCATTGATGCTCGGTTTTGATTTTCATGCAATATTTTATAGATGCTTATAAAAAAATTCTTTTAAAATATACTTCAACTATTTAAAGTTAAAGTAGTAATGTTAAATGTTTCTAAAAATGTTCAACATTATTATAATTATCAGTTTATAATTTTAGGTATTTATTTTAATGCTTTAAATGGCATTTACATTTAAAACCGGTGACTCTAAAGCACACGTTTTGAAAACGACAAATATTGTCGTTTTTCGGAATTCGGAACAGCAATCAACTCGTTTTGTGGCAAATCGACTCGTTTTCGGAATTGAGAACAGGCCTGATTAAATACACTTTTGATTTTGGCTTATCCCAAATTTTATGTTCTCAACTTTTTATCCTAACTTTTATTTCCAGGGACCGAAAATAATGACTATTAAAATTTTTCACATCAAAAAATCGATGACTAGAATACATATACAAAAAAAAAAACAATGATAATGATTAAATTTGAGCGAAAAAATAAAACTCACAAATAATCATTACTTATGATTTTTATTTTTTTTCGCTCAAAATAAAACTCACTTTAAATTCATGGCTTTTGTAGGATTTTCACAAAGTATTTTTGCATATCCCTTTAAAAGAAACCCAGAGGACCCATAAAACGCAAAAACAAATCTTTAAAATGATCTATTTTAAATGTGAGTTTTATTTTGAAATTTAATCATTATCATTGAAAAAATCCTTAAAAATCTTTAAATAATCATTACTATGTAATTTTTATAATAAAACTCATAATGATTACGGTCCCTGTTTATTTCCTTATAACAATATTTCTAAATTTGCTCTCCTTATTTTTATATCCATATTAAATGCTTCCTAATTTTGTTTTCTTAATTTTAATTTCCAAATTTTGGGTATCAGGGTATCAAACCGAAACGAATATCGATATCAGTAACGTTTTCGGTTAAGTTCGAATTTTTGTTATCGGTTAGTAAAATCTTGGGACATCGGTTTCGTAATGGTTATTTGTTTTTGTTTTGGTTTCGAAATCAATGACATTTTTACAAGAGTATGTTAATATATAAACCAAAAATCGTTGATGTCAAATAAGATTTTCCTATTCAATGGAATAAATGATTGATTGAACCGAAACCAACCGCTACTAACGGTTAATTTGGTTTGAATAATTTTGTATTTTCTTTGTAGGTATAATAATGAAGTTTTGATTTGGCTACCGTTTAAGTTACGGTTACCAATTAAAATCGGTTAATACCGGTTAACGGTTACGGTTTTAATCCCTGCCTAGTATTATCTTTCGACATTCGTGTAGGCAATCGATAAAGAAGGCCCGAATCATATAAAAATCCCCTGAAACCAAGGCTCAATTTATTAACTGGTAACTAATGACCGGAAATGAGTTGAGCCATAACTAGTTTTGTTAGTATAATATAAAATAGAAAATAACTTCTGTAATAAGTTGTTTCTCTGTGGGGATTGCACCTGGAGCACCTGAACTCACCTTCGTGGTAGAACAGGAAGCAGAGATTCATAAGCACCGCCGCGGGCGCATAATCCTCGCACTCGCCGCATTCGAAGAGAGCGAGGGCAAAGTATTGGGCCAGAGCATTCAAGGTTAATGATTCCAGGCGCTTGGATTTGTTGCGCTGCTCGCTGAGAAACCTTGTGAACCAGAGGCGGCCGATCTCCAGTCGCAGCAGAACACCGAATTCGGACTTCAGCTCCAGATTGACAGCTGCCGAGTTACTGAACAGCAGCTGTGTGAAATGCTTCATGAATTCTTTGACGGGCTCCTCGCCAGCACGACAGTCCAGACTGATGGACGACGCCCACGAGGGCACGGAATTCTGCGACTCGGAGCGAATAAAGTTACGCCAATCGCTGGACTCCATGCTGGGACTTGCCTGCATCTGATCGGGCTCATCCCGCAGACTGGTCAGAGTGCTGCTGTTCGAGGTGCGACTCCGAGGTGGCAATCTGATAGAGTTCACAGCGCCCCAGGACTGCCTTCCCAGTGGCCCAACACCACCACCACCAACAACGACAGCTGCTCCACCACCCACTGCCTCTGTGGGTGGTTGCACGTCAATTTGCGGTGGCATCGTGGTGGCCTCCAGCAGTTCACTAATTCTCTGCAGGTCCTTCTGCATGTCCAGCTCGCTGCGTCTCGCTCCGGCAATGGCCCTGGGCCTCTCATAACCCCCCGAGTTCCGTGACTCGATCTCCATCGAGTTGGAGTGTGTGGTGCTGCTCATCTCATGGCTCCGAGCTGCTGGCGGCTGTTCCGGCAGCGACATCGAGCTGCTGCTGTCGCTGCTGCTGCCGCCGGTGCTGCTCGAGGAGCCCGAACTGGAGCGCAGTGGTCCGCCCAGCTTGTTGGCATGACGGCCATGAGAATGCTCCAAGCGTGGACCTGATCCAAGAGAAAGAGCGAAAATTAATTTTCATAGTACAATATAAATTTATTTTTCTACACACACATTTATAATTTTTTTTTAAACAAAAGCTGCCTTTAATATGTGAAAATAGTATTTATCTAAAAGAAAATTATTTTGGAATTTAATATAAATAATAAAAAAACAAGTACCAAAATTAATGCTATATAGTTCAAGCGTTTACCGAATTCAAAAAGCACAATAAGCATATTATATACATTATTTCTTTTCGCACTATTTTATATTTTATTTGTTTCACGTTTGAAAAAAAACAATGACAAAATTAAGTCAAGAATTTTTAAATAAGTACATAATAAATAAATAAAACAATTATAAATTTTTTGATAAATGGTTCCAGCGTGTACCGAATTTGAAAAAAACAATAAATATTTACGCTTCAACACTTGTAAGAAAACCTTTTATAAAAAAAAATAGAATGTTATTACGCACTATATTATATTAAATTGTTTACAAACTTGACAAAAAACTGACAAAAATTAAATTAAAAATTTATGAAATTGTTATTAGATTTATTGTGTGGTCCGGTGGCTCACTAATTAGAACTTCAAGGTTGAAAAAAAGGTGGGTTCGATTAAGTTCTTTGGAATGAATTTGAAAAGGGAGAGAATTTAAATTAAAACATAATATGAACACCCTGACCTTTTAATAGTGTTGGTAAATCACTTTGGACGGCAGTACACGCTAGTGACGAAAGAATCACTAAGAATCGGGACCTATATTAGCACAATTGACGAATTCCAATATTTTTTTAAGAATTTATATGTTAAATCAAAAGCTTTGAGGCGTGGAAATGTTTTGGTCACTAAAACTGTTTTTTTTATAAGATACATAATATTAAATGTAAACATAGTCAGCTACTTACGTGACGCCAAATTGGGTTGTCTATAGCGACCTGAGATGATCTCCTCGTGCGCCCGACGAGCCTTAACACGACGCGCCTCAAAGTCGATCTTGGTGTAGTCAATGGACTCATCAACTGAAGATACCCACGGGATTAGACTGGTAATATTTGCATATGAGAATTCTTTACTTACACTTGGGCAAATCCTCGTCATCGTCGTCACAATAATCCGAGTCGCTGCTGCTGCTGCTCAATGTCAACTGTAAATAATATTGATAAGCAAAACATTTCAATGAAGCATTAATCCAATATGTAATCAAAATGCAATGCTCTTACTCTTAAATAATAATAAAAAAAAAGTTAAATAATAAATTGAAAAAAAAAAAACGTTGTTTCATGAAAAAATAAATAAAATTACAAAAACTAAAATAATAATGTCAATACAAAATATATAAATGAAAAATTTATTTTCTTCTTAAAAATTTCTTGATCTTTTCAGGGACCGTCATACCTAAAAATTATTTGTGACTAAAAAAATTAAAATTTTTGAATAGTTATTAATGATGGTTAAATTTTATTGTTATCAAATTAGTCTTTGAAATTATTCGAAGACTGAATAAATTAAAAATTCAATGATTTTTATTTTTTAGTTTTTTCTAATAAAATTGAACAGACAACAGTATTTCCAGTCTTTGGATTTTTGTAATATCACTGCGGACGGCAGTCCGCGCTAGTGACGAAAGCAGCACGAAGGGTGCAAAGGCGACTAGCATATATACACAGGAAGAATGGAAAATTTGCTATGACTGTCCTTTCAGGTCGAGTTGTATACCGATCGAAAGGTATCAATTTAACTTACAAATACTAAGACTTTTGGAAAATCACCTGGTTCGTAAGATAAACAGGTGTAAGTGGGAGGGGAAAAATTTAAATTATTGGAGCAAATGGGGCCGTTGGAGCCTTTTTGATTATTTTTTTTAAAATTCTAATCAAAAATACGCGTCGAATAACACCTCATTTATCCGACTACTCGTTCAAAAGATAATTAATTTTGAAATTTTTAGTGGCCTTCCAAAAATGAGATGAAAAGTCAGTATGTCTGTTTGTTTGTTTGTTTGTTTGTTTGAATCAAATCGTTGATTAAGATTGAATGTTTGAATAAGGACTTGTTCCTGTTCAAAAATCTAGAAACGTTTGTTTTACGACTTTTTCGAAAAATCGCTAGTTTAGCGGGAAATCGCTAAAAACCGCCAAACTTAAAAAGGTATTTCGAAGGGCTCTAATGTTAATGCCAACTGATAATTATAATAATGTTGAACATTTTTAGAAACATTTAACATTACTACTTTAACTTTAAATAGTTGAAGTATATTTTAAAAGAATTTTTTTATAAGCATCTATAAAATATTGCATGAAAACAAAACCGAGCATCAATGACTAAACCGAGCTGTTCTGAATTCCACTTTCATTTTTGTTATCGATACCAACCTTTGCAATCGAAAGCTGCTAGAGTTGCTTCAATTGAATAACTAAATTGGACAACAAAGTATTAGTCTAATTTAGCTTCTTTCTGCTATATTCAACCTGAAATATTTTAAATAAATTTTCAAAATGAGTTTTAAGTAAATCTAATCGTATTTAAGATACAAATTGAAGCTTGAATGCTTTTATTTTTGAATTGATGACAGCTTTGGTTCTCCATAATTGGATCATCTGCTTCATGTCAATATGAATAAGCACATTCACAGGTCAATCAGCTTGGCCTGCAAGCAAACAATATCCAAAGCTGATGGCATTTTGAAAAATTAACTTAGCTTGTTGTTCAAGCATGAACACGAAGGCATTTAAAAACAATGTGTCCCCAAAACACCGATCGAGTGACGGGACACTGAAAATTTATCTTAGCAAACAAATGTAAAAATCACACACGAAATGTAACACAAAATGCACTTGTAGTGCATTATCATAAAACTATATTTAGACGCATGAGAACGGCTGGAAAGGAAAGATAGGCATGTGTGTACACCACACGTGAACCCAGCTATCTGGGGGTCCTTCCAATGACTGGAAGGAGTTAGACATTAAGATTTTCATGTTAGTTACCTAAGGCTAAGATTTTAAGAAATAAACTCAGTTCGTAATTTGTACTCAACCTGCTCAGTTGTCCATTCATTTTGGTCCTTCGAGCATTCTGTTGTTTTCCCCCACCAGTGGTAAGAAACACAGAAATAAAAACCAGCGCCTTTTAGTATACAGCTAAAGGTTGTTGGAAAATTTTTATAATCTCTGTTGTGTTCAGTAAGTGAACACAGAGTTATAAAGTTGTGTATCCGAGGAAGAAGCCGGATCACAAAAATAAAAACCCTTGTTCTCCCCCATCAGTGGTAAGAGACAGGGTATAAATACTACAGCGCCTTATAGTCTTGTATAGCTAAAGGTTGCTAAAAATTTTTTAAAATATAATCTCTGTTGTGCTCAGTAAGTGAACACAGAGTTATAAAGTTGTGTATCCGAGGAAGAAGCCGGATCACAAAAATAAAAACCTTTGTTCTCCCCCATCAGTGGTAAGAGACAGGGTATAAAAAAATCTTTACTAAAACAATTAAGTTATAGTTAAAGTTGCGTTTCCGAGGCAGACATCGGAAAAATATTAGCGTTTCTGAGGCTTTACATCAGAAAGTGAGTTTTTACATATAATATAGCATATATTATATGTAATAATAAAAAAAAAGGAGTAACAGCAACTACAGCAGCTACAGCAGCAGCAACGACAGCAGCAGCAGCAACGACGGCAGTGCGGCAACGACGGCAGCGCAGCAACGACGGCAACGCTACAAAGATCGTAAAACAACTTCACACTTGAGCGAAGTAACGCAATAGAAGCCGCTATATTGCAAGGCCTCTTTTGCCCTTAATTTTAAATTCTCTCAGTTGTTGCGTCCCCACGCAAGCTGAAAACTACTAAACTCTGTTAGGCTGGTACTAAAAACATATGATTGGCAAAGATTGTAAGCCAATCATATGCAACTAATCTAACTAGGTTTCAAAAAAAAAAAGTTGAATAAATAGTCAATATGCTAATAGGAACAACTATTAAGTATTTGACGTCTCAAGCGTCGGTAGTTGAAGAGGTAAAGAAATTAGAAGAGGAAATTCTTTCCAGGGACTCGATCCCGACATTAGAAAATACAAAGAAAGAGTTCGGTGGCACTGAATATGACGACGATCGCAAGCTTGCAGATCAAGTCGACAAAAATATTCAACAACTTAAAGACTTCCTTGATGAAACAATGATGAGGTTAGGTGATGCTTGCACTGTTGAACGCATCATCAGAAGAGACATAATTGATTACCTTTGGAATAGGACACATAGTAGAGTGCAGAAGTTAGCGAGTAAAGACAGTAAATTCCTCGAGGATATGATGGATTTAGAGTTTGACGTCAATAGTTTTGTAAAAGTATTAGGCAACAGAATTCAAAGGGATATATTAGAAGATAATTACAGCTTTTCGCCAGCGAAGAAGCAGCGGGAAGAGGAAGGGAAGCAACAGGTAGCCTCAGATACAAGTGCTAAGGCCAAAGAAGAGGTGAGTCCTAAGAAAGCTCTTCAAAAGCTCACAGATATTCAGAAATCTGATTATCTGTTGAGCAGTTCCATGTTTATGTTGACTGAGGAGCGCAAAAATGAGCTACCAAAGCAACGAGATAGCAAATTGGAAGAACTTGATACCAGCGACGTATCAGTTGAAAATGATCATAAAGCCCTCAGTAGTAACGCCAAAGTTTTAGAAAAAGATGGGACTGAGTGGCGTTTTATTCCCCCGGCAGGACCTCACTTCGGAGGTATTTGTAAAGCTGGGGTAGAATTAATGCAAAATCATTTAAAAAGTTTAACACATGAGAATGAGGCAGTATTAAATTCACGACCTCTGTGTACAACTGTAAATGATGCAGACTATACTCCAGGTTACCTTTTAATTGGTAGACTAAACCTAGAGGTAGTTGTGTCCAAAGCCGATGAAAGAATCGGTATTTTGGACAGGTGGAAATTAATTCAAAAACTAAAAAGAGAATTTTGGGTTAAATGGAAAGTAGAGTATCTGCACACTCTACAGCAAAGAAATAAATGGAAAAGAGAATCCGAAAATAATGCTAAAAAAGAAAAAGTCACGCGTAATAGGCCTAAAGAACCGAATATAGGAGTCATGCTAATGCTGATGCTATTCTGTCAACTTTCAAATGCAACTTCATTAGGCAACGTAAAGAAAAAATGGATAATCGAAACATCAATAGCGCAGCTTCGATATACTTAGACCCAATAAGTGAAATCGAAGTTATAACGTCTTCTTGGGATTTTGTTGTGCTTTATGACATGGACACATATTTTGCAATGTTAGAAAAGGGTACAAATTTAATACAAAAAATGAGAAGTGTATGTAACGAATTGCATGATTTTGAAGATCACTGTAATTTGGTTCTTAATAACATACAACGACAAATAGATGACTTGGAAGAAAACAACAAGTTATTTATGGCACACACCCCAAGAATGAAACGTGCACCTTTTGAATTTATATGCTCATTGTACCAGATATTGTTTGGTATAATAGATGCAGACAATAGAAAACAATTGTGTAAGAAAATATTATCAGTCTTTAGATAATCAGCATAATTAAAAAGATATAGATAGAACAGGCATATTGACTATTTATTCAGATTGTACTGTTAGAATATTAAATAAAATATTAATAGCAAGCCATAATGTTCACTATGAAATCTTTGAAACCTTTTCATCTTTGTATATTATCATATTATCAATTAATCATACACCTCACTTTGAGTTAAAGGAACTTAAGTTCCATCACATGTCTGGGCGTCTGTCCCTAATTATTGGCATGATAATAATATTAAGATTAATTGTATATGCATTAAGAAAAGTAATGCAAGAAGAAAATTACAAGCTATCGCCTTTCCAAGCCCTGTGTAAACAAAAAAAATGTTATTGTATATTAAAATATAAAAATGCAAAAAACTATCAGCTACCACAACCTTCATTGCCCCCCGGCAGAATGTTCAAGCATGAACACGAAGGCATTTAAAAACAATGTGTCCCCAAAACACCGATCGAGTGACGGGACACTGAAAATTTATCTTAGCAAACAAATGTAAAAATCACACACGAAATGTAACACAAAATGCACTTGTAGTGCATTATCATAAAACTATATTTAGACGCATGAGAACGGCTGGAAAGGAAAGATAGGCATGTGTGTACACCACACGCGAACCCAGCTATCTGGGGGTCCTTCCAATGACTGGAAGGAGTTAGACATTAAGATTTTCATGTTAGTTACCTAAGGCTAAGATTTTAAGAAATAAATTCAGTTCGTAATTTGTACTCAACCTGCTCAGTTGTCCATTCATTAGTTGAAGCCTCTATCTTAGTACAGATCTTTTTAAAACAACTCAACTGTTTCGATTTTCCACATGCTCAAAATATATCTGCTTTTTTTTCCTATTTATTAAGTTAAAACGTGAAATATTCAGGCAATCTATATGTGTTGCCTTTATTCGTACTTCAAGTTTAATCTGAACGACAGCTGAGTCCAAACTTGCAGCAGCATGTGGCATGCAACCTGCAGCTTGCAACTTGCGACGCTTATCAGCAATAAGCAGCCGCTGCCAATGGCCAACAGCTGCCGAACTGCACTTGAAGCTCATTAAAAATTTGCATGAGCCAAGTTGGTGGAAACTGAGGAGGCTGAGGAGGGAAATGCATTAAAAACGCTGCGAAAACACGGCAAATGAAACGCTATGGAAAGTGCACTTTACACATTTGTGCGTAATGATTTTCCATTAACGTAAATTTGAATTAACAGGCGAAGAGTGGCGGAGTATAAACGTAATTACAAGTATGGCAATGTTAAAACAACACGCGCCACCCACACTGCGAACACTTCGTTGCACCACCGCACCACCGCACCACTTGGTGCTTCTGGCATTCTGGCATTTGATAAATGCCAATGGCATTAACTGGGCTTGGAAAACTCAATCCTTTTGCCATCCTTTGTCGACTATCAGATCAGCGCCTGATGTGGCACTGACATGGACTCCACTCCCAACCAGATGCTCCCTCCTGTATCTCCATCTCGCTCTCCCTTTCCCTTTCCTTCTGCACCTCCTTTTGCAACATCCTGGCTGCTGTTTATGGTAATTATTTATTTTGGACAGCCGCTGTTGCCGCATTTGTGTAGACTTTTCATCATTGCAATAAACATTAAATTTTATGATAATGTCACAGTTTTGTGTGTTGCTGTTGCCTTTGTTATTGCTGTCTGTTTTGCATTGCATTTGTTGCTTTTAATGTTCTTCCTTTTCCAGTGGTTGGGGGAGTTTTCTTTGATAAGGTGACAAGTGTCAGTGTTCCTTGGCAAAAGTTGAAGTTGTTCTCATTTTCTTTATGAGATAAAATCAATAACTGCACACACTGCGATGAGTGTGCTAGACTTTGGTACACCCTGTAACAAGTTCTGACCAACACGCATTTGTTACATTTTTATGGATCTCTCAGTTACTAAAAGGTATGCTTCTAAGCTTCACATTTGCATAACTTTGTCAGAACATAGTCAAAATTAACTGCAAGTGATTTTATATACACTCTTTACTATCGATGATTTTGTTTTGAATTTTAGGTAATATTTATGTGCTTTCCGTTAAGCCTAATGAACCTGCTGAAAGACTGTAAGCATTTTTATAGTGATTAGTTTTATAATCTCTTTATTAACACTAAGCTAAATACTAAGTACATTGGAATAAACATGACATGATCGTTCCTTGAAATTTAATAGAATTTGACAAAGTTATGAGTACTCAAATTTTTTCACAAAAATTTCAAGAAATCCTTTTTTATATACATTTTAAATTGCCCCAAAATAGATAAATTGAGAAACAACAACTTAATTAAAGTCATACTGTGAATTAAAACACATTGAAATCAGTTAAGATTTGACTAAGTTAGATTTACAGTAATTGTCTGTCTAATTGATATTTTTGTTTCTATCAATTTATATTTCTGTTTTAAATTATAAGCTGAAATCACAAGGCTAAATATATTTACAGAATTCAATTATTTTAGTTATCCGAATTTATTTTATTTTATTTTAAAGTATTCTCATTCAATGAGAGCTTAAGTATATCATCTTTCTGGTTGCCAAGTGATGATATTCATATTGTAATGGAACAGATGTGTAGCATTCAGTTATTATCGTTGCCACATTCAGTTGTTCCGTTAGTGTGAGGCATGCTTTATAATTTCGCAGATATCAAGAAATTACAATGTGGTGCAACTTTACCCTAAGTACTCCATGCAATATCCCTTACTCCACACACACACACATATGCTATGTAGCATCACTTGAGGCCCACGAGGTTCGAGACCTGAAGAGTCCCAATCGCTCTCTCTTCAGTGTGTAACTACTTAAGCCTCATCATCCGCATTTTAATGCCCATCAGCCATCAGCCAATAGCCAGACCAACAGCTCCCCAGTCATCATCATCATTGTGCTCAGTAAGGACCACAACTTTTCACACACACAGACATAATATACACACTTACACCCACACACAGATACTCTTACTGTATGCTGTGCAATTATTTCATGCATTGTTCAAGGATTGTTCGACTGCTTTTTGCAAAAATGTTCTTTGTATAAAGTGGAAAGGCAAAAGTGTTGTCAGGGGATTTACGCGCTTACAATGAAGTAGAAGAGGCCAGCCCGAGAAAGGACCTGGTCCAAACGGAAATGGAAATGGCAACAATGCGCGCCTCTGTCCGCACGGAAAACAATTGACCAGCAGTTTGAGGAGAACAGAGAAGGGAGAAAGGGGGATATGAGGATTACGCATGAGTTTACAAGATGCGCACAGCACTTAATGATTTCCACTTACACAGTGCAGACAACATGGCCATGACCAGACCCAAAACCCCTTGGCCATTTCCAAAACACATTGATGGTTGGCCATTTACCCGGGAGCCTATGGAACCATCATCCAAGTGTCTCTCATTGTGCAATCCTTTTGCTAATCTATATGTAAATTTAGCACACAGAACTGACAAGATACTTTGGGGGCAGATAACAAGTGTCAAATGAGACGGGCAGGAGATCGAAGTTGAACTTTGCTTGGCAACAGTCAGAGCCATCTTCAACAACAGATGACGTCATGGCGATGTAAAGTGTTTGACAAATGGCCAAGACAAAGACCAAAAAATGAGGAGAGCTGACAACATACTAAAAACTTGACAAAGTGTTGGCAAAAGTGTCAGCAGCAGGACCCTGAAGCACGCTTTATCCTTGCTGCCGTTTTGCATATGTGTCGACTGCTGTCTAAGTGAGCGTAAAAGATAAATAATCATGTGATATCATCAGGGCAAGAAGGGGGACGAGACGGGACGAGGGAGGAGGCGTTGGTGCGAGCCAAAAATTAATTTCATACATTTTAAAATTTCAATTTATTTTGCTGCGCACGAATGCGCGATGTCTTCAAGCAGACAACGCCCACAACAAGGACATTCCCCAGCCCCAACCCCAAACACACTCCACACTCAACCTCAGTTCAAGCTGCTGCCTCATGTGTGTGTGTGTGTGTGTCTCTTAACTTGGCTTTTGTTTTCCTTCCTTGGCCGTGTGTCGTTTTTCTACTGCTCGTCCTTTTTTCACACTTGTCACTTGCATTTTTGACATTTCTGTTAGTTAAAGGGCGAGTGAAAGACAAGGAGAGTCAAAGAAGCAGAGAGTGAGAGAGAGAGAGAGAATGAGTTTGCGGATTTGTATCAGGGTAAGGGGATGTGGTTATGGATGTGGATATGGATAAGGATATGGATGTGGATCTGGCTGGTAGCGCTGTCAGCCGTTAATTAATTATGTGCATGCAGTTGGACTGACAGTCTGGTTAAGTGCAGTGCAATTCTGTCCAGAAGGGAGAGACACGGACTTTTCACTCGATACGTGGATATGGATACAGATTTGACGTTCAACGAGAGTTATTAACAAAGGGTAAGCTGATAGAGTGAATTGGACAGAGGACACTTGCTGCAATCAATTAAAAGTTATTACAGTCTATACAGCTGATCTTCTTTGAGTAGATCTTGGATTTATTCCTAATCAATTTCGTAGGCATCGGATAGTCTCTTAAATTTCATTCCAATTGCACAAACAGTTAATGAAGAGTTGTGATCAAATCAAAGTATAGTTATTAAGTGTTGTGTTTTAGTCGAGCACTCCTGTCTTCCTTTTTTAGCTTTAAATCCTTTTGTTTTCTTTTATTAGTCTATTTCTGGCTGAAAGCAGAGCAAGATAAAGAGTTAAGATAAAAGAGAGATAAATTCGGAATATAACCGTAGCATATTACCAAAGTCCCATTCTATGCCAGTCACTAAACCAACTGCAGTTGAGGGAGAAACTTTTTTTTTATAGCTTTTTGATTAGTTTTCGGCGCTTTAAACCCGTTGGGAGTCCGAGTGAAGTCAATTTAAATTAAAAGAAACACGCGCTGTTGCATATTGAAATGCCAAGGGAAGCAGGCAGGGAATGGAGCGACATTCAAGGACCAAGAGGTAAGGGGCAAGGGGCAGGAGCACGAACAAAAGTTAAATTGCAGGTATTTAAGTATTTTATATAAAATTCATCATCATCAGGCGTCCGCTGAAGTTAATGAAGAAGTGTTCTGGACTCTCCCAAGGCCCAAAGAGGTAACCGAAACCGAGACCTGCCCCCTTGGCACCTTAGTCCTTGCCCCTCCCCCTCTTTGGATCCTTTCGGGCAGTCGGCAGTCACTATCCTGTGCATTATTTAGCACGTCAAAAAGTTCATAACTGCGTTGCGCTCGTGAATTGTAATTTTTCTTTCGCCATGGCGCACACTTTCATTACTTCATCACTTCAGCTCTTCAGCAAGCACAACGATGATGACGAGGAGGAGGTGGAAAACGAGGAAAAAGGAGAGTGAAAGGAGCAAGGGGGCAACTCCTCGCATCGGAACTGTGTGCGCCATTTATTATGCTATGAAATTTGAGTCTGAGTTTTTGTTTATGTATAAAGACGAAGCGCGATGGAGTTTTTCATTTACTCCTTTTTATGATTTTCAAGTTAATGTTCATTTATGGTGGTTACACGTCGACTTTTTGGAGTTTGTTTAATTAGACGGTGTGGATTTTATTTCAAAGGACTTGAGCTCTGGCATAAAAGACGCCGTCGAAGACGGTGCCATCCAAGTTTGGGAAGTTGTTTATGTTTAATTGTCGAGCTGGTAGCTAAATTTGTTAAGCTGCAAGGAGGAGTATGAGTATTAGTTGATTTTCAATTGCTAAAAGTATCCATAAATGAGTCTGTAAATAAATTTAATCCAAGTTTGAAAATTAAAAATTTACACACACATTTTAATAAGTATAACAATTTACTTTATTATTTAATAATCTGATGACTCTTTCCATAAAAGTAAAAGGCCAAACAGACATAACATTTCATTTAAGCTAGCAGATAATATTCCAATCAAGGATTGACTTTTCAAAATAATCGACGACCTTATTTATCAATTGTTGGCATACAAGTAGATAATAAAAATAAATTTTATAAATGCTTAAAAATTAATAGAGTTTTTTAACTAATTTAATTCATTAAGAAATTAAAGTATTCACCAGTAAACTTGGTCTTATTGAGAAGCACCTATAGTTCCAGTTTTTTTTACAGATTGTGACAATCATTATCTGCAAATACAAATGCTTGAGGAACACCTGAAGTTTGACTTGCCAGCATTACAGGTACCCCAAATTGAGTTGTCTATTGCTTCGAGTTAAAACAAAACTGATACCTTGAACAGGGCAAGTTAAGTCTCTTTTTAGACCGCCACAAAATAAAAGCAAGACCGAAATAGTAAACTTATAAAATTTTACAACTCGAAGCGTTTCCGTCAAGTCTTAAAGGTTTTACAGCTAAGCTGCTGGGGATTGGCATTCCACCTGACTAAGACCAGGATTGGGAATGGGACTGGGAGAGGAATTGGGCATTGGCAGTTCTTGTGGCTTATGGCATTTAATATGCATTTTGTGTTATATTTAATATGCAGCTGGAAAAGCCAGAAAGCTACTGAAAGTGCGGCAACAAGACGAAGACGAAGCCAAGTCAAATTGCAGCTGTTTGCCAGTCGACTTAATGTGGCCCTGTTGCTTTTGGGAATACCCAAAGACGATGAAGACGACGAGCTGATGAGCTGATGTGCGCCAATGTCTGGCAATCATGCAACATGCCACGTACTACCTTCTTACTGCATGCGGTTGGAATTTCACTTTGGGGCATTGTTACGTGGGAATTTAGTTATGATACTCCCGACTGGCTGTAATACCTGGTCTCATTAGGGCGCCCAATTGCCTGCAAAATTGCTTGGAAATTGGCAGAGCTCGGTTTATTGGTACAGTTCGCACTTTAATGAATCGCCGTATGCAACGGAAGGCAATCGAAATGGGACAAAGCCCTTGCAATAACCCTTCTTAAAGAAGCACAAACGCCCCTTAATCAGCACAGCGGGCAGCGGCATCAACTACCCCAAGCATAAATCTATTGTCCTAGGTCATTCAACCTTCAGCTCAAACCTTCGTCTTCTCGAATGCCATTTGCGCTTTTATATTCGCCAAGTTGCCGCGTTGCCGCATTAAGTGAGCAGAGGAAAAAATAACCCACAACACTAAACAGAATCCACACACTCACACACAACACACTCACTCACACACACAACACTCACACACACTCTCGCAGCATTTCTGCATTCGTTGCAAGCATAAAATATTTTTATATGACACGTTTTTAATGACATTTGTTGCACTTGCCACTTGCTACTTGGCATTGTGTGCAGCGGGAAAACTGCTAGCGAAAGCTTTTCACCAGCCGGAAAATGTCAGCCATATCGAAAGATTTTCCCATTGATTCCAAGACTTAAATATCCGAATTGATAGAGATGTATCTTGACTGAAAAAGTGCCAGGGGCGTAAGCCAAATCCAAGCAACAGGCTGTCAGTTTGAGTCGGCAACTTACTTCCCAAACTGACAGCTGTCATTTGCAGCCAAACAGATGTAGATGCGAACGAAGAAGAGGAAGAGCAATAGAATGCACTGTGAGTGGGGAAAAAATGCAGAAAAAGCCAAGAAATTGTCAGTTGGGGTACGAGGAAATGCTTAAAGGCTGTTGCAATCCGTGTTCGGCCGTGAAGATTTTAGTTTTTATCTGATCCGACTACAGAATTTCTACCCATAGCAAATAAAAATCATTTTTTGAATTCAAAATGTATCTCTATCTTATTCTTATCATAATGAAAGAAGCTTCAAAAATCACTTGAACTCAGTTGTCTATAATTTCTTAATCTGCTCCCAACTAGAGAACTATTCAGCTTTCTCAAATGCTTAGTGCATTCAAAATTCCAGATTATAAACCAGACTTATAGACCAAAACATTTTACACAGGAGATTTTTAAAATATCTGCAAACACAGCTTTTACTTATATGGAAAAATTTCTTAAAATTAGCTGAACGCTTATTAGTTCATATATGACATAGATCCTTAACATTAAAATGTCTTTTGCTTAAAGAATTCATATCAATCTCAAAGTCCCTGAAGGAATCCAGAAAAATTTACTTTAAATCTTTTAAAGGTCCGCTTCCAACGGATGGATACTGCAATTTTCATTCATGAATAATTTACGGGGCTAGTGCAGTACACACTCACATGAGTGGACGAATCATCGTTGTCATCGGTGTGATTATCACAGTTATTATGCAACTGCAAATTGACGAAAATCATGGACATGGTTGACAAGTTGTCAATAGTGGAAGGCCCCAATGCTAATTAGCAGCGATTGAAAACTCAAATTGCCTGCTTCCTGACGCTTTCAAATGTCCTGCGAGTGGAAGGACAACCCCTGCTATTGCTCATCTGTCCATTTGTCCGACTGTCTGTCTTCGGCGACGCCTACGAAATTACTTCACGGCTCAGCGAGTTTCTTATGGACTTTATGTCCTGTGGCCACTTGAGTTGTGCTTTCAGCTCTATTGGCTGCCATTTCTGGCACGCTCGATTGCATTTCGGTTGCGACCGCAAAACTCGCACTGTACTGTACTGGACTGTAAAGGACTCTTGATCCTTGAGATTGTGATTTGACAGCAGAGCCGGCAAACAAATAAACTGTCGTCGCATGTCTCGGAACGTAATTAGGTTTGGCAAAATTTGCCAATTGTTGAATTTGCTGGCACTGGCAATTATATGCGTCAATTGTCAGTTGGTTACATCTCGTTAACTTATTTGATTATGGTCTAATTTTGCGTACCACTCGAAGACGCAAACTACACTGAGCAACAAATTCTGGGCTGACTCTGAAAGTCAAAAGTGCATTGAAAACTTAGCTTAAGGAAACGATCCTGCTGAAGTTTGTTTACAGCAAGACTCTCTTTTAAGTTCGACTGATTTTACACTGAACAACAAGAAATAGTTAGAGGTAATTTTATTATTATTACTTGATTATGATTTAATATTCATGTTTGGTTAAGGTTAAAGTTATTTTATAATTCATTTTAATTGATAATTTTGTAGCTAGATTAATAATTTTTATCGACTGATTTTAGTCGAAGTTAAATAAATAAAAAAACCAGTAGGGATTTTTGTTTGAAAATCACAGCCTGTACACTACACTAAACACTTGCAAAGTTGAGAAAACTACACATTTATGCTTTAACAACTTCAAATTTAAATAATAAATATGATAAGTAAGTTATCTCATACATGTAAAAAATCAATCCCTTCCTTACCAAGACTTACCATAGTTTCCTTTACTCAATTTTGTTGCTGAGTGTTGTGCATTCCTTGAGTAGCTTATCAGTTCAGCTGAACAAATTCAATTTGAAGTATGCCACATGAAATATGGCTAAATAAGCAAAGTAATTTAACTTTTCTCATTTTTGCTGTGAGCCAAACCAAAGAGTTGGCACAAAAGGCGTCTTATCGACTCGGAACAGCACTGAGATCCTAGTATATTGTATTTGGCAGAGTCAAAGGGGAATCGTTTGATGAAGTGCATGGGATATTGACAGAAATAGTCCAGCTCAACAAACTATGCAAATAAGCAGGATACGGGACACAGGACACATGCCACATGGGACACATATGCCAAGTTACTACAACGACAGAGAGAGAGAGTGAGAGAGATTGCGATGATATTCGTATGCTCCGTCTCGCTCTCGCTCTGTTCATTTATCTTGGCTTATTAAATTGAAAATATTGCTTAAAATATATTTTGCATGCATGGCAGCATCATTGTTGGTCCTTTG
The DNA here is from genome assembly GCA_037043435.1 of Drosophila suboccidentalis. Classification (NCBI taxonomy): domain Eukaryota; kingdom Metazoa; phylum Arthropoda; class Insecta; order Diptera; family Drosophilidae; genus Drosophila; species Drosophila suboccidentalis. The sequence continues at coordinate 3,593 of JBAMBK010000310.1, read as the reverse complement.
CCGTTCCTTCGCCTTGGCTCGCCTTTTAAATGCAAATTAGCTTTTTGACTTTTGTGATATGCGCCCAAGCCAAAAGCGACAGCCAGAAACTCCGACCAGACTCTATTTAGATTTATGCGGCTTGATAAATTGTGGCTACACTTAATGTGCGCATACGGTGTGACATGTCCTTTTCATGTCACTCTCCACAGACCAGAGCCAAAAAGTTGCACCAACTCACTCACTCTCTGTCTCTCTCTCTCTCTCTCTCTCTCTTTCTCCTTTAGTCCCACTCTGACTCCATTTCCATTTCAGTTGACATGTCGAGTGGTTTTGTTGGTTTGGCAGTTGCCGTTGACGTTGCCGTTTTTTGCACGCTTGACAAAAACAGCGTATACTCGTTGTCCTCCTCCTTTGCCGGACTCGGTTGAGTTTCTGGTTGTGGCAAAATCATTTTGGTGAAACGGACTCGTTGCTTTGTGGTCCAGCTTTGTAATTAGTTTTGCTGGCCGGAGCGAGCGCAGCTGACGCGATCAGAACTGAGCTGCCAATTACTGACAAAACTTCTCAAAAGTTATTATCGATCCCTATACCAAGTTCATTTACTTACATTTACTCAAGAATGTTTATTAATGCACATTACATAAATACATTCAATTCTATTACTCTCTTTTTATAAACAGCAGTCACAAGTTAATTAAAAATACTAAGTGGCTAAAATAAGTTGTCAAAATTTATAACTCATAAAATTAAAATGTATTTTTTTTTATAAATATTTTTTATTTCATATTTTTAAAAGTAAAATAAACAATATATGAAATCAAAGTGAGCAAATTATCTTAATTTATCCAGTAAATTAATTAAATATTTAAAATAAATAAAAGGTTTTAATTTATATATTAACATCAGCAACATCAATTGGTTACTATCAAATTTCTTAAAAGACACGTTTAAAATATTATTAGTTTTTAAAAATATTTCCCAATTTAGTCTCATGTCCCTCGATCAAAAGTAATATTTAAGTATTGTAATGCCTTGGAATGATCTGGTATCAAAAATCAATTATCAGTGACTAGCGAACCATTCGAATTATAACACTTTCCCATGAAATGTCTGCTGGTCTCGGGCGTCGTTCCATCAAAATCCAGTTGAAAAGCGAAAGGCATGGACATTTAACATGCATTTTAAACAATCCGTCGGCAGAGTCGACTGAGATTTTTCAGCATTCTACATTTTTTGTAGATTGATGACGTCGCCGTGTGGCATGTGTGGTGGGGTGGACTAGTTGTGGCAGGCATAGCCAAAGGCACGTCCCACTCCCCCATTGAGTAATACGTCAGTTGAGTTGTCAAAAAAAAGAAAAAGAAAAAGCGACGCCCGCCAGCGGCGAGTAGAAAAACGTGTACAGTGAACACCAGCCGAAGAGACACACGCGTCCCGGTCGCGGGTTTCCGCACAAGTTGCTGTCGATCAGCTTGCCACATGCAACATCAACTTGTACATTTCAACATGTTTCGTCACGCCTCGGAATCATTTTGAAAATATTTTTAAGCAGCGCCTAAGTTCCGGACAGAGATAGATACACTTAAGTGGATTGTTTTTTTATTTGTGTGTTTTCCTAGGGATCTTTTTAAACAGGATTTAAAATATCAAACACAAGATTTGGGGTACAATTTTGAAGAGATTTGAAATGCTTGTCAAAACGTGTAAGTGTCAAAAAAGCGGAACCAAAAGATACAGTTGCCAATAATATTTAGTTTTCAATTTATAGAAATGTTATTAAAAGATATGCTCAAGGAAATTGTCAATTGGTTCACAGGACAAACCCTAACATAACTTTCTGGAAATGCTATTAGATTTTAAATCCTGATGCTAGCATAACTAAAACAACCTTTGGGCATGAGATTCCTTGGAAACTTTTACCTTTTAGGACATTTAAAATTGCGTATTACTTAAACAAACTCTGACTTGTTCTTAAAAACATTAACAATTGGCTTAGCTCACAAAAGAATTGTTGAAACTCCCTCTACAAAAATTGCTTTTAAGGTCAATAAAATATCAGAGCTCCTTCCACATTAGCCTTCTAGGATATTAATAATTAGTTTATCCTGCATGATAACTAATACCACGCCTTCCCTTCTTGCTTCTATCCGACTTTAACATTGTTGTCAAATTGATTTAAAAATTCATAAATCAAACTGAAAGTGAAGTCAGATCCAAAATTAAATTAGGACCAGCAGAAGTAACCACAACAACAACAAACTGACAGAAATGTACAAAATGTTAAACATAGCATTAAATTGTATCGGACAGTTGTTTGCCAGAGGGGAGAAGGGATGTGAAGAGGGGCGAGGGGCTGCTGCCCAGTCGCGAGGGGTCGTTCCAGAAAACAGAAACATGCTTGCTTTCATAACAAGTCGCAGCCTTCGCCTTGGCATGTGCGTGCGTTATTTTGATGCAATTATAAACTGTTGGATAACAAATTACATGACTGCGTCCCAAAAATGAACAACCTCCCGATTCCTCCTTCTACTCCTCCTCTCTCCCTTTCTACTCCGCCTCTCTTCTCCCCCTCAGCTTCTTCTGAGCATATGTTGACATTGATACAGGTACTCGCTGACTCGTTGACAAGCCAAAGCTGTGATGAGTCTGGGGCCTGGACTCAGGTGGTGTTTGGGGCGCAACTGTACCGATTTGGACAAGCGACATGCCACATGTGGCATGCGACATGCGGCATGCGGGCAGGGAGGATTGTGTCCCATTGCATTTGTAGAGACAATTGTCGTTATTTAACAATAGTTCTAATAATAAAATATAATAATTCTCTCTATGCATTTTAATTGCCTGTTTCTTTGTTGGCCAAGCACTTTGCATGTTTGCGGCGCATCAATTGAATTTGGCCAAGAGAGTCCTGGCAATTGTTTGGCCAAGTTGGCGGGTTTATTGAACCGTCGCTTAAATTCTTAAAGCTTGCAACGCCAATACGCAAATGCAATGCTCCTTCAGCTTTCGAGTACTCCATTGGCCATTTGGCGAAACGTTCGGCCCTTTGTTGTTTCAGCCAAATGTGAAAAGGGTTCATAACCGCACTTAGCTTCATTGGCTTCTGGCTTTATCGTGCGGCCCAGACGTAGCATTTTAGTAGCTGTTTAGCTGCTTCTCCGCCCGCCGCATTGAGTACTCCAGAATGGAATTGAATTCTGCTACCAAATTGCACACAGGTTGTGCAAACATTAAAATTAATGAATAACAACAAAAGTACTCGACGTTGAGCTCTTGTTGACGTGTTGCTGTCTTTCTCCTAAAGGGTTTTCGATTCCTGTAAACTGAATTATATTTAAATTTTTAAAACAAGTCGTACAGTTTACAACTTGCCAGAGCCCATCGAAAGGTTTCTTTCGATACAGGAAATGTTGTCCATATACAAATATATTGTTGATTCTTTTTAATATATTAAATATTGTACAAAGCATTATCTCTAGAATTCTTGGCTTAAACTGCCCCCACCTTCATTTGTATAACTCTTTAAGGCAAACTATTTTGGGTAGCAATTAAAATGACTATAAAATGTGTATTAATTGCTGTGGAATGAAAGCAAAAATGCTAACGACATG
>JBAMBK010000305.1:0-10056 GCA_037043435.1 Drosophila suboccidentalis | reverse complement strand
ATTTGATCAATAGTTAAAATATGTATTTTCATAACAATAAATGTTTTGTGACCTGTGGATATATGTTATTTTAATAATTTATGGTAAAACTTAAAACTTTGTTATCTTCTCAAATGTGACCAATATTTAACTTCTGTAGAGTATAAATAGTGACGCCGTCATTTGCTGGTGACGACACTATTTTTATATGTTAATGTGGTTCGTCTTCTTTGTGAAATGTCCAAGATCTGCCGCAGCGAGTTGCATCTGCTCACAATATTGTATTTTTTAGGCACCATGTCAGTCTGCAATCGTAGTCTTTTTCTAGTATGGCGCAGCAAAAATGATTCTCAAAAAAGTTTTTCAGCACTGGAGAACTATATTTAATCAAATACTATTGAAAAATCGAATTGCACTGGGGAGGACGGGCGTGGCTTAATAGTTAAAATCATTCCAAATTTTGTCGGAAGAAGCCTTGGCGGCTAGGAATAAAGATTTTCGAAAGTTTCGGCTAAAGCGTTGTCGTAAAACTACAATGGCGGGTCTGATGAGCTCCTAATTAATTTCTTTGGATCCCCTAATAACGAGTTTAAGCAAAAGCCAGTCTAGTCATTCAAATAATGATATTTTTTAGATACTAAGGCAAAAATTCTACCTTGTGATGCTTTTGCAGAATAATAAATGCTTGATTTAGACTGGAGGTTCAATTAGAAAAATCAGAATGTATTCCTTCATGCCAAAAATATACATTTTATATGAACAATAAAATTATTATATAAATAAAAAAATAAGAGTTTGTGATTTAAAACTAAGTTAAATTAAATAAAGACTTGAAATAAGTAAGGACTGAAAAAGGCCAAAAACACCTAGCTTATAAACCAAATATGAGAGAGACACCCTAATGTCTCTTATTTGGTCAAAGTCAATATTTTTAAACGCATACGGGCTAGTTTTGTTCATTAGGTCCTAAAGGACTCAGAAATAAATTTCAACCTCAATCGGTGATATGATAACCACGTGCCGACTTCGATGAAAAATTTAAAAATTATATAGGAAACAAAAATTTTTTTTTTTTTTTTTTAATTTTTTATTTTGTTCATTTGGTCCTTAAGAACTCAAAACCAAGTTTTCACCTTAATCGGAGTACGATAACCCATTCAAATTTGCATCGAAACATGAAAAATCATCGAAAAATGTATAATCAGTGTTAACGCACTGTTTTTGCATGTTTCGATGCAAATTTGAATGGGTTATCGTACTCCGATTAAGGTGAAAACTTGGTTTTGAGTTCTTTAGGACCAAATGAACAAAATAAAAAAATAAAAAATCAAAAAAAATAAATTTTTTTTTTTTTTCCGATTCCAGAATTCGGCACGGGTTATCATACTCCGATTGAGGTGAGAAATTTATTTCTGAGTCCTTTAGGACCTAATGAACAAAACTAGCCCGTATGCGTTTAAAAATATTGACTTTGACCAAATAAGGGACACCCTAATATACATATACATATAAATAAGAAAAAAATATTAACTTTTTTTTATTATGAAATTTAAATATATTTTTATCGAAATTAAAAATGAAACACAAAATTTTAAAATTTTTTCATAATTTGGTCATTAAAATAAACAATGTCCAATTTATGATAAAAAGTTGCAGCTTTGACAAAATAAAAAACTCACATAATGTAAAAAAAAAAATTGTATTTTGTTTTATATTGTAACTAAATCTATTTGTAACAAAAGAAAAATATTTAAAAAAAAAAAAAGGTTTTACCCTAAGAGGTACCATTTAAACGCCGCTAGATGAGCCTCTTCGACCACTGTGCAGTGTACCCAAAACTGTACACAATTGCTGATTGATATTTCTTCCTAATAAGCACTTCAGTGCCAGCAGAGCGCCTATTCTCGTACGCGGGTGCTACTACAGCGTCTGAAATTAGGAACAGGTTTCACACTTAATAAATTAATATATACTTATATTTTTTGTGCATTTAATTGTTCTTAGTTTTTTTGCTGTACAATGGCATTGCATTACACAATATCTTAAAAAACTATACAAAAAAAAAAAATTATCATTTGATTAATCGATTATTTTTATTTTTCTTCTATCAATTGCAATTAATAATCACGTAGCTTAAATTAATCATATTATGATTCAATAATCGATTAATACATTTTTTTTGCTGAAAACATTCCTAGTTGTATCCTAAAGGAGCGCTGTTCTTCTTTAGCTGCACCGTTGCTTGAGCTTTTTAATCTATCCCTTGAATCCTCAACCTTTCTTAGAAAAGAGTCTTATATCATTTCTTTCCACAAAAATGAGTAAGTCTAATATTTCGAATTACAGAGGCATTGCAAAGTTATCAGCCATCCCAAAATTGTTTGAAAAAAATCCTTATTTCGTCTTTGCAGCATCTTTGTAAGTCGAATTTATCCCCTGAACAACATGGCTTTGTTAAGGGTCGGTCCTCAACGACCAACTTGCTTAGGTCATCATTTCGAGTTCAGTCTACGTTACTTCTGGTGTACCTCAAGGAAGTCACTTGGGACCTTTATCTTAGAAGCGACAACGAAGCTACATGTCGTTGAAAAGGTATTTTTCAGGGCTCTTAGGCATACCTTTAAAGTTTTTTTCTAAAGTTCATAGGTAAAAAGCTACAGGTGAAATAATGCATATTGCCCACATTTTGGCGGTTTTTTAGAAAACGCCCTTAACGTTTTTTTTTTCAATTTTCAATTCGTTGTAGTTAGTAAAACTTCGCGTTTTATGATATATGACACAAAAAATTTTACCAGTGGGTTTGGAAGGTATTACCTGTTAACTGAATATATAAGTTTTACTTAGAATTGGAATAGAACAAAACCAATAAAGTGTCGTAGCAGCCAGATCTTTAGAGTGCTGTTAGCTTTTGCGCTAGGCAAAAAATAATCTTTCTTTTTCTGACAATAAAAACAAAAAAATGTTTATATTCTTGAGAAAATGTATTACTTAGAACAATATTGCATACAAGAGAATTGACCTTCATACTTGTGCATTGCGAAACGAACCAGTGTTGCCAAACAACTTTTTTTTGCTTGTAAGAATGCGGGGTTTAATTTGTTTAAGTTTAGGGTATCTCTGCCACGCACTTAAACTTACTTAAACCATGGTACTGACGTCGTTTTCTACACACACTATTCACCTTTTGACAAAGTTATAATGTCAAATTTCTAATATCTTTTTTCAAAATTTCTAGTGTCTAGTGACGAAAACATTTAAATGCCCCAAAATTTCTGATATCCAATTTAGTGACGAATAATTTTAAGTTTTTACAAAAAAAAATTTTTATCACTCGGCACTACGCAAAAAAGTAATATTTATTAAGTATAAAGAACTTAGCGCAGTGTGCCGAGTGACAACATTTTTTTTCTCACTCTCCCTCATGTTAATTTTTTGCGCGTTTTCCAACACTATATATAATCCGTCAACTGTCAAAAATGTGAATATATATAAAAAAAAAAAATAAATAAATAAAGCTTATTTAAAGTATGCAATCTCTTTTGAAAAATTTGGTGGTCCTTAAAAGAAAGTCAGGTGAAAAGCAGACAGTCATCATCAAGAGCAAGGTCAGGGAAGCAATTCTTAAGGTCGTCATCATCAACATCATCATTGTCGTCATCATCATTATCATAATCATCATCCTAAAGATGTAAAGATTGATAAATATTAGTATTTATGGAGACTTCCAACATTGACTTGTGGGAAATGGAGTATAAACTGTCTTTTGTGGGATGTGTAATAACAGCGCTCTTTTCTCACATTACTAATTAGAGCATCTCCTACTATGTTGGGGTCTCTATTTGCGTCAGAGAGCCTTCCAATGGCATTCAACAGGCAAAATAAAGAAGTCGCAACTTTATCTCTCTATGCCTCCGACTACCCATTGGCCTTCTACCACTCGACCGCGGTTATATTTTCGTTTCCCCACTTTGGCCTCGTCAATCTCGACAATTTTGCCAGGTCCTCCAATTTTCACACGACTTTTATTTTGGCTCCAGTCAATAAAAACTTCTCGTAAGTAGCTCTTTCAATCAATGATTGATTGACGCCACCATCCAAACTCGTCCTGCAAAGCTTAAGTCTCTCCTCTCAACCGCAAGCAGTCCCAACTGATAAATGCACAAATCTCCGGAATGGGTTTTAGTGCCTTTTCGAAAAAAGTGTTCTTCCGAACACTTTTCTGGCAACTGCAAAGCACTCTCACACGTTTTTTTTCGCCTTGCTGGTGCATATGGGATGCACGGCAGCGGAAAAGAAACATTGTCTCGTCCCGAGATCCAACAGAGCAAAGAGCACCACACTTCGGACAAATGCGTTCACTTTTAATAATGTTGTGATTCACGTAGTGAATTTGTCAAACTGCCTAGTGGTCATTGCACAACCTGTACACGATAAACAATTATACAATTTAGCGCAAATAAAAATTTTCGTACGGATCCCGTTAGAAAAAGTGTTGGAAAACGCGCCAACAATTAACATGTGAGAGAAAATGCAGTGTTGGAAAACGTTCCAGTTTATCGAAAGCAACCATGAAAAGCCCAAAGCAACCGTGCAAAACACAAAACAAACATGAAAAAAGTTCATGTTGGATTCAAAATTTAAAAATCAAATCAAAAAATTAGAAGAGACCCCCAAAAATTGATACGTCAAAATTCATCATACATTGACCTCTTTCTGGGTTTTTTTTTTTTTTTAAGTATGCGCAGCGGTAAGACAATTACTTTTTTAGGGAATTTGGCTCATTTTTTGTTTTGTTTTTGGCTTAATCAGATATTTTAAATGGCAACAGTGCTCATCTTCAATATGCTTTATTTGCCGCGTGCGTTTGTTTATGAACACTGTTTGCAATACCGAAGTAAGTAAATTTATTAAAATTGGTCAACCGGACTATAGCTACCAGAAAGCCTTCTTGTAGTTTGGATTTATTGTTACTACAAAAACATTAATTTCAGAATAAAAACAAAGACGAGCTTTTGTTGGAAGCATTTCAGCAAAATAGATTCAAACAGATCGAAATGCAACATTTGTGGCAAAGCAATTAAAACTGCGGGAAATACAACAAACATGAAGGATCACCTACGCAATGTCCATAAAATTAACAAGGAAAATGTTGTAGAAGTACCTCAGCAAATACCCGATGAAACACCATCGTGTAGTAGTGTGGCGCCACGACAAACTTCTGTAATTGAAAGTTTTCAAAATATAACGGATTACAGAATAAAAAAAAAAAATCTATTCATATTTAATATGTGATACATTGTAATACTTACTGCTGTTACTGCCTTGGGTCCCCGGACACTGCGGAATAACTGGAAATGAGCTAGCAGACGAATCGGCAAAAAATACCCACAGCTACCCCCTAATCATCGAAAATAATTACAACCCGTCAGACATCAACAAATATATAAAACAGAATTCTCTCAAATACCATAACCTCGTCCTTAACAATGCATCTCACTATTACAGAAACATCTGCCACGACAAAGCCACGCCAGCAACAATAAAAAACAGCTCACGCACTGACTTTTTAAAATTTACAAGAATCAGACTAGGACATACCAACCTAACCCATAGCCACATCCTCAATAAATCTCCACCACCACTTTGTGAAAACTGCAACACTGCGCTAACCATACAGCACATATTATTAAATTGCCCACTCCACAACAGAGAAAGATCGATACACCTTAAGCCAACTTTTGCTGAAATAACCTCTTTTAACAATATAGATAAAACAACAGAGTTCCTAAAAGCCATAAACATATACCAACTAATTTAAATATACTTTAAGACAAAACAAATCATGTACAAAATATTAACAGTATAAGCTTAAGGCCTTAGCTGCTATTGCTTAGAATTTAAGTTAGACGTAATTTTAATTCCGAACTAACTGGTAAGTAATAATAATAATAATATTTGAATCTCATTTTGGTTTGCCTAATAAATGAAAAGGGCAAAAAACCAAAAAAAATCAACGAAGCTACAATATATATGATAGCAAAAGATGTGCAGCCATTTTCAATGGTCGAAAATCCAGGCTTTATCAATTTGATGAACACGGTTGCACCACTCTATGAAATACCCTCGAGGTACAAATTAACGATATGGGTAGATGAAAGGTACTCGGAAATGAAAGAAGTTTGAAAAACACGGCTAAATGACAAGGCTAACCTTGAAAACAGATGTGTGGAGCGATAAAATGTCAATGGGCAGCTTCTTGGGCATTTCAGCTCATTTTCTGTGGGAGCAAGAAATGTCTTCATTGACAATTGGAGCTTTGGAGCTAAGCGAGCGTCACACAGGAACATATTTAAGCGAAATGCTGGAAAGTTGTTGTTCAGATTGACGCATCGAAAATCACCGTGTTACAGCCGTTGACACTGACAGTGGAGCAAATATTGTCAAAGCCGTTGAGATAGCATTCGGGCGTCAGAAACACCTAAAGTGCTTTGCGGATACTCTCAATCTAATTGCATAATCAGCCATTTAAAGGGAGTCCTTAAATGAATGCATAATTAAAATAAAACCAATTGTTACCTTTTTAAAGCAGATTTGCGTAGCCAGCGACCACTTAAAAAAAGCAACGGACCTAGTGTTGATTCAAGTTGTTGCAACGAGGTGGAATAGCACTTATTATATGATCGAGCGTTTTTTGGAGGTCAAATCACATGTTGACGAAGTTTTCTTAAAGATACGCAACGAACCGACAATTCTCAGTGGAAAAGAACTGGAGCTGCTGAAGACCAGTATGGTCATTCCAATCGTCAATATTCTAAAACAGAAATTGCAAAACTTAAATGGAAATACACCTGAGGCAAATTATGTGAAGGAATTCCTGCTTGTCGGAATTGATAGGCGAATGGGACCAATGGAGCAGGTATATTTCAAATATCATTAATTTTTAGTTTCTTTAAATTTATATAATATAATATATATTGTAATGCATTGTTTTAGGTGTTGATTTTGGCAATAGCCACAATGCTTGATTCAAGATTCAAGAAATTGTACTTTAAAGATCCTGAGGCATGTGCTAATGCAATTATTAAAGTCAAATCACTGCTTAAGCCAAATGAGAACGACATTGAAAATATACCGCCCACGTCCGATACGCCAACTAACTCAAATTCGTTTTGGGACCACCATTACCAGCTGGCGCAGTCTCATAAGTCGAATATACATGTTGATGTAGAGATGAGTGCATTTCTGTGAATGCCGTTAACACCATTCGAAGGTAACCCCCTAAATGTTTGGGATGGTATGAAAAGTACTTATCCTAATTTGCATCAACTAGCGCTGCAATTTTTGCCGGTATTCGGATTTTCGGTTCCCTCTGAACGTGTTTTTTCAGCGGGTGCAAATATACTTACCCAAAAAAGAAATCGACTAACTCCAGATCGACTTAGTCGCATTTTATTTTTAAAAAGTAGAGATAAAAAATACTTTTTTTTTAAATATTCTACTCTATTATTGGGAGCATGAAAGCATGCTTTTTCCTTGTAATGTTATATTGACTAATTCTTTTTAAGTTAATAGCTGCTATGGAACATAAATGTAAGACTGCTATGAAAGCATAAGTTGTTGTGTTGATAAATACTTTTTCAGTTAAAGACTGTTATGATAGCATACTTTTTGTTGTTGTTATGTTGATAAATACTTTGTAAGTTAAAGACTGCTAAGAAAGCATATGTTTTTATTTGTTATGTTACTTTAAAACTTAAAAACTGCTATGAAACTTAAAAGACTGCTATGAACGCAAACGTTTTTAAGAATAATCACCTTTATTAAGCTAAGAAATTCTTTTGTTTTTTGTTTATTTTTTTAAAGTTGAAGGTCTTAAGCCATGGGACATACATAGATGCATCGAAGTTTCGACCCGATGTATCAACCAACATCGATGTTTCATTTTGGAAACAGTATACATACATTCAGGCAGAGTTAAATGAAAACGAATTAAATAACAATTAATTCTCTTTGCTTGCGGCAAACACACAAGCACCAAAATTGTGAATACCTTTACTATGTATGACTAAATCGTTATGAAAGTTGGTGAATAGTTTCTAGGCATGAGCTCACAACTGGCACACCTGGTATCAAAAGCTTTTAACCTAAATTGAAGATGATATATATGTTTTTTTTTCCGAAGTACGCCCCCACAGTGAATTAGCCATAATTTCAAAACAAACTTGACCTGCCTGACATTACAAATTTGATGCATCTAGCTTTAACCGTCCCTGAGATCTTTTTTTGATCATACGGTATGAACACTAAGCAAACAATGCATAGAGGCCTCAAACAAGCATTGTTGTGAGCGCAAATGCTTTGTATGCAATGGAACCTCAGAGCCTTCGGCAAAAGCCGAACGCTCTTTTCAATAAAACCCCAGAGCGGCAGAGAGTTGTAGAGTTGTAGAGAGAGAGCGCACACACGCAACAACGAAAAATGTTCAGTTTTTCTCGCTCATTATCGTTTCTGTGTGTCAGCATGTGCACGCTCCTTAGTGTGCGTGAAATGCAAACATGCGGATTCGATCACTAGTTGTAACATACCCTGTTTTAAATACAAAAACTTTTTCTCCTTTTTTTTTTTTAATTATTTAATGATATGGTTCTTAAAATCATTAAAAAAAAAATGGTTAAGTAGTAAAAAAGGCAAAGATAATGAGAAAAAATTATTGTATTTAAAACAGGGTATGTTCCAACTGGTGATCGCACCCGTCGTTTCTTGTGTGCGCTCTTTCTCTACAACGCTCTGCCGTTTTAAGGTTTTATCGAAAAGAGCGTTCGGCTTTTGCCGAAAGTTCTGGGGCTCCATTGCATACAAAGCATTTGCGCTTGCTTGTTTGACGCCTCTATGTATTGTTTGCTTAGTGGTATGACGGACATGGGTATATCGACTCAACTCTTGATGTTGATCAAAAATGTATATAGATTATGGAGTCTGCCGCGCCTCCTGCTACCTGTTACTTACTTTAACAAACTTAATATACTTGCACGGAGCATAAGGCTTCGGCCACGCATTGAGCGATGAGCGACTGAGCGGCTGAGCGACGCTCTCTCGAGCGACGTAAAATATTAAAGCTAATGAGATACCATTGCACAGTGGTTGGGCTTGTATGGAGCCGCGGCCATAAATACTTCCCGTTGAGATATCGTTATAAAATTTTCCCCAAAAATCTATAAAAATATTTTGAATATATAATAAAAAAATTGGCTGCATCGGAAGACTGTATCCTATAGTTCACATAGCACCTTAGTATGGCTTATTTTTTAAAAAAAATTTTTTGATGCAGAAAGTTTCTTGAAACAATTTAAATAGTAACTGCAAAAAAAATTTTTCAAATATTTCTTAGCTAGTATTTTTTATAATTTTTTGAAAATGGCGAAAAAGTCACTTTTTCCTCATTTTCATGCAAAAAGTGCCTTTTTCGCCAGTAAGACAGCTTGAGTTTATTAATGAATACATACAAATCAACAAATATCAGCAGCTAAACTTAACGTTTTTATTACCTTAAAACATTGACAAATACACTGATAACACTCATAAAGGGGGGGTCGAGGGGCAACATATCTAAAAGTCTATATAAACATGAAAATTACGTTCACATAATACATAAAAAAAGGATAATTAATCAAACATACACAACAAATAATTAATCAATCAGATTAATTTCAAAAGAAGAATGTATTAAAGTAAATACCTAAAACTTTAAAGTTCATTTTAAATAATCCAATTTGGACCTCTCTTGCAAACGTTTGACCACTTTGAAATGCAATTTTGTTTTGACGAAAAGCTAACGTAACGCCGCTGCGCTCCAAAATTGAACACGTGTTCACGTTTTGCGTTCTATTTTTAGAAAGTCCCGTTAGATTTCAAGAAAAATCCGGTTTGCCATTAAGAAGTTTGGACATTTTTGAGACAATTTGTTTACCTTTCGCAAATTTTTGGTACTTTCGATTTTTTGAATTATGGCCTATGGGCGCAACCACTGTGCATTGGAGTGGCCACGCAGCCGCTGAGCGACGAGCGAATTTTGTGAGC